>PKRV01000040.1:2367429-2725128 GCA_003709505.1 Hyphantria cunea
ACACACACACACACACTAACTTATTCCTCTACTAATTATTGTGATTATTCTATTATTATTGCATTTTTAAAATTAATTTGATCATTATTTTTGATTTAGTTTGATTACAATTATTATTAATTAGTGTCGTTGCATATTGTTCAGCAACGATGCCAGAATTTCTTTTTATACTCTGTCCTAAAATGGTTGCGCTGTATTACCTAACTGTGCCATATAAATAGTTGCTGATACTTATAGCACAGGTTTTCCTTTTTAAGTATCAGCAGTGCATTATTTGTAATTATATGTGATACGAAAACTGTGATTTGTCAGTGTAAATTTGTATTGTGAAATAAATTATTATTATTATTATTATTATTATTCTATAAATGGACTAAGCATCATTAAAATATTTTTTCAATTCGAACTAGTAGTTCCCGAGACTAGTCTACCTGCCAGTATGGCTGCCATTGCTTATTTCGACAATTGGTAATATTGTTGGTATTTATTAAGAATTCTCAGAAGATACTGGATGCTGCTCTATTAATGTTATAAAGTTTTTCTAATTCTTATTCTTTCTAATATTAATAATTTCATTGATAATACTAAGTTAATTTTAACTTAAGATTGTAATTCACTTTATTTGAAAGAAAAACCAAAGGCTGGCTCCTAAGACGAGAGTTTCGCATAATAAAAAGTTAAATCTACCTACCTCGTTAAATCTTATATGTACTAGAAGATATTCTTAGCGATAAAATAGAATAGCTCTTTTATCATATCAATCATGTGAAAACTAAACCAAATTTAAAAATGTCTGTATTAACCAACCAATTTCCTTCCAAAGATAAACAAAAATTCAGCTTGAGTCTGACACAAACACGCAGACGTGCATGTGATAAAATAAGGGAAGGGGAAGTTTCCCGACCTAAAAGATAGTAGCTGTGTACCGTCTTTGCCTTGTATCTTACCTTTGCCAGCGGAACAATGAAACCACCTATACAATTACCTACCGTAAACAATGTTTTCTTATTTAACGTACCAAATTTCAAAAACTTCTTTAAATATTTTAACCCCTAAAAGATATTAATGTAGATTTGAATTTCTGTGACACGAATTACAATAAAGGGACAATGAGTTTGAAAGATTATAGAACAAGATGAAAAGTAGATATTGGTTTTTATTAAATATATTTAATGTATTCTTATGACTATATTGCTTGTTCATCATCAACAACCCATAATATCCCACTGCTGGGCTCGGGTCTCCTCTCAAGAGAGGGTTTATGCCATACGTCTCCACGCTGGCCAAGTGCGGGTTAGGGACTGGCAAGAATACGTTGTGGCTACGTAGTTTTGCCGTTGGATGATTTTAAGCCGCCCGAAGGCCTCCAACTAAGCTTCACGACTATTATCATATGATAACAACCGGGACCGACTGCTTAACGTGTCCTCCGAATCACGGAAACGCTCATGGTAACGTGGTACCAGCAGTCACCCAGTTAGGTACTGACCACACCGTCGATGCTTACCCTCGGTGACTGTTTCTAATTACCGAGTGCAACTGGGCTATGAGCGCCTCGGACTTAGTGTAAATCCGACTAAAATACAGGTCATTATAGTGGGTAGCTCCAGGCGGCAGTGTAAGAAAAAGCTTACAACAGATACCAGGTGTTAGTTGCAATGATACGGTTGTTCCATATGGTAACAAAGTTAAGAACTTGGGGATCTACCTGGATAGTCCTAGTACCTACCTGTCTTGGGGACCTAAGATCGGGAATGTTAGTTGCAAATTGTTTGCGCTCGCACAATCTCTTCTTCTTCCCATCCTTGACTACTATAGTGATGTCAGCTATCTGAATCTCACCGAAGACTAACTAAATAATCTTGAGCGACTCCAAAACATCTGCATCAGATTCATATTTGGATTGCCCAAATAAGACTACAGATGTGCGTGTGTGCGCATTTACGTGTGTAGGTGTACGCATGTATTTATATTTATTTATCGTTTTAAAAATATAGAATATTCACGTGATGGTGTGTTACTGTTGTATTAACTACCTGAAAAATCTTAAACACCATTTTAAGATTGTCTGGAAGAAATCGTCGTGAGCGATAAGACCGCAATTCTAACTTCTATAACTTTGTAACTCATCTATTTATAGATAGTTTTTAATCTTATGTGTACAATAAAGATATAAATACATAAATAAAACATTGTTGTTTGTTGTAGGTGTCCGCATTTGCCCATGAGGTGACCATCGCGTTATCATTGGGATTCTTCTATCCTGTATTGTTGATCATGTTCGGAATCTTCGGGGTATTACTGATACCACTTACAGCAACTAGTGGACGCCGTGTCCCTAGCATATTCAATTTACTAATGTAGCTTTTATTCTCCATCAGAAATGGTAATTATATATTTTTACTCTTAACAAGTACATTATTTTTTCGTAATATCTCTACTTACCAACAACTACAATTGCCGCAAGTGAAGGCTGAACGGCTAAGGCTAAGATAAATGTACCTTTTTTATGTACCGACGTACTTACTTAGGAACAAATATCTAATCTGTATGAATTAATTAAATCCGTTTTAAGTAACTGTAACTCATATAGAAAAAATTATAGATAAGCTGATCATACACTGACTATGGTTAGCCTAGTGATTTAAGCGGTCGCCACACCGCTTTCTAATTCGTAACACTTTGTGTGATCCTCAAATTGATGTTATGAGTCTGGATGTTCCTTCCATGTATGTTTGTCAAGTCCCCGCGACACAGAAAATAAATTCAGGAGCTGTCCTTTTAAAAATAAAATAAATACATTTTCTACCTTTCAGGGCTTCTGTTTAGTTTGTACCCAATGGAATACTTCACTCGCCAGAACTATCCACCATCAGAGAACGACAATTTTTTTGTGCCGAAATCGTGGTTTGATATAGAAGTCTACCTAAAACCTGGCTGCACATTCCACAATCCTTTTAGTGCCTAGGGTTCTAATTTGTATAGTTTTCCATATTGGATTAACCGACAACCGACATAAAGCTAAAAATTATGTAAAAATTATGATATATATAGTTATATTACTCATATAATTTATATCTTATACTTATCATGTAAGTATTACAGCTAAGTAAATTATACAGCTGCCAATATCATTATTTGTTTTAATTGCCTTACTCATAATATACTTACAAAATCTTATGCTGTGGTTGAACGAGGGTATTATGCTAACCCCCACAACTGCATCCCTTCGTCGTGTGGGTGCTTGCGTGGGTCGATGATCTCTGGGCTGCGCCGGTAGAGCCACTCATGCCTGATTGGCCCAGAGGGAGACTCCAGACCAACTGATACCAGACGGGGTCTGATTGCAGACTGTCGTGAAGGGCACTCCAAACGTTCCTCTGCTCTAGCAGAGGGCGTATTGGAAGCGCGAATAGGCGAGCTCGATGTGCACTCACACTGCCTCCGAGCGGGTAACACAAGAGCTAGTCTTGTGTTGCCCTCGCCGCCACAACGTAATCCCACTAGATTATCTAGCTAGGTCAAGTCTCTGACTCGACTGGGACCGTGGGTCTTGGCTTAACCGCCCGGACTGCGAGGAAGAAAACCTCTATAAAAATTACCCCGAATCCCGTGTTCTGGTGTGTGACCAGGCNTTTCTTGTGCGCCGTCTGTATTTTATTTTGATAGAATCTATTTTTTGCCTAGGTATATCTTTAAGCAGGTTATTGTTTTGTTTTGTCAGGGCGCCTAATATCTCCTCGTCCGTTAAATAGTCCATAACATATCTTAGTATGACTAAAGGATCCTTATTTGCTATTTCTTCTATCTTAAGGTCTCCTCCCGACTTTTTCAATTTATCCTTCACTTTCTCCATTTCTTGTTTTGATTGGCATCCTAAGACAACCTTCTGGTCCCTAGCTTTCCTCACTCTGTCCACCCTAACGCCCTCCTCCTTTGCATTCACTGCCCTTCTAACCCTGTCCAGGACCTGGTCACCAGTTTCGTTTTGCGCTTTCGAAGTGATTGCGATAGAGTACATTACCGCCTCCTCCCGGACGGGGCGTTTCGCAAATCCGGTGACCACCCCTGCGTACGATGTCTGTCTCCGCTTCTCCTGTACCATGGTTCCTATTTTCATTATCTCTTCTTTGTTTTCCTTTAGCAGTTTCTCCTGTTCATCCATTCTCTTGAACAGTTTTCTCTCTATATCTAGACAGCTCTTCTCCTCTCTATTCTCAGTCTGGGTTTCAGTCTCTGAATCCAAAGTTGGTTTGGGTACCAATTCCGCCTCCTTTAGAAGGCTAAAAAGGCGGTCCACGGCCTCTGTGATGTCCTTCTTTATCTCAGTCTTTAGGTTTTTGCTGAGACTCATAGCAGCTTTAGCTTTTACGACTTGGGCCTTAGCTTCAGAGATTCTGCTTATGTATTTAGTCCCTTGTTTTTGCGGTGGTCTAGCCTTTGGGGAGACAGATCCGGGGAAACGAATTTTGGCCTCTATCTCACCGACGCTGCGACGCACCTGCGCAGGTGCTGGGTGTAGTGTCGAAGGGCCTGCCTTCTCGGTCTTTTTATCATTAGCAGGCGACTTTTCTCCCGCTTTGACGGGAGAAATCCCCTTATGTGGAGTGCGAACCGCTGCAAACATTATGAAATACCTGCTGGAAGTGGTCGTCAATAATAAAAAGGAAATAGTTGATGTAAATTTGTTAGGTGTATAGAACAAACACAAGACAATACAACGAGTAAGGTTCAAAGAAAGTTATCTACAGTCAACAATATAAATTGCTAGAAGACCTAGCAACGTTTATTCCACCCTGCTATGCGTAGAACGACACAGCTACGAATGCGAACTCTTTTAAGTTCTGGTCACAAGTGGTGTCCAGGATATGGGAGAATTAAAGTGAATTTCTTGAAAAATTTCAGGGCCGCTCCACCCAGAGTCAGTATTAATGCTTTCTACGACCTGTAAAAGGGGTCGAAGAGGTCCCTTAATCTAATATGTCGCAATTTACTCAAAAAAAGGCCTGTTATTGAGATATTAAATTTTTGGGCTCGACATAGAGCGGGTCTGACTATGAATTTAAAATGGCCCTTGCAAACTCTCTTCAAAGACCCCAAACTCAATCCACCCAGCCCAAAAGGTTCCCGAGTTATAGCGGTTCAAAATCACGGATATAATCCAAGATGGTCGCCGCGTAATGTCCAAACCAAGATATCTCGCGAACCAATGATGCGAATATAGCCGTGCTTGGTATCACTATATTGGCCCCAACGAGACGCTTTAGATTTTTTTTTTTGGTCTCAGCCTGAAAATATTTTTAGGTGTCAAAATCTTCAACTAAAGAAACAAAATTTCAATCTTCAGTTTCTTCAGGTAATAATTCTAGAATTTTCAAAATCTTCGGTTTCCTGATCTTAGCTCTCAAAATATTTCTTCAAAAATCTTGAAATCTTGCAAACATATTCTTCAGGCTAGCGCGCAACGACGAGCAGTTACAGAATTGAGATATTTACTCTCGTTCAATAGATATAGCAGGTCAAATTTAACAAATATATAAGGTAATAAAATATTAACCTTAAGGTCAAAAATTTTTCTGTTTGCAGAAATATGTTCTGCTTAAAAATGTCAAGGTCCACACCAATTTTCAGCTTCCTAGGATGTTCAGTTCCAGTTTTCAGTACCACGTGGTTTTTGTTTCCTTTCTCTTTCCCTTCAGAATAACTCTGTAGTCTGGTTTGATTTCGGGTATCTGATGCTGTTACGACTTGGGGAACATGAGGAAGCACCTGGTTGCAAGATTGCAGACAGGAGCGACCACTCTGGACGTTTTAATCTTCAAATTTAGGTCTCACCACGTGGAACTAACCTCCAAATTTGGAGGTTTTCCAAAATTTACAGCCTTGGCAGTAAACTTTCACTGATTTCGACACTTATAATAGAAAGCTGACACTGTTTCCAATATTTAGGAACTTTCACTTTGAAAATCGCGTAAGAATTGACCACTTTTCTGAATTTTTAAGTACGGAGTGCACGTGGATTCGTGGCGTTCGTCTCAAAGAGCAGATTGCGACTCTCTCGGTTGGGTTACAAGCCTGCGCTTGCCCTGGTACTGGGGATCTCTGTCCGGGTGGCTGGGCTCAGTTCTCAGTTCGCCCAATTTAGTAGGGCGACGGGTGTCGTACGCGGCGGCGACGTTGGCGTCAGCTGCGGCTGCCAAAAAGTTGCGACAGGGGGCTAAGGCCAAGTCGGCTGCGCTGAAGCCGGTGTCTAAGACGGCGGGAAAGGCTGGAGCGGGGGAAACTCCGTTCCCCACTCTTGCACCCCTGCCTGGCCCCTCTGCGCCTGCCCCTTCCAATGAGGGTGAGCAAGGTAGTCGGGGGCTCAAAGAAATCCCGAATGCGGGCCTAGAATGTTGCCCAAAAGGCAGTCTCAGTCCCGCAGTTGCCACCGGTGACAAAAGCCACCACAAGAAAGGCACCGAAACTGCAGCCAACGAAAACCGCGGCTGTGGTGGTCACGGTCTCTTCGGAGGCGGCTAACAGTGGATTGACCTATGCGGCCCTTTTCAAAAGGGCCCGGGCTGGTCTCACTGGTGACTTCGGGACGGCAAGGGTCCGAGTGCGCCTCGTCCAGACGGGAGCTCGTGTACTCAAGTTCCTTGGGGCTGAAGGCGCAAAAGCTGCGGACGCGTTTGCCGAGAAGCTGCGGGAAATGTTCGCAACTACGGATGGTGTCAAGGTCGCCGGGCCTACGATGTGCGCTGAGCTGCGCATCTCGGGCCTGGACGACTCAGTGACGGCTGATGACGTTCGTGTTGCAATCCGTGAAAAAACGGGTTGCAGGGTTGGCACCATCCGCCCGGTCCAGGAGGCCTTGGTGCGGTGTGGGTCAGTTGTCCCGTAGCGTCGGCCAAAGTGTTGGGCGACGCTGGCAAAATCCTCGTTGGTTATGTGAATGCCAGAATTACAGTTCTGGCTCCAAGACCGATGAGGTACAAATACCTTACTGCGGGGCACACTCGCACTAAGTGCCAGAGCTGCCTCTACTGCAGCGGATTGTGTTTCTGCTGCGGTCAACCGGGGCACAGGGCGGCGGAATCATCTGCCACCCCTCACTGCCCTGTGTGTGTGGTGGGCAAAAAGCCCGCCAATCACCAGATTGGGCAGGGGGGCTGCAAGTCTTCCCGAGCTTCTCGGCAGGGTTTGGAGGCTAGCCAAACGGCCCTGGCTGCCTTCGACGTCATACGTGCGTCAACGTCATCACCCATGGAGGAGGTTGTAGAGACGATCCAGTGATGGACCACGTCTCCAGTCTCATTGTCCAGACGTACCTCAACCACTGGGCAAACATTTTAGTGTTATCTCAATGTTTAGTATAATATTTTTAACACTTTATTTTCAAAGTTCTTTTGAGTCATGGCAATATACTCGAAAAGGCGTAATAGTCAATAATATGTATTTTCAATTATACCTAATAAAGGCTAAATTTTTGTAAATTGTGTACGTGTGCATTGGTTCCCGTGGTGTATAAATAATTAACTACTTTAAAATCAAAATACTGAGTATCTACTTTCTATATGTGAATTTAGAATAATAAAAATAACAAAAGATTTGAACTCTTAGTAGTTCCTCTTAGTAGTTCTGTAGTATTTATTTATTTAATGGTTTACTAGTAGTTATTACACTAAAATATTCGTAAGTATAAAATAAAAAACAGTAAAAGTCTCAATCTAAGTATACAACTCATGTACATGAATAAATTCTAACAGATTTAAGAAAAAAACTCAGAATCATAATATAAATGTGTTTAAGGACATCAATTAACTAGTACATATTAATCTTCAGTAAGAGTGTGGCCCTGCTTCTTAAATTGTTGAAGTGTTGTGTCAAATATATCTATCTGACTAATGTAGTGATTATATTTCTTATAAAGCCGTGAAATAGGAGAGTTGGAACCAAAAACTGTCCTTCGAAAAGGTGAATGTAGGAGCATAATAGGTTTTCTAGGATACTTTTGAGGGATGCTAAATTTAAATTTTGTAAACAGTTTTGGGCAATTACTATATACAACATCCCAACATCAACCGTTAGACATGATCACCTCGCCTGGTTGGAGGATCCCCTTTTGTGTTGGAGGGACATGACACCCGAACCCCCACAGTAGTGACCTCAACGTGATTGGAAGCAGCCTTCGAAGGAGCATATCAACACAACAGTGAGCGCGCCACCATCATGTTCACTCTCAGACAGCCAGTAACCTCTGCCTCAAAAGGGATACACACCACACGCAGGAAACGACCGCTCCAGGCTGGTTAAGCCCTAACGCCGCCACAGCATCTAGACACAGCACACTGCACCTGTCCACGGTCTGCACGGTCCACGTAAGCAGAGCATCTTTCTCCCGTCTAGCCTACAGCCAGCCACTACGCAGCAACCGCCCTGACTCACTGGGGACCTTACCGCAACACCGCGAACCACATGCATTCCCGCCTCACTGGGATCAGCAGATTTCAACTCCGACTCACTGGAACTTGCGGCACTCAATTCCGACTCACTAGAACTACTAACTCCTGGCACTGGCAAGCTCCGCATCAAAGCACAGACTGCTGACTCATCATTACATCAACCTCCAGTGTTGGAGGGGAGTGATGTGGTGACTTCCACATACAGCGCAGCACAAATATACTGAAGCGCCATCTACCGTACATACCAACTACGGAGTAACAAAGGAAACGAAGAAACTACGAATCCTGCATCGCGCAATAGAAGTTCTCGCGCCCATTTACTCATATACATCCTCCCAACATCAACCGCTGGGCAGTGGCTGGTGATCACGCCTGGCGGGCGCCAGGCGTGATCACCTCGCCTGGTCGGAGGATCCTCCCTTTGTGTTGGAGGAACATCACAACCGTTCCTCTACAAATGTACCAAAAATAGAAGTAATCTCATATGTAAAGCTAATTTGTATTTTATTATTTCACATGCTTATATAAATAACAAAATTACAGTTCGTTCTGCCATTCTGTTCTTAAGCGGGGAGTAGCGGAATTAAAAGTGCTACCACTCAAAAATAAAACTACTTTATTGGTAGAATTAGTAAATAACGTAAAAACATTAAATTTTGGTATATAATAATATATATATATAATATATATAATAATATATACATAAAAAGCCTATTATTGCAGAAAATAATGATTTAAAAACAAGATTATAAAAAAGTGAGTAGGAGATTTAATATTTGAAAAGAGATAAAAAACAAATAACATTATAATTTTTGGATTAAAAGAGGAAGAAAAATCTACGTCAGAGCTTATGGAGAAGGTGATATCAATATATAAAAAAGATTTGAATGTGAATATTGAAGAATGCGGAATAAACAAGATCTATCGTATTGGAAAAAACAAAATAGATAGAATCTCGATTTCTTTTATCATCATATGGAAGAAACACGAAATCATGAAAGCTCGAAAAAACCTTAAAGACATTCATATCTCAGAAGACTACTCTAAAGAGGTTCTGGAGCAAAGGAAAATATTGCAAAATAAACCACAAGAAGAAAGAAATAAAGGCAATTTCGCATATCTCAAATATGACAAACTTGTAGTAAAAGAAAAATATACAATGAATGAAAAAAGAAAAACAGGGAGATATCTTTATCACCGCAAGACAATATTATGACAAAAAAACAAGACGGTACGTCATTACAGAATAACAGAAGGAACGCTTTTGATATTATGAGGGGCAGATCCAGCTCGTTCTCGTCCTTCACGACAGGAAATTAACAATAACAATTAGTAATCGGTAACCGGAAAATACATCAGCATAGGAACATGTACTATAAATCAACAATAAATAAACAATCCTTCCCAAGCCAACTGGCCCTCGTGGGGGAAAATGACCACGACCCTCTAAAGATGAAAAATAACCGAAATAAAAAATATAAAGATATTAATATAGCAACTATAAATTGTCGATCAATAGTTACTACAGAAAAACTACAAGAATTAGAATTACCCCTAGATGAGATAAAATGGGACATTATTGGTATAAGCGAAGTAAGAAGATTTGGGTAAAAGATAGAAGACCAAGGCAAATTTATATTGCACTATATAGGAGAGACGCCTGGATCACATGGAGTCAGATTTATAATAAGAAGAACCCTTGCTAAAAATATATTAGAAATAAGGGGCATCTCAGAACAGATAGCACTTCTTAACATAACATTACCCTTAGATGGAGAAGACGAACAAATTTGGTCTATAATCCAGGCATACTCGCCCACCGAATCAAATAGAAAAGAAGATATATTAAATATAGAAAAATTTTACGTAGACCTTCAATCCACCATGGGAAAATACTTCCAAAAACGTAATAGTAATAGGTGACTTTAATGGTTGATTTAGAAAACAAAAAAGAGGAGAAGAACATACTATAAGAAAGCATGAATTTGGCAATAGAAGTAAGAACCGCTCACGACGCTGGTAACCTTTGCTATAGAAAATAATTTAAGCATCCTGAACAGTTTTTACAACAAGAAACCAACAAAGAAATGGACATGGATTTCTCCTAACGGCCGGTACAAAAGCGAGATTGACTATATTATGTCAAACAATGTGAAAGTCCTTTAAGATGTGTCTATATAAAACAATTTTAATTTCATTTCGGATCATAGAATCGTTAAAGGCAAACTGTCAGGGGTACATGCTAAAAGAGCAAGGAAATTTCAAAGTTGCATGAAAAAGATTGACTGCATGGGTAGCAAGAACTTACTTCTTAAAAATCTAGAAACTTCTTTGCAAGATACGGGCAAAGAACATTTATCGATTCAAGAAAAATACAACAGACTACTTGCGCGAATAAAAACAGAAACTACAAAAGTGAATATGGCGAGTAGAACAACAATGTCACTCAAAAGTAAGCAACTATTACAAAAACGAAAAAACTTTTACGACAAAGAAAGAATAATAAAAAAAATGGTCGAAAGATAGCAGAATAAGTAAAAAGATAAGCGAACACCTTAGAAGGGAGTGAAAAACAAAGAAACTAAAGACTCTAAAAAAACATATATCAAGAACGGGAGGAGTAAAAAAGGCTCTAAAAGAGCTAAATTATAAAAAGGACTGGGTACTAAACATGGGAAATAAAAATCTTGAGAAGACCAGCAAACGATCAGACATTTTAGCAATTGCTTCGGAATACTACCAAAATCTATACCAAGGTCAAAAAGGAACAAATTACAGACGAACGCTATTCAGAAATAGAGGAGAAATAATGCCGATCCTAAAGGAAGAAATAATAAAGGCTATAAACACTCAAAAATTGGACATAACACCTGGATCTTATTTAATCACAAACGAACTCCTAAAAACTACATTACCAGTGTTATCATCATCGACCGTTTGTCAATGTAATACGTTTTTGCTTACGCGCTCAATTTATTTTTGAACTACCCAAAATGTCTAAAAAGTTATGTGATAATTATGAAAAGAATATCACGAAGTCTATGCCAGGAGTGGAATGCAGTAAATGCGAGCGTTTGGTTCACCCGAATAGCAAGTGTACAGGGCTGACTAATAAACAAATAAGACTACACGGTTGGCCTAGTGGTTTCAGTGGTCGCCACGCCACTTCCTACTGCGCCAAGTGTTGTGGGTTCAAATCCTACATGGGACAACACTTTGTGCGATCCATAAATTGTTGTTCTAAGTCTGGGTGTACTTTGTGTCCGTTACATGTATGTTTGTAAAGATCCCCGCGACACAGGAATGTATATTCCTAATGCGGGAGTTGTTTTTAAAAAAAAAAAAAAAAAAAAAAAAATAGCAGCAGTCAAAGCTGCACCCAGCCTGGAATGGACTTGTTTACATTGCCAGAGTGAGATGCCAAAAAGGAACTCATCAGTCATCGTGCCGAGTGACGACGATGACAAGGATGAAGATAACCTGGTGGAAGTCAACTCAAAAAAGTTACTTGGTGACATAGCTAAGGAAGTTGAGAGGGCGATAAGAAAAGAGATGAGGGAGTTGAACCAAGCTCAAGACTTTCAGAGTTTGAAAATGGATGAAAAGGAGGATGATGGATGAAGAAGGAGTGCATTGAGATGTTCAAGAATACCATCAGGGACTTGGAACAAAAAAACAAGGCCCTATCTAATAAAAATGGCAATCTGGAAATTCGTTTGGGAGCCATGGAACAGCGTATGCAAGAGCTTGAGCAGTAAAGGTTGCAGAATTTCATAGATATATCTAACGTGTCTACTGAAACAAATGAAGAGGTGCGCAAGATCGTTGAAAACCTTGCAACGGCAATCGATCAACCAAAGGAAGGAATCAAGAATACCAAAAGGCTGCAAGGTCACAACGGTCTACCATCTAAAATAATAGTAGAACTACGTGATGCAAACACCCAGGACAAATGGATCGTGGAGGCAAAAAAGACTAAACTTTGTGTAGCAGACATCCATCCCACCCGCAAAAATACCAAAGATGCAATATACGTCAGAGAAGCTATGACGCAGACAAATAAGCAACTATTATGGAATGCCAAACAAGAGCTTAAATTTAAAGAAAACTTCAAATGTATGGTTTAAAAGGGATACGTTAAGGTAAGAAGAGATGACAATGAGAAAATCTATACTATAAGAAATATGGAAGATATTCAAGCATTAATCAACATAAAAAAATCGTAATATCTCTTTTATCTATTATATTTTGTTCTTTAAATTCATGAATATGGTTAATAGTCTTAATACAAACGATATCATTGAATTGACCGACTGTGTAAACCTCAATAATTTTCTAAATCAAATACCTAATTCTCATGTCAGTCTGTTGTGTATGCACATAAATATAAGATCTACTATCAAAAACTTTCACGCTCTCAAACAGTGCATATATACCTCAAAAAAGATGTGGATGTTATTATACTGTCAGAAGCGAACATTTTTGAGTCTTTGAGCTATCTTTATAACTTAAAGGGTTATCAAATGTTTACAAGCTTGAGAAGTGAACGAAAGGGTGGTGGTATACTATTGTACGTAAAAAACACACACAAAATCACTTTAAAAAAACACAATACCCATTATTTTGAAAGCATATTTTGTACCGTCACCACCCGGTCCAACTATACCGCAGGTTTGGGTGCTATTTATCAGCCACCGAGTCACAGTAAACATCTTTTTACCGGTGAACTACAAACTACACTCAAACTCTTTTCAAATAACTGTGACTTATATCTGTTGGGTGATATCAACATAGATCTAAAACACTGTAATCCTGTAATGCATTCATATAGCACTGCGATGCATAGTGCAGGTCTTCTGTGTGGGATCACGGCATATACAAGAATATAAATTTGTAAAGGTATATTAAGTAAAGCATGTATAGACCATATATTTGCACGGTCTCGCACAGGAGAACTATACACATCGGCAATCGGTACACCATTGGTCGACCACCGCGTTATAATACTTGCTTGTGTCGGCGCACCAATACAGGATGTACCAATTTATATAAATTGTATTGATAACAAAAAGGTCATTGAACTGCTTACATAAGTCAACTGGGATGAGGGGTGCGAGTTTTCATGCCCAGTAAGGATAAATAATTTTATTGAAAATAATTTTAAAGATTGCTATTCAAAATCAACTTATAAAATCAAACTTAAAAATAATATAACACGAAACAACACTTGGATTAATACTAATGTAATTGATTCTTGTCAGTATAGGGACGAAAGATTTGTGAAATAGATTAAAGATCCAAATAACCTGACCCTTAAGAACGACTTTAATAAAGCCAGAAATTTTGCTAATAAAATATTGCAAAAGACAAAAATCAAAATCTCAAAACAGAAATAACCCAGAACAGACACAATCCACGTCATCTATGGCAAATTCTCAATGGTATCACAGGTAGAATAAAGCAGTCCACTGATATCGTCATAACAAATGCCTTCATAAATAATGATACAAGTAAGCAAGATGTTGCCAATCACTTCGCACAAACATTTACTGAGAATGCTAAAAAAATAGCACCCTAATGTTCTAGCCCTCTTCTGGACAAATCAACTTATATAAAAGCAGCAAATGTATAACATCAATCATAAAATCAACGAACGCTAAAAAATCACCTGGTTTAGGGTATAAGGGCACGGGACATAAAAAACTCTGCAGTGAAATAACTGGTATAATTACCAACTTAATAAATAAAAGCGTGTACAATGGCATATATCCTGATGCACTAAAAACGAGTATAGTTAGACAAAAAAAAGGCACTCGTGCTGAGTATTCGAACTATAGACCAATTACTATTCTTCCACTCGCAGATAAACTGGTTGAAAAGTACATAAGCAAAGAAATGTGTGAGTTTTACAGGCAAAACAGCATCCTCTCCTCAAATCAATGCGGTTTTCAACCAGGAAAAAATACAACTTAACTCCTTAGTAAATTCACAGATAGCATTTATGACCATCTTGCCCATAAGTGACATGTGTTGGTGGTGTTTATAGACTACAGCAGTGCTTTTGATACGCTCAATCATTCTATACTATTGAATAGTCTCGAACAATGTGGTATTAATGGCCACCTTCTTGCGTGGTGTGGTAATTATCTCAAAAATAGAAATTTTGTGGTTAGGGTAGATGGTGTTGATAGTGGCTTAACAGAAGTGACAAATGGCACGGCCCAAGGATCACTGTTAGGATCGCTGCACTTCCTTACATACGTCAATAACTTACAAAACCTTATAACGAAATGTGAAATATACCGATTCGCTGATGATACTTGCCTTTTGACATTTGGCAACTCGGTGGAAGACGCACTACACAAACTGCAATGTGACTTCGATTTGGTAGCAAAATGGTCTCATGACGTCGGGCTTGTTTTAAACTAAGATAAAACCAAAGTGATTTACATCAGCTCGAGTCAAAATAGAGAATCCACAAAACCAACTCTAATTGCACACAAGCACGAATGTCTTCATAAAAATAATAAAAGCATGCCCAGCAGATGCGCATGTGGCTTTATCGATATAGTAGATCAGCAAAAGTATCTTGGTCTAATAATAGATAGTCAAATGTCGTGGAAAAGCCATATTAACTTAGTTTGTGATAAACTGAGAGGTATTTTGGCTAAGTTCTCTCTGATAAAAAGAAAAATACCCTATCAAATACGACTACAACTGTATTCAGCTCTGGTTGAATCAATAATCGGTTATGGTTTATCAAGCTATGGAAGGACATATAAAACCCATCTTGACTTAGTTTATGCACTTCAAACGAGGTCGCTAAAAGAAATTGTACCCCAGAATATTAAAAAAAATATTGCTTGCTAAATATATAATTATGTCTTGCGTTTGTGTGCATACACATTACAGATATTTCAGTATTCTCACCTTTATTTTCACAGTCCTATTCATTGTTTAGTATGTTTATAAGGTGTATAGAAATCACGCTGTATAACGTGTTAAATGTCTCTGCATAAAAGAATATTGTGATCGGATCATCGACCGCCGATCGGCAACGATCGGTCATGTTCGGTGCCGGTAATGAGCGCATTTCAGTAGGGTAGTAGATTAATATAAATATCAATGACTACCCTCTCTAATTTATAATTATGTATATCCCTGTTGAGTTCTGGAATGTTGTTTATATTGTTTTATATGTTGAAGAATTTGAGATTTAAATATGCTTTGGTGATGACACTGATGCACGGAAAAACTCGAATGAGTTTATGTGGCATCTTACATGTAATTTAGTGTATACTTTATAATGTACCAATAAATAAAAAATAAAAAAAGCGTCTCTACTTACAGATTTGTTAAATGAAATCTTAGAAATAGAAATCATACCGAAAGACTGGACCAAATTAACAATAATACTGCTGCATAAGAAAGGAGACAAAAGCGACATAGGAAATTATAGACCAATCAGCTTAATGTCGAACGTGTATAAAATATTTTCAAAAATTATACGTTTAGTATAATTTTTAAGAAGAATGAACAACACACTAGGAGAGAATCAACCTAAGGAGCAAGCTGGATTTCGAAGCAAATTTTCAACTATAGACCATATTCATACTCTAAGACAAATTATACAAAAATATAGAGAATATAATAAAGTATTTCACCAAGGGTTCGTTGACTTTAACAAAGCATTCAATGCAATAGATCACGAGTACTTATGGCAGGCACTACAAAGGCAAGGGGTAAATTCAAAATACATAAGCATCAACAAAAAAGTATATACAGCCAGCACAGTACAGATTAAACTTGAATCCACTGATGATGAATTTCCCATCAAAAGAGGTGTACGACAAGGAGATCCTATATCACGTAAATTATTTTCAGCGGTATTGGAAATGATCTTCTGAAATCTAGACTGGTGCAAAAATGGCCTAAACATTAATGGTGAAAATCTAAGCCACCTGCCCTTCGCTCGATATAATTTTATTTGCAGAGGACGCGGGAACTTTAGGATTAATGTTACAACAACTATCTATTGAAAGTGCTAAAACTGGCCTAGCAATGAACCTAGCTAAAACTAAAATTATGACGAATTCCAAACAAAAAAGAGACATTAACAATCAATAACGAACAAATAGAACATGTAAATGAATATATATATATTTTGGCCAGCTTGTATCTACGGAGGATTACATGAGTAAACAAAAGAAAGAAGAATTGCTAATGCTTGGAAACGATTTTGGTCTCTCAGCGAAATAATGAAGGATGAAAATATGCCTATGAATGGAAAAAAGAAATTATATAACATGCATTATGCCATGCTTATTATACGGGTGCCAGACTTAGGCCCTAACAGAACAATTAGAAAACAAAATAAAAGTTTGCCAAAATGGAATAGAAAGAAACACCTTAGGTATAAAAAGAAGAGATAGAGTGAAACTACAAACTTAAAAGTAAAACAAGATTTAAATATACAGACAACTAAAATGGAGATGGACGGGGCATATGCTAAGAGAAAATAATAACAGAATTACCAAGAGCCAGCAAAAAGAGTAAAGGTAGACAGATAAAAAGATGGGAAGACGACTTCAAGAAATTAACGGGTAACGTGGGCATCTTTGGAGGAGGCCTTTGTCGATAGACAAGCTGTTAAAGTTGACAACTTGTTAAAGACAAACATCCAATTGCCGATGATTAAAAAAAGAAAAAAAGCAAAAAAAAAAGAAAAGTTAGTGAGTAGGCATATAATATATTGTAAGAAAGTAAACAGCAATAAAGCCTATATTTTTTTTTATTTCACATGCTGCCGATTTTTTTTTTTTGGAAAGCCTTAAATGATATACAACGTAGTTTTAAAAACCACTTAGCCGATTATTTGTAGTCAAATTCAATTGTCTTGTAAATACTAAAACTTAGCATTGTTGTATTGATACAAAATCATGTTAATTTTATTTTATTTCTAATATTAAATAGTGTATTTTTGTGTAAATTAATCTAAGGTAACTTTTAAATAAAAAATTTAAAAAAACTTCGCAGAGTTTATTTAGCAGATATCTAACGGTAGGTATGTAATATTTCATAACTTCATCCAAAATTAGTCTATAAGTAAATGCGCTGAGCAATAAGTCTGCCCATTGTACATTTCAGTCTGGAATATTCAATTATCATATCGCGTGATAGGACAATACCTTCTTGCTTAGAAGCTTATGTCAATAGTGGACAGTTACAGGCCGTTGATGATGATAAAGTCATGTAATTCCAGGCTCATGATGTTTATGTAACATTTTATAATACCCAACGTCACCTTACATTTTTCGACTACCCTCTCCTGACATTACATTACTTAGTTTCCATTTTTAATTACAAGCATCTACAGTGATATAACAGATGTGTGCAAGTTAATGATAGTATTTTAACTCTTCATCAGCAACTGTTCTCTTCGTGTGATAATTTAATCAGTAGGCAATACACTAATATTGATCTCAGTTCAATTCACATTGTAATTCAAAGTGTTCGTGACGGTCCATGAACGTGTTCTGGTTCGGGTTTTAATTCAAACACTTAAAGCAATCATCTAAGGTATTTATATTTAACGTTAAATATGATTTAGCTAAGTAGAGTATAAAGTACGTAAGTAGTTAGCCCATTCAATTCAATGATTAAGCTCCTTCTATAATATATATACAACACACTTCAAATATGGTTTTATCTACTGTTTAGAACTACTGTTCTATGTGCCCACATTACTATGTGCCCAAGCAATTAGTTCTAAATAAAGCAGCTAGTTCTAAATAAAAGAATACTGAAAAACTTTCAACGATATGTAAACAGGGAAATACGCCACGCCCGAATCACGATTAAGTAACATTTACCCTACATTAAATATGCTAACTACTCAATAAATAACTGCGATAAACTGTGTATCGGATATTAATCCTATGAAAGATGTATCTGACAAGGATCGCTTATTATACTTGTCTAGGAATATACGATGTAATTGGACCGTACCTTGTGTCATGAATCAAAGAAAGGAAGAAATCTTGAAAGCATATTAAGTAACAAATACCATACGAAAAAAGTTTCTATTCTTCGGAAATTTAATGGAAATATATATAACTAAAGTTGAGATATTTATTTATTGAGGTATAGCTACTATAAACTACTAGAATATACGAATTAAAATTGTTTTTTATTTTACTATAAAGTGAAGTATAACATTAGGGCTTGCAAGTTACTACATAGACTTTGGATTTAAAAACAGGGTTACAGTGTGTATGTAAACATAAATTATTATTTATTCAATTACTTTTATTTAAGTAGGACGTAATCTTGTGATTAATATAGAAAAAATGATGTCAAACTAAATAGGTAGTTATAATTTTCTTTACAAGCGGCATACACGTTCTTCATAAATATAGTAATAATAATAATTTATTATGCAAAGATCCGTTCGTTCGTGTAAGTTTAATATCAAATTAGTAATAATAATAGCTTTATTTATTACCAACCACCGGGGCTTACGGCGGGGCGGTGTGTCGGCATCGAACCCACTTAAACCACACGGTGTACCACTCATCACCTGAAACGAGAGGGATCTGGGAACTGCTTTCTTACGACGGTCTCCAGCGGGACAACCATCGAACCATCGTGACTCGACGAGCGGCTTCATGCCCTTCGCCTACCTCTTCGGGCGGAGGGTGCAAGCCGCTCTCCACCTGGAATTCAGCCTCCCGTCGATAACTTCGGCGAGCACTTCCGCCTTCAAATATCACGAGGATGTTCCGGTCAAGGCGCATCTGTCCGCCTTATTCTGGGCAGTCAGGGCCGCCACCCACACCGGTGCACCGTACAGCGCCATAGACCGGACAACCCTCGTGTAGAGGTGTCTTGTTGCGACGCTGGCTAAACCCAAGCTGGGCAAGAGTCACCCAAGGGCAGAGGCAGCATCGACCAGCTTGGAATTAAGCTGTCGAAAGTGCTCGTCGAAGAGCCACCTGCCGTCGAGGATCAGGTCCAGATATTTCATTTAGGCCCGAACCGGTACGAGAATCGAGTTAACCACTATGCAGGTACCGGGGCCGCCCCCCGGCACCTCCCCACGACGAGGACCATCGAACAACGGGGCCCCTGTCTTATCCAGGGCCACCCTTTAAGCCCAGCCAGAGAGAGATCACCAGAGAGATGCCCCTGATGGCCAGTCTCCTGGGAATTCGCCCCACGGGCCGAGACCAATGTGTCATCGGCGTAACAAATTACGCTCAGCCCGGGGAAAGACGCTCTCGAAGGACCCTTTTTATTTGAAAGCGCTACTCCCTTTAAAAGAGTATGTATGCAAAAAAAAGGGACAATTGTACATTAACAATTATATATGTATATAAATATTTCCTTAAAGAATAACGCACATGCTCCCATTTCTTATTGGTATTTTATATATACATAGGTAGATAAAAGATGAACGTATGAAATGGATGTTTCATGACAACTTAAGCTATTTGTATTCAAACTAACTGAAATTTAAATAGGAAATGAAATTATATTTCTACATCAAAGGCGACGTGATATTTTAAATCAGTAGTATCCTGGAACCACGATATTAAAGCTTTGAAGCCATGGCCATGATAGAAATGAAACGAGATACATCTTTGATTTCTGCATTTTAATATCAAATTAATAAAAAAGTCACTGTTGATAGTCAATATTTAATGAAAACATTGGTTCTGCCACGTTGGTCTAGTGGTTAGCGTAAGCGACTGCAAATCAAGAGGTCTCGCGTTCGATTCTCGGGTCGGTTGGTGCTGTTGAGTTTTTCTTACAAGAAATTCTTAATAGCAGCTTGGAGTACGAAATATGGCGGTGGTCACTGTTGAACTTGTGGGTTAAAGGTTTCATACAAATACTTTTTACTCACAACACCATAGTTCTTAGGAAATCGTTATCAGCATTAGTTCTTTACATATTGTAATTTATTACTTTTTCTGTTCTTTGAGAATCCTTTTTTAAAATTAATTATATATTATAGCTACAAACGGTTTTATTTAGCTTGTCCTGTTTCTTTGTTTGGATCAAATCTAATAATTGAAATTTGCCCCCTTCTGCAGACAGATTGATCTGAAATTTAGTACACATACATACCCTTGATTCTGGTGACAGTACAATTAAATAAATTACGTTGGTTAAATTATAATGGCGGTTTACACATTTTGTCACGATTACAACTATATGGGTATAAAATTAAAGGGCTTGACTAGTAGAACATAGATGAGATGAACTATGTAATGAAATTAAAAACTTGTAAATAATAAAATGGTTTTTACATATTTTTTTATTGAGTTATGAATAAAAAATAAATGTTATTTTTTTCATTTTCATATGTTGATAACGATTGCGATCTGTGGCAACATCCACATACAGTGCAACACGAATATGCTACAGCGCCATCTACCGTAGATACGTCGAACTAGGGAGTAACGAAGGAAACGAAGACACTACCAATCCTGGATCGCGCAATAGAAGGCATTCGACAATGAACATGAGTCGCGTGATGGGCAGCAGCGTCACCGGTGCAACAAGTTACGCCCTGCGATCACCAACCCGCCTGCCCAGCGTGGTGATTATGGGCTGACCCCCTCCATGAGTAAGCATCAGAAGCCACGGCCCCCAGTTCCCGGTAGTCCCGCTATTCCTGGTCATGGTGGCGACCACCGTTACGGTGGGACAGGGGGTGCTAAGAATCACCGGGTTACGGGAGGCCACCACAAAAGACTGACCCTGGCAACGTACAACGGCCGCACGTTACGGCTAGACTCGCATCTGGTACAACTTGAGGAGGAACTTGGGAAGATTAGGTGGCATATCTTAGGGTTATGTGAAGTCCGAAGAGAGGGGGAGGATACCATAATCCTGGACTCAGGTCACCTGATGTACTTCCGCGAGGGAGACCAACGATCCCAAGGTGGCGTGGGGTTTCTGGTAAACAAGTCGCTTTCTGGCAACGTTGTGGAAATTTCCAGTGTGTCGAACAGGGTAGCGTACCTCATTGTCAAGCTTACCGAGAGGTATAGCCTCAAGGTAATACAAGTGTACGCACCGACCTCGGCTCACTCAGACGATGAGGTGGAGGATATGTTCGATGACATATCGAGGGCCCTCCACTCCACTACTAAAACCCACTACAACGTTGTTATGGGTGACTTCAACGCCAAAGTGGGAGTACAAACTTGCGGCGAATCGGTAATAGGATCCCATGGATTTGGAAACAGGAATCATAGGGGGCAAATGCTCATCAACTTTCTCGAGCGGGAGGGGCTGTTTTTGATGAACTCATTTTTCGAGAAGCGGCCCCAAAGAAAGTGGACGTGGAAAAGCCCGGACGCTATGACAAAAAATGAGATCGATTTCATCATAACGGACAGGAGGCACATATTCAGAGACGTCTCAGTGCTCAATAGGTTTAACACCGGTAGCGATCACCGACTAGTCCGAGGTTCTCTGAATATCAACTTCAAGGCTGAACGTGTCCGCATGATGAAGTCCAGGCTCCGACCAACTCTGCTCCAAGTCGAGATGGGATCTGAAAAATTCCAGTCAAATCTGGAAAACCGATTTGTTGCCATGGAAACCACAAGAGACGTAAACCAGAACCTTGAAAATGTGGTTCGAATCCTCAGGAGTGAAGGTACGAGATTTTGTCAAATGCAGCGTACAGACACGAAGTCGAAGCTTTCAGAGAGGACACTAGGGTTAATGAAGGAAAGACGTGAGAACCCGCCAGTCACTTCATCGGCAAAACGGACTCTAAACCGAGAGATTAGTAAGCGTGTACGACACGACCTCCGATGCTCCAACACTCTTTTGATTGAAAGAGCAATCGAGCAGAATCGGGGGTCAAAAGTGTTTGTGAAATCTCTTGGAAGAAGCCATTTGACGAAGCTGACCACAGTAAGCGGAGAAGTCGTTGCTTCCAAGCTGGCTGTCCTTTCGGAAGTAGAAAGCTTCTATGGCGATTTGTACGCTTCGCATGCATCTCGACCTGATCCCGAAAATGAGGACCCTCGAGCCAAATTAACACGCCACTTCACCGAAGATCTGCCAGAAGTCAGCATTGACGAAATCGAGATGGCTCTTAGACAGCTGAAAAATGGAAAAGCCCCTGGAGAGGATGGCGTTACTACAGAGCTGTTAAAGGCTGGAGGTAAACCCGTATTAAAGGCGCTCCAAAAGCTTTTCAACGCTGTCCTGTTCGAAGGGAGGACTCCAGAGGCGTGGAGTAGGAGTGTGGTCGTCCTGTTCTTCAAAAAGGGAAATAAAACCATGTTGAGGAACTATCGGCCCATTTCCCTCTTGAGCCACGTCTATAAGCTGTTTTCAAGAGTCATCACGAACCGTCTTGCGCGAAGACTCGACGAATACCAGCCACCGGAGCAGGCTGGGTTTCGGAGCGGATATGGCACCATAGACCACATCCACACAGTGCGGCAGATAATACAGAAGACCGAAGAGTATAATCAGCCCCTGTGTCTAGCATTTGTGGACTATGAAAAGGCCTTTGACTCGATTGAGATCTGGTCTGTTCTGGAGTCCCTGCAGCGTTGCCAAGTAGATTGGCGGTACGTCCGAGTGTTGAGATGTCTCTACAAAGCCGCTACTATGTCCGTCCAAGTACAGGATCAGCATACAAGACCCATACCATTGCATCGAGGAGTGAGGCAAGGGGACGTTATATCCCCGAAATTATTCACTAATGCAATGGAGGACCTGTTTAAGACGCTTCACTGGAAAAGGCGCGGTATCAACATCAATGGCGAATACATCTCTCACTTGCGATTTGCAGATGACATCGTCATCATGGCAGAGACGTTGCAGGACCTACAACAGATGCTGAACGACCTGGCTGACTCGTCTGTGCGCATCGGCCTACGGATGAACTTCGACAAGACCAAGGTCATGTTCAATGAACATGTACTACCGGAACCGGTTGCGGTACACGGTGCCGTTCTCGAAGTTGTTCAAAAATATGTATACCTCGGGCAGACTTTGCAGTAAGGTAGAAACAGCTTTGAGGACGAGGTGAACAGAAGAATCCAGCTAGGTTGGGCAGCGTTTGGGAAACTTCGTCGTGTCTTCTCATCATCGATCCCACAGTGCCTAAAGACGAAAGTTTCAATGCGTGCGTCCTACCCGTAATGACTTACGGAGCCGAAACGTGGACACTTACGGTTCGACTGGTCCATAAGTTTAAAGTCGCTCAGCGTGCAATGGAGAGGTATATGCTCGGCGTTTCTCTAAGGGATCGCATTAGAAACGAGGTGATCCGACAAAGAACCAGGGTCATCGACGTAGCCCACAGGATAAGTAAGCTGAAGTGGCAGTGGGCTGGCCACATTTGCCGAAGAACCGATAGCCGTTGGGGTAAACGAGTTCTTGAGTGGAGACCGCGTCTCGGCAAACGTAGTGTAGGACGTCCACAAGCCAGGTGGAGCGATGATTTGCGCAAGACAGCTGGCAGGAGCTAGATGCGAGAAGCCATAGATCGAACTAAGTGGCGTGAAATTGGAGAGGCCTATGTCCAGCAGTGGACTGCGATAGGCTGATGATGATGATGACATTCTCACAGAATATAGAAGTGTGGCAGATCAACGGGCAGACGTCCTCCAATCAACATCATTCCCGGAAACATGTAGTGACGATATTATCATATTACATAAATATCATAAATACAATCTTTGTATACGCACATACGCACACTATTGAAAAACATCTCTGCTTGTGAAATATTGATGACAAGGATTGCTACACAAGAGATGTCAAAGATTTGTCGTGGATGCAAGTTTTTAAAGAAGTTATACGGGATTGGAACACATGGACTAAAGTGGATAAAGTAAACAGGGGTACAGTTATTTATCTTTCATTTTTTATAAAAAAATATATATAAACGTAATTACTACTACCTTATACTATACTGATGTTGTCAAACGATAGTTTGTATAAGTAGTAACCCTGAAAATCATGTACAGTCGCGATAATATACCCAGTCTCACTTTTACCAAATTATAACATTAAAAATAAGTTGTGCTTACTACTACGTTGTTGACTAGTCTATTAACGTATATTACAGACACAGACTCGTGAGTAGTAACTAATAACTATATCAACTAATCGAATGTCGATGATAACAAATCGTCGATTTTAAACTTTAAGGTTGTTAAACGTTAGGAAGAGAAGTCTCAATGTGTTAGGAAATGGTCACCAATCAAATATTGACCGGACCAAGATTATCAGAGACAATAAAAAATATTGTTTTCCCAAACTTTAAACTAAATTAAACTACCACTTGACGTACTAGGCAGTAAATATTCCGTATGCAAAAAATCGAACGTGTTCGCCAGGCTAACGAGATTCGGAAGCCAAATTCGAATTCCGAAAGTGAGCGGAAGGGCTTTTCGAGTATCAACACATTTTTAAGATTGTTGACTAGCCTCGTTGACTTACAACTGCCATACTTTACCTTGTAAACTGAGAACAGATTTATATATGTTACAGACCTATTAGATAGGTATAGCAGCAAGATTTTGCAGCAAATCATTTCACCCACGAGATAAACAGGGGTGATGACACTTCATATTGTTAATCCGTCACCACATGGACTAGGTAAATAACTATTGTAATCGTTTTAACTTAACCGACCTCAGCCCCGACAACCATAAAAAGAAAAAAAACATTGTAAATGATTTTTTAACAACAGAATTCACCAAACTCCTTATCCTTTATAGTATATTTGTTGATTACATTTGGCAATGCCTCGAAAGGCGCTTTACTTATACCTAAACAACACTCCCATTTTAGGATAAATAATTAATTAGACAATCTTATTCCCAAGTCTGATACGAAAACTGCTCGTTTTGATGATACCATTTGTTATCCAAGTCTGCTTACGTGCCGTATGTCACAGATGTGTAAAGAAGTTACTATTATTAAATTGTTGTATATTCTAAAATAAAAATTACGAATCGGAATTACTTTACTACAATTTTAATTATGGTATAAAATAAAAAGATTTCGAAAAACAAACATCGATTGACACAAAAGATATGATACTTAACTATAACTAACTGTATAAGTTATTAATATTATTCAGAGTCCTTTAATAACGAATAGATAATAATCGGTAACAAAAAATAATAGCAAAATAATTCGTTTATATTTAGACATAGAACCGACATAAATGAGTTCTTACTTTATAATAACTATATACGATTAAGAAGTAATATACTACTTTTATCTACTTTTAATCCTTGTTCAATTTTTTTTTTAAATTAGGTTCGTGACGTATATTACGAGACTATATTTTATTTTAGAATCCAATATTCACGATGTTGTTATTTGTAAATAAGTGAAACTCTTAACAGGTGATGCCCGTATGCGGCAGTATCTCTAGTAGTACAGAAAGCTTGTACGATAAACACCCTATGTGTACATAGATATTCGTGTAAACCATTAGAGCCACTAACCAAACTTGATACCCAGTATATATACTGGAAATGAAACCTTCAAGACACGACTCATCTCCATGAAACAGAAGATATCGACTGCAGTATTTGTTATATCAATTACATAAAAAAAATGCGTCGACTTAAGAACCTCAACCTCAAAGGTTAAAAACTAGAGGCACTAAAATTCATTATAACCTACTTTAAGAAATTTAATATTAGAAATTAAAAACAAGATCATAATAGCAACATCAACCAAGCAAACAAATTTACAAGTAACAAAGATGATTAAAATGTTTTAATAGCAACAAATAAATGAAATATTTATAAATAAATATACTTGTAAAAATCACAATATTTAAACAATAAAAAAATCATTAATCATAAGTCATTACTATTTATTTTATTCCGACCCTATGTAACTCCGCTACAGTGGTGCGCATCGCTTGTACCCTGCTCGTCACCCGCTCCACACCCTGCTGTGTTCGTAAACACTCCCATGTAAGTCTACTCATCCGAAAGCGCCGCTGCCGCTCCCGCCCTACTCCCGATGAGTTAGTGTACGTGGCCTTAGACATCGATATCTTTCGATTTGTAGATCTGGATCATAGAAGTCTTAAAATATTACTATGACTTTTTCAGTCCATTGTCGTCATCGAAATCAGTCATCTCGTGTGCCTTCTGAATATCGTTGTGATTACGTTTTATCCCTCACTTTTTATTGTATTTAAACTGCAAACGGTCCAAAATGATTTTAAGTTCAAAGACAAAGTGTCAAAGTACAGAGTTCAATTCGATACGTTGCGGCATCGCCGACATTGTGATTGCGTATATGTATACAGCTATTTTATAATAATAAACACAAAGGTCAAGATAAAGTTTATCTACGATATTACAACTCAAAAACAAATATAATATGATTTCTAATTATCACAGAAAGATATGTACGAGGACAGCTATTATTAGCTAGGTATTAGGGGATAGGAACTTTATAAAATTAGATATTGAATTAATTATTAAATTATTATAATTATTAAACATAGAAACTATAATACGATTGGATACACATATATTTGCAGGAGTAGTACTATAATATATATTATTACTTAAATCCGAGGTACCAGATGTATAAATTCAACCAAACAAATTTCGTATAATATAAGTAGTAAAGGTGAAACTGCAGGACGTATCAATACCGGTACACCAAGACTAATTGTCTCAGGTTATTAATTGCCATTAACAATAATAATAATGGAAATTAATAATAATGGAATGAAGAATGAATGGTAACGTATGGCCTTAACCCTTTCCTGAAAGGAGACCCGAGCCATCAGTGGGATATCATGGGTTGTTGATTATTTAGAGAAATACAGGAAGAGAATTTCACAGCGGTACTCTTGAATGTGCCTTTTTATTCAAATAGTCAACAGACAGGTGTTCAAGGAGTTACATATATTATTACAATGGTCTATTAAAACTGTTTGTTATGTACGAATGTGTATAATTTTACATGTTTTCCTCCTCACTAAATCTACTTCTGTCCTCTTCAAAAATCAGTCGGATGTTTGTTTAAACACACTAAAATCTTTAAAGACGATAAACTCATGTTTTTATCAATTACTTACCGAAACTTATCCTATCGCAGGATTTCGTAACTCCGATAATGAGTCTAGCGATATTGCATTATAACTAACAGATATTTATCAACATACTTTACGTAGATTAACAAAAACTGTGTGAAACCAATCACAATGTGTAATACACATATTGTAGAATAGCTGACCAGCAAAATAAGCTGACAGTCGGACTCAATTTCATAACAAACTTTATGCATCCAGTAACGAGCGCGCTTATGACTTAATTAGGCGCATTCACCTAAACAATATAACTTAACAAGCTGTTATCAATATTGTCGATACCGTTACATCCGTATTCAAAGTATTAAACGACAGTTTTATATAACTAGTGATTGGCAGTGATCGTCTCACTAAGGAACCGAACAGATATTATTTATTTTTCACTTGAAATAATATAATTATCTTGTCTCTTAATCTAATCGTACCTATACTAATCCGTGTCGAAATTTTAAGTTATTATTATTTATTCTCTTATTTACTGAACAGTAGTGTGTTAGATAATGATTTGAAGCAACGTTAGTCTTGAAATTTATCAAGAGTAAAAGGTTAGTGAGATTTTTACTTAATAACAATTCTACTTAGTAAATGTTTACATTAAGACGCTGTTAAACAGAAACTTCATACAAAGTTTGCTCAATCCGATTTCATATTTGCATTTTTGTATATACGTATTTTAATTTTACCTTCTGAAAACTCTATGAAATTTCATCTACTTTGGTACTATTTAGATCGTAAAGATGTATAAAATAGCTTTCAAAACTCCTCAATAATTTGTGTTTATAAGTTTATGAGAAATTTGATTAAGCCAACAGAACATTATTTGATATATCTAAAGTGAATATTTGATGATGAATTCGAGAAAGGATTTTTTAATTTCGGAAACTGGTTAATGTTTGATTCCTAACTATCCAGAAACCGTGTTAAAGTAACCATAGTGCTGATGAACACAGTTAAATATTTCTAAATTGACAGCTTATCAGTCAGGGTGCCTTCGTAGTAGACCAACAGAACAGTCCCATTTAAGGGTTTCCTGTGTCTCTCCTCGAATTTTAAAATTGCAGTTCGAGGCTGCACTTGTAACGGCAACCTTGCAATGTTAATTTTATAGCTTTCAAACACCTGAATACAAAATACCCCGCCTTTTACCGTTTTCTAAATATTTTATTATCAATGTCATTGTTTTTGAAAAATAAATACATATAAATAAAAAGTAATAGTGGGAAACGAAATCTAATTACATGCTTATAAAAATGAGTAAAGAAATGTCATTCTTAATTTTTTTGAAGAGTTTGAGAGATCTGATCTCAAATCGCACAGAAAATATACGTAAACGCAATACACATTGTCATTGGTTTTTTAATAATTGATTATTTAAAAAATCACAAGTTGGGCCCTAAAATGTTTTTCATAGATTCATAATTATTTCATGTTTTTTCTAGTCTAATATAATTTTTAATCAACTTTAAATATAGAACTGGTATATTTTGTTTTTTTATGCGATAAATCACATACATATTGAAAAAAATTTCTAATCATTCGACGATTAATTTGCCCTCCTCGTCCGGTAAAGTGAGGTAGACACATCTTCATCAACAACCCATAATGTCCCACTACTGGGCTCGGGTCTCCTCTCAGGAGAGAATTAAAGCCATACGTCCCCACGCTGGCCAAGTGCGGGTTGGAGACTGGCAAGAATACGTTGTGGCTACGTATCTTGCCGTTGGATGTTTTTAAGCCGCTCGAAGGCCTCATTCTAAGCTTCACGACTGTTATCGTATAATAACAACCGGGACCGACTGCTTAACGTGACCTTCGAATCAAGGAGACGCTCATGGTAACATGCCACCAGCGGTCACCCATCCAGGTAATGACCACGCCGTCGTTGCTTACCCTCGGTGATTGTTTCTAATCCCCGAGTGCAACTGAGCTATGAGCGTCTCGGGGTAGACACACTTACTTCAATTATATAAATGAACTGAAATGAACCATGATAATTAAGTCATCATATTCCAAATAAAAACGTTTGCATTACTACATTCCAATTATTGATATTTTTGTAAAACAGCAACACGCGCCGCGACACGAGAATTTTATATATTAGAATATATAAAATTCTCGTGTCGCGGTGTTTGTTACCAAACTCCTCCGAAACGGCTAGACTGGTTTTTATGAAATTTTATGTGCATATTAAGTAGGTCTGTGAATTGACCTACATCTTTTTTTCATACCCCTACATGATAAGGGTGACCCACCCCTAAATTTTTTTATTTTGTTTTCTTCCATTTTTTATGTATTGCAATACAATGTTTGCCGGGTCAGTTACTTATAACAGACTAGCTGTTGCCCGCGGCTCCATCCGTGTATGTGTCGGTTATCGCGGCAAATAGTAGCCTATGTGTTATTCTAATGTATAAGCAATATTACTGTAAAGTTTCATGCAAATGTATTCAGTAATTTTTACGTGAAAGAGCAACAAACATCCATCCATACTTACAAACTTACGCATTTATATTTATATAAATATTATTAGTAGGATTATTAAGTCATACTAAAATAACATTGAAAAACTCACATCGTACTAAAATAAGGTCACAATCGCAAAGGTGAGATAAGTATTATGGTCAAGAGGTTGCGGAACGAAGGATTTCTACTACAATGTTGAGATCACAAAATTCAGCCAAGTTTTAACAGCCATACTTACTGGTAATTCCCAAGAAGTCATAAAAAAATCATAATAGTGTTGTAAGTGGTGACCTTGCAACTTCCGTTAATAGTTCAATAGTGTTATGGGTTTGATCACCATATGAGACAACACTTTGTGTGACCCACAAATTGTTGTTCAGAGTTTGAGTATTCTTTGTGTGCATTTCATGTAGGTTCCTAGTGTGAGAATTGTCTTTAAAGATATTTTAATAAATAATATTTTTAAAATACTAGATTGGGTTTACTCATATTGGACATTGGACAAGAATTATATTCATATTGTATATGTGGATAGAATTTTTCAGACGGGTGATAGTTATATTATATTAGACATAACATATTATCATAAAACATGTAAGTACACTAGTACTTAAGTATGGGTACAACTTGAGTACATTTATATTATCATATTTAAGGTCATTGACTCTTATAAGTTGGAACAATGCTACGGTTTTTAATCAACATTAATAAAATATAACGCAATGATAACAGTTATACGGCCAATAGCCCTTAAAAAATATCAAACAAAAAATAAATAAAAGTCTGGCGATTAAACTTAAATGAATTAGTTTTTGACATAAATCCAATTCCTGCTAAACTTTAAATAGCATATTTATTAGTTTTACAATGGCCAAGCATAAACTTAAAAATATTTTTACTTCATGTAAAATGATAACTGAAAACTATATCTTTTAAAATCCAAGTTGTTTTGAAGGTAACGTTTATTACTTTAGCACCGGCTATAGAAAATAAATCATAACTATCTACACAAATAAATAAAAGTACCTGGATGACCGAATCTTCCTCGGTATTTTTTTTTTGTAAATTTTCTAAAAATTGACATGAAAATCGTTCGATCCGTTGCCATTGTTAGATTATAGGAATAAGATTAGAAGACAGACGCTACATCTGTCTGTAATTTCAAATTATCAAGTGAAAACACTAAATGCATATGAAAGTATATACGGTACTTACATCTTTTTTTTTAATTTTTGTCTTTCCCTCTCTCTGTTTGTAACTACTAATCTCTGAATCAGCTTAAAGGAACTTTTACTTGTAGAAAGCTAATATAATATATATTAGGTCTTAGGCTAATATTAAGACATTTTAGGAAATAAAAAAAACAAAATTAATATCAATGAAATAGTGAACAATATTCGATTCAAAAGCAATAAAACTCGCATGTTACACTCTAGGGCGTAGATAGTCTGAAATATATTACAAACATTTAACATAGAACAAACTTTGTTGTACTTTAATTTATACAAAATACAAAGAAGAATATAAGAAACACTTGTGTTCTCAATAAAAATTGGTGGGCACATGACACTTTTTTCCACAAAAAATAATCAGTAATTTTTCGTTATCATAAATTCTACGATTAAAAAATGAAAGCGTAAAGAGTTGTGTTATATTTTCACAACTCTTTACGCTTTCATTTTTTACTTTTACGATCGTTAAATCCTAAATAGCGAATCTAAAGGCAGTGAAAATATTGAATTTTCACTGCCTTTAAATTCGTTAGATTGTAACATTAGAAAATTCCTAAAATCAATAAATATTCAAAGTTGAGATTATGTGCTTAATGTATATAAAATACAATTATGCCCCATCAGTTATGTTATTACAAAGCATATACTGCGCTTATTCGGAATGCATCCAATTGAATATACTAAGTACATTATTGGGCGATCACCTATGCAAATCACTTTTATTCGAAAGTCAAACTTCTGTTTCATATAATATAAATTGTGTAATAAAATATCTAAACTTAAATGTTAGCTGGCCAGGCACATTGCTCGCAGAAACGATGGCCGATGGGACCACAAAGTTCTTAAGAGACTTCTGCGTACACGAAATTACAGCATTGATGGGTCCCCACAACGTGGGCCAACCAACGCTAAGAGTTCAAGCATTATCAGTCCTAAAAGACCACCACCGTGTGGAACACCATCTGAAACACGGGAGAAAGCCTATGGGGCGTTGGAAATTGAGAACCACGTAGGAAAAGTATACCTTTCAGCAGTCCCGAAGATGATAAAAGCAAACACCGTGCAGTAATCGTGGACGGCATCAAGGACTAGGAGGTTAGAGTTACAGTGAAGCTTGGCCACCACACTTCACTAAGGGAAGCACTGGCACATGCCCTGGAGGTCGAAGCAGTTCGATAGGAAATTCGGCCAACCAGCAAGCTACGTGAAGTTCAAGAGGAAATAAGAAATCAAGTCTTCTTCTAAGAGAGTTTCTGAGATCATGTGCTACTGATGTGGCGAGAGAGGTCATCTGCAGCTGAGTTACCCACCAAAGAGTTAGTAGTTTTTTTTATGATATTGGGGGCAAACGAGCAATCGTACCGCCCGATGGTAAACGATTACCGCCGCTCATGGACACCCGCAACACCAGAGGGGTCTCAAGTACTATGCTGGCCTTTTAAAAAGGAGTACGCTTTTTTCTTGAAGGTTTGAAGGTCGTATTGGTCCGAGAATACTTCATTTTCATTCCACAGTTTTGTTATGCAAGGCAGAAAGTTGTGACTGCTAACTATCTTAATAATGGGGATGAAGTTTCCGTCGCATAGGACGGTGGCGAAATGAGGCAGTAGGAATCAGTCCGAACAATTCTTCGAAGTACTCCCCATGGTAAATGCGATAGGAGATGCACAGAGATGCAGTGCCAAAGAGTCTAGCCGAATTAAAAATTCCTGGCAATCGATGTTCCCAAAGGAGGAGGTGGCATTGGGGTGCCCCCGCCCATTGGTGGGGACAATTTTCCATATGAGGTCTAACGTGCACCCTATTAAGCAAAAGGCAGCGGGCTGGAGTGAAATACTGTCTCGATCTATTGAGTACTCCGAGCTTCTTCGCAGCTAATTTGGCCTTACCCTCCAAATGGCCACGGAAGTGGAGTTCGCTCGATATGTTGACACTAAGTATTCCAATATTGGCTGATGCAGATAGGGGGAGTTTTCAATATCTAGCTTGAAAAAAAACATAGAGCACTACCTCAAGAAGCTAATGAGCCAACGTTGCGAAAAGAAGTTTGTTTATCCAGGACGCACCTTCCAGGGCAGCGATCTGTGAAGCCATGCCAGGATACTGAAAAGTCACGTTATCAGACAATGCAAAGAATATGCCTCGTGGAGAAAGTGTACTCCGAATTCAAACTAGATATCAACAAGCTTGCTGGTGAAGCGCATCAAGGTTACTTCTTTAGGACTCTACGAAGATGAAACAATGAACAGGAGGATGACTTTGACCTAAAAAAACTTATCATATAGAAAGCACAGGATGATGCCAAACATGCTCGGAGTCGTGTGTCATATGCAAACGCTATTACTAAAGCTAACTGAGTACAATGGGATAGCTTAGTTCTACCGAACGGGATACTTTAGCGGAACTAGAAGAAAACCAACGGCAAACAGTTCCACCTGCAAATAATTGTGTCAAGGTGACTAACGTTCGCCGTGAAGGTCACTATTGAGCTTCAAAAAGTCATCCTAGTGTCAAGAAAACATTGTTAACAATAAGCGAGACATTCTATTGGTTTCATTGTTGGCAAAATCTAGAAGATTGGTGCCGTAAATGTACTACATGTACTGCAACATGACTGAAAAAGGTCTACAGATGTGAAACCAAGGAAACCAGCAACTGTAAAACGGAATGGAAACGAATCGCAATTGACGTTGCGAGCGAGAACAAGAAACCCCGATATGACCGGCGCTCAAAAGGGGTTTGATGAAGGTATACTAGTTTGGCTGCGTAATCCGACCTGTAGTAAAGGGAAGTCAGCTGAACTCAAGATCTAGTAATAGCGGTAACTAATATAAAAAGAAGTCTTGTGGACTGCAGTGCATTTTAGTCTGAGCTACAGTACGGTAAATATCTGAGTTATATAAGTGATTAACACGGCGACGTCGACGATCAGTAAGCACTTTTATTCTGTCCTTTTAATAATAAAGTCTCTTTTACTTGTCAGAAGGTTTATTTCTCAAATTCGCCGAACCCTAAAACGTTATATTATAATAGAAGGTTTGGCTTAACACAAAATCTGAAAGAAACCATAATCGTTATTGTTACCAATAAACTGGTACAGCATACTGATACCATTCATGCCATTATAAATATTATCTTATATAATAGATTATTCATAATTAATAAATGATCATAGTAGAAAAATCTTAGTACATATAATTGGTTTTCTTTACTTTCCAAAAGGGTCCCAAATTCTTGTATGCCCAAGGGCTCCAATTTAGTTTTAGACGTCCCTGTACGTCAGATATACAAATGTGTACATATTTATAATGTACATAACCTTGTGGGCACGAATAATCAAACGAGACTTTATCCATGTAAACAAACTATTATGAAATGTATCTGAACTGTTGATAGTGACGCAATTGTATAAGTGTTTATTTAACCCTAACAAACGTTAATCCATTACATACATACCAATGTATATCTTAATTGGCTCACATTTACTTGAAAATTGAGTTAAAATAACAAAGCAACATAAGGTTAGTATCAGTCACACATAAAAACGTTTTAAAATTAGACGTTATTGCAACTGGCTGCATGAAGTGAAGTAGTAATGATTACTTACAATTCAAGAATCTAAACTACTTTTAACTCGAACATAATAAAAAAATTATATTAAAGTTAACCTATATGGGTTAACTTTAATATAAATCTTTGTAATGTTACATTTAACCAATTTTCATTTTTTATGTTTCTTACTTACTGTACAAGCACAGTAAGGCTATAAAAACTTATGAGAGTTATGTTTAGTAAAGTTTAATTAACATTCTAAAATATACATTAAAGTAATAAAGAACAACAAAAATTTAAACAATAAATTAATGTTATAATAAGTTACTATGACATTTTTTTTGTAAAAACTGTATAGCTAACTACCATTATAAATAGGTGATTAATTTTGAATTTTTTTATGAATAAACGTTTTATGATGTTCGGAAGTATCATACCATACGATATCATACAATAAGAGATATTTTATTGTCAAAAACAGTAACATTTCAAGTTTATTTTAAGTTTAAAACTTACGGGAAAACACTCGTTATTTTGTTTTTTTATATATATATAATTAATTGTTCATAATAGTTAAAACTTAATCTATTAGCATGGGTCCACAAAACTGTTTTAAACAGTTTGTCTTGTGGACTCAGTTGAGTGTCATGGCGTCTTTTTGTGTAAGATGCGACGTCACCCTTTGTCAAACAGTATCGCTCTAAATGATCGTCGATTATATCCGAACAAATTGACCTTTATACATAAATGACGTAACTCGCTACGATTGGTGTTCACCTTAACATGTCGGATTGCTGTATTTTATAGATTAATTTTTCTTAATTAACTATCGGTCTAAATATAAAAATAAATAGATTTTTATACTCTGTGAAGCCCATTTTGTCAGGTATATATTAGGTTCTTGGTTACTATCATCGTGCCTATTCCGTAAGTGTCGTGTCGTATGAAGCGACTGAGGCAGCAAACTATCCAGGACAACTTTATTGCAAAAAGAAAGTAAACTTGAAATCAATCCTATACTACACGTCTGACCATCGTGGTATAGTAGGCCAAAGCCTCTTGTTACGGAGATTCCCTTGTCCGGTGGGGAACTAATAACGGCTATTGTCAATTTTTATTTCGTAAGGCACCGTAACAAAATATTACTAGCGGACAAATTAAATCAAAGGAAATATGGACGTGAATATAGTTCCAAACAAGGCTATTATCATTGATTTGTTTGTGTAAGACAACTGAAATTATTCAAATAAAGTTCATGACACTTATCGAGTCTAGATAGTCTTATCTAGCATTTGAGCTATCGTTAGTATTAATTACACTGCGTCAACTCTGAATGAATAAACAATAGCAATTTATGTTAGATTGGTAATCATGTTGCAATTTGTTAGAATTTTCTAGTTACAGACAATGGATTTGTGATTTGAAACACCGATTGTAAATCCATGATGTAAGAAAATTTAAATAATCCTCTTCCTAGGCTTTATTCTTCCCAAGAATATTTATATTCGTCTACTAGTTCTACCAGTTATTCTATGCAGCGACTGGCATCGGATCTGATCTGAGGGCAAACTGAAATCGATGGTTGAACTAGTTATCAGTATAATCAAGCACTGACTTCCCATTAACGCTTGTCATAGATGTTCATGACAAACGGGGCGGGCTTAATGTGCTCTTCGAGGCAGGGTAGTTAAAACAGTACTGGCTCAAATGTACCATCGAAGTTAGTCTAGTACCAAAAGCATTTGGTATAATACAATTTCAATTGAAATCATTAAACAATTACATCTACACTCTTCTAGAATCACTTTTGAAGCATTTGAATTAACTTTGACGTAGAACTATTTTATACATATTTTTGACAGATAGCATTGTCTTCTTCTAATAGTGGTTAAAAGAGACAGTTCGTTTGGCGATAATCATAATCTGTCTCATTGTTATAGCTTGCAACTACTTTCCTCGCCGTAGTCGGAAAAAATACAGCCATTACAGTCAAGCCAAACCTATTAAAGTACTTACTAACCAAATAATTTTACAAGATGAATGATCTTCTATAAAAATGGGAACTTTGAAATAAATGAGTATATTAAGCTGTACGTAAAATGAGAGATAACATGACAATGACAGCAAAAACAACACAGATGCTAACATGTGTAGAAATTCGGCAATTTTTCTAACAAAGCAAAAAAAATAACCATTATATTGAATCATTTTGATTATCATAGTACTGAGATTTTACCCTTTACAACTCATGCGCTTAGCCCCATTCCGAATCATATTTGTGCACAGTGTGCACAAACATGACTGTGTGTTTTTCTCCTGTATTTTTAAAATGTAGTACGGTGTATTGCGTAAGAAATTGTCAATAAATATGTTCAACCAGTTTACATTGATCCTTTACTTTTTCAGAAGAAGCAGTAAACATGGCAGAAAGCAGCGTAAGATACCGAGGCAAAAGCAATGGACAGAATGAGTCAAAAAAAGGACCCACCCATGAGAAAACAGTAGTAACAGATGAAGAATTTGTTGAACGGGAATCTCCTCTCACCGTTCTCATTGAATCTTCTCTTCACCTCAGAGCAATATACCACATATTTGTCGTAATACTTGTCGTGCTCTTCTGCGATACCCTCATATATGACCTCGTCGAACGTGGAAAGCAAGTAAACATTAAGATTATTAAAGCCAATTATCTGCATAGGATCTTTTACAATACTACTTTCAATTATTCAAAGTTTTATTAAATTTTCCTACCTTTTCATTCATTACGTGTCGGCAGGATATTGTTTAGCATGTGTATCAAAAAATTGTAGTTCTGAAAACAATTTATCGAATTAGTGATCCATTTAAATATTTTTTTAAATCAAGCATAGATCCCAGTCCCTCCCTACAAGCTAAACTGTTGCTTTATAAAGCCTGAAAACTCGTGGTGGCACAATTTAAAACGTACTTAGAAGGAAAACTATAATATCTTAGATTAATGTAATAGAGCTTGATTAATAAATAGGCTTTGTTATGTTAGAATAATTATGAAATGCGTATAGTCAGCTTATGATTAATACGTGAAAACATTAAAAAAAAATACTTGGAATATTTCGTAATCGTCGTCTATCAACATAGAAAATATTTGTACACTATGAAAAACTTATACGTTCTAGTAAAATTTCGTACAAAATTACAAATCTTTGAACAAATAACATAAATTCTTATACAAAAATACTGACTAAAATAGGAAACCTTGTAAAATTTGTAATTCGATGTCGAACATCTATTTATTTATTTAATTTTGTTTTGTACAAGATCATAATTTTATTATTTAAATTTATTGAAACGCAAAACGTGGGTTTTTTTAAATAGATGTCATATATAAAAAATAACATAATTTAATTTAATTACACTATGATTTTATTTTAAATCTTTACAGGTACAAACCACAGTTTTTAGGTACACGGTAATGAAAAATATAATACATGTATAATTTTATTGGCGTCCCATGGCTGTGTACAAGATTAAATTTATTAAAGTGCCTTTACTCAGCAAACAACTTAACTAAACCAGAAAAAACACCATTGGCAATCGAAACAAATTATCATACTGATAACATGATGGGATTTTTGATTTATAGTCAATTCCATCATTCATTCCGAACTTTAAATCTGTCACTAAGCCAAACTTCAGCCAGATGCGCTTAACCATTTCAGCGGCATTGAGAAACAAACAGTCGTAGATCCACTTTCACAAACTGATTTATACGAGTATAAAGCGTACACATTTCATACATAAAAAATACTTTTCGCACATGGATTACGTATTACAGCAGACAATTTTATTGCGTATACACTTTGATAATTTTGATAAATTAGGATATTTGTGCTACGTAAAGTGTTACCAAAAAATTAAATTTTCTTTTTATTTTCAGAATAAATGTAGGGATAGGTATGGTTATTTACGGCTTTGGAGATATTGGACGGGGATTTAAATTATGGATATACGAATTGTTGGTTGCACTTTTGTTTTACCCTTTGCTGCTGGTCTACGCCTGGTTCGGAAAGCTGTCTAGACACTACCCAGGTAATTTTGAATTTCCTTTTTAAGTTAACACTTCAAATTTAATTATTCCATCACGCATTTCTAACTAAAACTATACAACCGGGTTAGGAAAATGTGTGGTTATATTTAAAATATTTTATACATATTTCTTAATTTAATCATTGCTGACAACCGTGGGAAATTCACATGTGTAAGGATACATTAAGCGTGATTCGAACGGTGATACAGCCTCGCATAAAATCGGCGTTGAGATAATCTTTCTTTTTTTGCCGTTAAGTGAGTGAGTTTACCGGAGTTCAAACCTCCCCTCACCCTGATCCCGAGAGCACTCAAAAAAAGGCAACGCACTTGATACTCTTAAGTTGAAGGTGTTCATGAGTGTCGGTAGATACTATCGTGCTCACCGTATAATGTTTTGTACAGATTGAAAATTAAAACCTCGTGCTCCGGTTTAACAGTCAAGGTTACTCTCTCTCTCTCACTCAATAGTTACACCGATAGGCTTGTCAAATAGACAAGGTACATAAGGTAAAAATAAAATACATAAGATACCTTTAGATAAAATTTATTACACCTATACAGTTTTAAATCTTTGAAAAATTATAATATTTATATAAATATATTGAGGATAACCCGATAAATTCAGAGAAATGAGTGTACGAAAGGCTTTATAGGCAGATAATTTTAGCCTTTAAGTAAAAGTTAAATCACTAAAACTAAAACAATAAATCCGCGACAGGCAGATTGGTCAACAGCGAGATTGTCCTGGCCATTAACAACAAGACCTTACACTGTGGAAGGTTTGTAAAACGAATGCATCAAATTTAAGACCAAAGAGCAATTACCTAAAAGCTAAGGTAGAAACAAATCGATAAATACAGAAGGCAAAAAGTGAATTTTACTTAAAATCTTTTAAAGAACATATGAAAATGAATCCTCGTGAATTGTGGAAACTCATAAATAACCTTTCTAAAAACAGGATTAAAGACAGTATTGGCCAAGACAATTTATTATTATTAACACGATCACAGATGAACTTAAAATATGAGAACAACTTAATACTTACTTTTCAGCGATTGGCTCACCTTTAACAAACCAAATATCACAATAAAATACAAATTTTTTTAAAATATATATAACACAAGGCCCATTGTTGTAAAAAGCAATGCAACTAAACTAATCCAAATTACCGGTAACCTTGGATGAAATAAATTATTTACTTATTTATGAGATAGGGGGTTAACGAGCAGACGTATCGCCCGACGGTAAGCGATCACCGCTGCCCATAGACATCCGCAACACCAGAGGCGTCACAAGTGCGTTGCCGGCCTTTAAAGACGGAGTACGCTCTTTTCTTGAAGGTTTAAAGGTCGCATTGGTCCGAGAATACCGCAGGCGACAGTAATGAACTGCCACAGTTTTGTTGTGTGAGGCAGAAAGCTCCTGGAAAACCGCACAATTGTGGACTGCCAACCATCTGGATAACGGGAATGAAACTTCTGTCGCGACCCGTAATATTGAAATTCGAAATTGAAAGTTGTACGTTTTTCAAATAAGAATCTCATAGGTGTCATGTGAAAAAAGGTTTACTTGAGAATCTCACACCACGAAGGTTTTATGTCCATTCAAAGTATCTATTACGATAACACGGCAATATCATACTTTACCCTATTATTATATAAACATTATTATCAGTTGATATCTCGTTTTCATATTGAAGCTGGTACAAGAAAAACTTAAAATAAAAAACAGAAAAATAGCTAATTGTACAAGAGCCAGTGAAGATCGACCCATTTAATAACCTTCTGAAACATTTTTTAATTGTATTAATTAACGAATCCGTCTATAATGGCTGTCCATAGCAAAACTGTCATGACTAGTTTAAAATTAAATTAATATTCGTCGCATTTTTTTTAGTTCTCTTCATGTAACCAACTAAATTTAGTCACAAATGTTAATATTTATGTTAAGAGAATATGTCTAAGTAAGCTTGCTTACTTATATTTCTATATACCTAGTTATCAACAGGCTTGAACAGCTAAATTCGATATAGGAAACTACACTAAGCTAATATTTTATCGAAATTTTTATCAAAATAAAGATTATTTAATAAAAAGTCTACAGCCTATATGGCTTGCCTGCAGCAAAAAAGAATGAATATAAATTAATAAAAAATTATGGTTATGACAGCTTTTGCGATAGGCATAGTATTATAGGTGTGTTCATTAATTAATAAAATTTTAAAAAAACTGGCTATCAGATTGGTATAAGTCGATCTTCACCGGACCACTTTTTTAGATCGTTACGTTAATTTCCACGGGACAATTTGTACAAGATTTAAGAACCTTAAAATAAGCAATTCAACCATAATCTAAAAAGTGTTTTTAAATACAAACTTTACTAAAAAGAAGCGCCAATCGTCCACATTTAATTAGCATATCCTTTATACTATGATAACGGTCGGTATCAGCAGAGAGAGCTGAAATTGACCAGTGCTCTCGAAAACCGACACACTCCAGGCCGGTCGAGTGGACTTTTGTTGCGAGCTACCGGACGCCTGCCGACGCCTCACCCTAGGTCAATTAGTCACTTGGATGGCCATAATCATACGCTTGGATAACTCCTTGTATCGTTCCTGTGCTGTTGTAACGATCCAAATTTACTCGTATTGAGTTACCTATTTCCTAAATGTATGTTATTTTCCACTTCATTTTTTATTGTTGTCAAAACAAAATAAATGTATTATTTATTCTGAACAAAAACCAAATAAAAAGAACAGAGAGTAAAAAGAGATGTCAGGTAGTTTTAGAATACATTAACTTGTAAACCATACTAATAAACTCGAACGCTACTGTGTTCACCAATTACGATTTCATGGCTAAACCTCTGCACCGATTATAATAAAATTGGGTATGGAGATACCTTAATTCTTGAGGAAGGAAATAGGCTACGTTTTGACGTAATAACTGGTATACACACGGATGGGGCCGCGGGCAAAGACTAACTCATTTACAAATCTGCGTTATAATTTATTTCACCTAAGTACAAAAACTGCATGTTATAGGGACGAAATTTCTAAAAATGAATGCGTCGTTGCAATTCCTCTTCAGAATACATAGTTTTCCAATTTGCCGCATCGCAGACTTTCATCCTGAAAAGATATATCTAGTACCAACATCTAATGCATCCCAGCTTTATTGAGTTATGCGCTGTAGGAACCACAACAATCATCCTATAAGAATTTGTAAACTTTCAATCTACGAAAATTCGCCAAATATATATTAGTTAAATAGCGGTTAGACTCCAAAAAATGTTCTCTTGAAATATCGATTTAAAAGTTTTAGTATATTTTAGAGAAAGTTTTAATTAGGTACCTTGTTGTTTGTGGTTCAAATGGTGAGAAAACGATTTTAAAAGCATACCTCATATAAAGTTTTTTATGGGTATTCGGATCTGGGGTATACTCAAATATATTATTTCAGAGTTCTAACATAAGTTAAATTATAAATGCTGATATAAATTTATAATGTTTTGTTTATAATAATTAAAAACTTTGATATAGAAAATTTTAAAATACGACTCTGATTTATTTAAAACTATCATCGCTAATAGGATTTTGGGATAAATGGAGTTACATATACCGTAGCTAACCATGTAATGACTTTTTGTTAAGCCTTTAAAACAAAAATGTCATATTGGCTACAAAATCAAGATAAGTAGTAATCCTAGTTCAAAAATTTTGTTTTTTTCTTAAATCGCGTTATGAATATGAATCACTTATCAATGTTTTTGTATGTCAAACATGTTGATATTGTTAATTATTAGACTAACTTCTTTTTGTCATTATTTGTTTCACAGTGCTACGACATGCAACAACGCAACTAGGGTTACTTGGGTTAATTGGAGTTCAGCTTGCGTTGACATCAATCCCTGTTTATGATCTCTCTAGAAGACATTTAATGATAGGGTCTTCAGTGACCGTCACTACCGAAATGGTGAGTATAGTTGAAGCAGCCAAATGTATATATTAATACGTGAAACAAGAACTCTGTACCCCTTTTGACGAAAATTATGCAATTATGCACAGCTAAAGTTTATACGGAGGAAGAGTGGAAAACGCTAAAAAACACAAATGAATTATGGTAGAATTACGACCATATGGCGACCACTAGAAATAATAATAACTTCATACATCATAAACGGTAGTCTGGTCCGCAACCAGGCAGATCAGTTTTAGATAACTTTTAGACTCGGAAAACAAAACGAAATACTTCAATAATTCTTACTAATAGTGTGCGAAATTATCTGTTTGTGAATCTAATAAAGTGTGAAAAGAAATTAAAAAAATTATAATCCATTTAAAATAAAAAGAACCTTTCATACATTATGTAGTATAGCTAAAATGTTATGGTTCCATACAATTTTAAAGTACTCAACTTATTTTATGATTACATAGGAACTCACTTCCTTCTTTCCTTTTTCTTAAGAATTACACCTCAAAATATTTATACTGCTGAATGAACACAAACTTGAATTAGGGGCTCTTGGAAACCAGAGAACTCTTGAAACGAAACACCGTTAAATTTTAATGATTATTTATTACATATTACTGACGATGTTCATTAAAATTAAATCGGATTCCTAGCACATGCGTAAATAGGTTGGAAAACTTTATTAATCCAACAAAAATTACTCGTTGGAATAGAAAATTAAGGACAATTTTAAAGTGCAAAATGAACATTATACTTGTAAGTTTGCAACTTACAATCTTTTCAATAATTCCTTCTTTCTAGCCTTAATTTGGAATACTTTTTCAACATTCGAACATGCTTATTTTACATCTGCTTCAACTTTTTCATAAATTACATATTTCACTTTTTTATTTCGAAAAAAATAAATTGCGGTTTATATTTTTAATAAATATTTTTTCGGATTGTGTGATTCGGATAACACACAATGCCATCTAATCCCAAACTAAGCAGAGCTTGTACTGTAGATACTAAATAACTGGTATAAATATTATATATATACTTTCTTTGTAAATATATACATATGTCATACACAGAAAACACCCAAACCACGAAACTAATATTAGCAGATGATACAAACATTTTGACTGACCCGGGATTCGAATCCGATACCTCATGCACAGCAGGCAGTTAAAATTTTGTTTACTCAATCTACAAGAGATTGAGCTAAATGAAAGTAAGAAATAATTGAAAATTTTTGTTTCGCTTAATACTTTTAACGATATCTTTGATCGACAGGTGTAATTAAAGTTAATCTATATATAAAAGAGAAAGATGACTGACTGACTAATATTCCCAGAGATCAACGCACAGCCCAAACCGATGAACCTACAATCCTGAAATTTTGCATATAAGTTCTTTAGGAAGTGTGAACTAAGAAAGAAATTTTGAAAATGCCAACCTTAAGGGGGTAAAATAGGGGTTGAAAATATCTACTTCTGCTCGAACGAAAACGCGGGCAAAAACTAGTATATTATATAATTCACTTACGTACACACATATAACTTGTTGAAATACTTTCTAAAATTAAAGTAACGGATACTTTTACTCCACTATTTAATCAAAATTACCTGATTGGTCTATTAAATGCAGTTATGCCATAGGACGGAACCAGTTATTTTAAGAATTTGGTTTTTTTTTTATATTTAAGCTGCCAAAATGACCTGCCCTGCCTGATGGAAAGCATGAGCTAAATCCAAGAGTGGTGGTCACCATCCTCAATGCGAAAAAGAACAATGCAGTATGGTGACCCGCACTATGGCGGCCTGGGGGGAAAGGGGATGGTGAGAGGGATAGGGGGCGTTGGATTGGGGTATGGGCCTCCGGTATCCTCACTCACTCGATGAAACACAGCGTAAGCGCTGTTTCACACCGGTTTTCTGTGAGGCCATGGTATCACTCCGGTCGAACCGGCCCATTCATGCCGAAGCGTGGTTCTCCCACGGTATATGTTAGTATACTCGACAGAGGAACTAAAACATACGCAGATCCTATACTGTGATATGAAAGTTAAATCATTCAACAGTTTTCCGAGCCATTACCATGCAAAATAAACAAATTCCAGTTGAACTTAAGTAGATAGCTTGTAGATACACAAGTGTTTTCAAAAAAATGAAAGCCTACTACAGAAACAATATATATACGGAAACTTTCACTTACCTAATGTATATATGATACTTTATCCTTATTAAACGACTTCATAACTCCACATTGAAAAATAAAAAACAAACATTTCAATATCAACGACTTCGTGGTTTTGAAATGTTTGTACATCTTAAGGATAAAACTTTCATCTATTTATTTTAATTAATATTATGGAACCATATGCACCATGGAGAGTTAATAAAAAAGCTGGAAATTCAGTAACTCAAATACCTTTGTAACACAAAAATAACAGTAAATTCTCAGTCACAGCGTAAAATTGTGAATTATAAATAACGTAATGTAAAAGAAAGGAGATATAACAGCGTTGAAAGTGAAATGTTACATAAATCACCTGAGTAGTGAGACCCTTGTCAAGTCGCATGGCTCGGCGCCTTTACGTAACTGGACCCGTATGCTGCTGACGCAGCGTCAGGACCACTGTAAACCTTCAAACAGTGGACATACTAGCACACGTTATTTAAATAACATTAAATTAGAATTATGGATCATAGTTCCTACATAAATAGAACAAAGAAGTCGGATCAGCGGGTTGGTCTCATGTTGTTAATATCCACTGAATTTGTATGGGATAATATATTAGCTGCAAGCTAGATCGATTACAATTGGCTTGCTTGCTCTTAAATAGATGAATATTCAAATGCGTATCAAAAAATGTCTTAAATTACTTCTTTAGATAAAGGTATACAGATAAAAAAAAATATAGCACCCGGACCCCGGACTTTTTAAATTGTAGTTTTTTTTCGAAATCATTTTAATCAAATGTTTATGAAAATGAAAATAATTTACAGAAACTTCAAGGTAATCAAAACCGTTTGTCTTTTGAGAAGCCTTTAGGTTGACGAGAGATTGTTTTCCACTCGTAGCAACTTTAATTACGGTAAAATAATCCTGAGAATCACGTGGCTTGTACTTCTGTAGGATATACTGCGCAGATTACTTCTACAATATAAGGTTACCTAAACAGAATATTTGTGATATTAGCAACAAACACTTGTTACCCTTACCACCGCACGCCGCCTTACTACGCGTCGACAAAAAGAGATAGGACAAGCCCGTGCGTCGGCGATAAAAAATTTTGGGCATGAATGAATAGGCTATTTGACAATACTGAAAATACTCTACAAATTGTGGTCAGGATGACCACAATTCGTAGAGTATGCTGTTCGCTTAATAAAGCATCTTTTATTATTGTTTATCCTAATTCATGTATATTTTTGGCAAAATAAACGAAAAATAAAACAATAGTTTTTTGAAATTTAGTCTGTGACGGGAATGCTTTGTGATTGGTCGAATCATGAGTGACGTCAGTTTTCAGTAAACACTCGACTTCCCCAAATGATAGTAACAGTCACAACTGTTTTTATTTAACTTTAAACTAATTTTTACCATATCTACAACCTTAATTTTTTTAATACTACGACATTGAGAAAGCTATTAAAACACATTGTGAAATATAAAAATAAATCGTTTAATTATATTCAAATACAATCGTTTATTATTACTTATTTGCTAATAATAATACAGTAGGTAATAAGTACCTTAGAATGCGATTGCGCCATGGATCTAACAAGGAAATCGCAAGTTACTCCAAATTATGAGTTTCAAGTAGATGCAGCGACGAGCGTAGGAATATGCATGTCTTTTTATTATTTCTTAATCTGATCATTTACGTCTCTATAACATAAAAATTTTTTAAATAAGCTTGAAAATATTCAAACTATTTTTCAAAATGAAATATAAAACACTGATTAAATTTGAGCTATTCAAACGCCGCCATTTTAGGCACGCGTCGCAACCAATGGCGTCATTGTCATTACTATTTAGTGTTTCAGCTACTTTACACTTATTTACAGTTTTGATTTTTTTTAAATCATGGAAGTAAGTATTTTTTCTCACAAACTCTACTAACACAGTTTGAATTTGGACTCCGATAATTTCGATGAAGTGACTATCGACGTCACATTTCGTTTCGGCTTGGTTTCGACCAATAGTGACACGTTTTGTAACTTTGAATTTCCCTCCTTTAATTTTTCACCTTTTTTATTTATTTATTTGTCTTTATTGTATATATATAGTAAGAAATGGTGCAACAGGAACAATCACACAATATGTATAACAATTGGCGGTCTTATCGCTCTCAGCGCTTTCTTCCAGACAACCATAAATTTAATATTTTCTGGGTTTAAATAATCACTAAATAAAATATACCTTTTAAGTAAATTATAAAGAAAATAAAAAATTTAGAAAAAAATATTTTTGTCAAATAAATCTTTTTATTCATATTCCCTATTAAGCTTTCCATTTGAAACCATATATGTGCCTGATCGTAAACAACAGCTTTCATAATGAGGGTTTTCGATACTTTTTCTACAGCCAGAAAGGCCTTAATATGCGTTAGGTCTTAACAGCTGTCAGATAGTATAGATTTGTACCGAAAGTACATTTCTACACACACATGAACATGATGTTTAGTGATTTTGTTATAAAGTGTGAGTCTCCTGGAGAGAACTTATGCCATTATATTTTATTGCGCACACATAGAACTATAAAGCGCTGTGGCATTTTAAAAAACAATATTTATTTTGCAATGTTTTCAAAAATATAACAATAAAAAATGATCGAAATATACAAATCGTGTATGTATTTTGACAAGTGGTTGACCTGACTCTGCAGTGCTGCCTTCTTATGTAAAACATTTCAGAAAACCCTCATTGTATAGACTGGATATAGACTAACATACAGAAAGTCACACGCAGGCCAATCGCGCTCGATGTGTTTGAATATTAAGATTTTAATAATATTAAAATCTAGATCTAAAATCTTATTATTTTCTTTTTAATTTCAGTTCCGGTTTATGATGAAAATACTGTCGGTAGCTGTAGCTTGTGGACCTCGGTGCCTCAACGGTAACAAACCTTTACCAACGTTCCAGCATTACCTCTACTTCCTATTCGCGCCGACCCTTTTATACAGAGATCAATACCCCAGGTAAATTACCAGTATTTTATCAACGTAGATTGACAAAGAAGCTTATTTAAATTCACTTAACAATTTACGGTATGCAAGTGCTATCTCTGATCGTACTGAGTCATATGATATACAAGACTGCCTCGATAGTGCAGCGGTAGCGTATGCGAGTAGTGTGCTTGAGGTCTCTGGTTCAATTCCCGGGTGGTACCAAATTTTTCCATGATATGCAAATATTTGTTTCGGAGTTAGGATTTTTCTTTGTATATTACGTATGTTGTTTACAAAAAAGTCTATAAGTATTGTTTCAGTCAATCTAGCTTTCAATAGCAAAGATTTGTTTAGTTTGAAGCTAGATAGCGTTGTGGCAGATGTTGGAAATAAAAAATTGATCAAAAGCAGCTGATTTTTTTTAGAAGTTTTGGTATTTAATAACTTTTGTAAAAAAAAAGTTCTATATTGGCCTTTATCAATTAGTATTTCTGATTTTTCATTATATGAAAATGGATAAAATGATTTTTTTAAATAGTATTAGTGCAGTAGTGTCTACAAAACATTGCGTGCCACTTTTGATTGTATTTCTAGAAATATCCATACGATTAAATAAAATTGAAGTGTCCGTTTGTAATTTCAAATTAACATTTTCAGTCAATCAATAAAGTTGTACGAGCAAAGTAGCAAACAACCCCCACAGAAGTATTTTTTCAAAATTATATCAGTCTAAATCAATTTTGACGGGAACTTTCACTTACTGATAGCTGATAATACAAGGAGTAACTTAGACTAGCTTCGGCCAGTGTAAATAATGCAATGCATTAATGGAAACCTTTTACTTATTAAAAATAAAGCCAGAAGCAATCTTATGAAAACAGTAAAACCATTCACAGGATTATACATTGAATATGACGCCAGCTGCATTGCTCTGGACTTTCCTGCGAAATCGTTTGTGTATTGTTTTATTTAAGCTTTCAATTCCATTGTCTACAGAACTAAGAAAATAAGATGGGGCAAAGTCGTGTTTCATGTTATAGAAGTAGCGGCCATTTTATTTTACAACTGTTTTCTTTGGGAGAGATTCATCAGACCTTACTGGTCGGACTACGGAAAACAGAGACGGGTGGGTATCATTAAACTCTGTAATGATAATGTCCTGTAACACTACGTATAAATAAGGAATAAATCTTATTTATGCGTAGTGTTATAGCGTACAAAGCAGACGAGGAGACGCGTTAGGACTTTTTTGTTGATAGAAATGAAAACCTCAAAAGATAAAATGTAATTTGAACTAAACTGGAGTATATGCATATAGTTTATAGGTCTATGGAATTATTGATTGTATTGTCGAAATCATTGATTGTTGTAATCGAAAATCAAACCTAAGTTCTGGATAAATATATTTGACTTCAAAAGGTCGAGTACTCTATTACATATTATCTAGAGTGATATCAAATAGCTGATGGAGCAGTGGAGGTTTCTTCTTTGTAGGTAGTGTTCAGCTAGGTAAAACAGGAGTGTGCTGTGGTTAACGTAAAACCCGATTTATTTGTTCGTATTAAAGAACTGTTACACGTGTGCCCAATCAGCGATTTTATGCTACTACGCGACGTATGTTTAGTTCAATGATCGATATTAAACACCACACATAACATGTCATCATATCATGAACGAGCTTATACACATTATTTTATGTAAAATGGTTACGGCGAAGCCAAAAGAAGCGTTAATAGTTTTGGCAGTCTGCGTAGGTTTGTATGTTTCACCGAAGCCCTTAAATTACTGAACCGATTTAAACGAATGCGGTGTCAATAGATTCGTAATAAAAATACGGGTGACATACGCTATTTAAATTCTCTAATAAGTTACGTAGTCAGGTTGTAATTTTTATAAACTTCTTCTTATTTTCTATTTATAACATGTTCTAGGTTGAGGCCGGAACTATCGTGCGAGGAATGTTCGCATGTGTACTTCCCGGCGTACTATGCTTCCTGTGCGGATTCTATTGCCTTCTTCACGCCTGGTTAAATGCTTGGGCCGAGGTATTAAAGTTCGGAGATCGACTCTTTTACGAGGTAAGATAGAAGTGATTATCCATACTAATATTATAAATTCGAAAGGCTGTCTATCTGTTCGCTCTCACGGCTAAGCTGCTGAATCGATTTGGATTAATTTCAGTGTAGAGATAGATTAAACCTTGAAAAAGGATGTCGCGACAATCGACATATACGCGAGCAAAAGCTAGTCTTAGTATAAAATCCTAAATTCCTGATGTAGAAAACAATATCTTTGAATATTATTGTGAATAATAAACGAATTCTTGCTCTATTAACAGTTGCGCTTGTAACCAGATTAAAAAGTAGAAAATTTATTTAATTATTCAGGGGAAAATGATATTCTAATAGGGCTTGTGAATTTCAAGGAAATTCGCCTGTCAGATGTATAATTCAAGGTACTTTAAAACATAAACGGAAATAAAAAAAATCATCTCGAGATACATTTACTGTGATATCAATTTATTCGATTTAACTGTGCGTACTTATAGTAATCGTCTACATTCGTAATAAGTATGGTGACCTCTTGGATTCTGCTCATGCTTTCCATAAGGCAGAGTAGGGTAACTTTGTCCCATGGGGTTGCAGTCCCATTTATAAAAAAATAAAAGACAGCCGTGTGTGAGATGTGTGAGGTGATAACCTCTATACTGTCGGTATATTGCAATTATACTAGTAAGTTTTATGAAACTGTGCAAGGTATTTGTGATATTCTTTTACCTAAATTGTTACAGGACTGGTGGACTACCTCCTGCTTCTCACGGTATTATCGACGTTGGAATCGCGTGGTCTACTCCTGGCTACGTGATCACTTATATGTTCCTCTAGCACCAACGCTAGGAAGACCTGTATCTACATTTATAGTATTTGCGGTAACTGTTTTCTCTTTCTTTTCCAAAAAAAGCAAAGATTTTTATAATGAAGCATTTTATGCAATTCTAAATTTCTTAAATTTATTATACTAAACCCCAAATTATTTGTATGTCATTATTGATACAAGTACTTAAACAATTGACCAAACTGTTGCTATTGATTGAGAATTCAAGGCTCAGAACCTCTAGATGTTGCCGTATTAATCTCACAAAGTTGCCATTTTTACGTAGTTATTTCAGAAAGATATTTCTTTGAGTCTCCCTTCCTCTTTTCACAGGTTTGATTAAGATTAATTAACCTTAGATTAACCTCTCGTTAAATGGTGACACAGAATAACTTTTAGTCTGCCATCATCTTCGTACACTTAAAATTTTATTTAGTGGCGGGATAATTTCTTTTAAGGCAAGTTGCTTGGCCAACCGCCCTCACCAAGCGAACATAAATTCAAATAAGATAGATAGAAGATAGACTGAAAAGAGCTAGAGTAAGCTGAATAAGAATCTCCAAATCTTGGATAAAAGGGAGACTGAAATTGCAATAGCTCTTAGGAGATTATATTGAGTAGATAACCTATTAAGTTAAGTAAGTAACGCTATTTAAGAGTGATAATCAAACACATTTTCAAAACATGCTACTTTTTTTTCAGTGTTTTACCAACTATGCATACAAACTCTGTGAAAGCTTTAGAAAAAAACTTATTCTTTTATTGATAATATTGGGTTAATTTCAGGCCTAAGAATACAATTAACTATAGTTAAAAAAAAATCGGATTCCTAAGACGAGAGTTTTTACATGGTAAACTGTTAAATGTACCTACCTACAGTGGTAACTCCTATATATAGGTATTAGTAGGTATTCTAAACGATAAAAACCACAATTCTCTTTTGTTATAGCAATCATGTGAAAACAAAACCGAATTCTAAAATGTCTGTCGTAAAAACAAGCGAAATGCTTTATTCCTTTCTTCCAAAAGATAAACAAAAATTCAGCTTTAGTCGGACACAAACAAGCGGCCGTGCATGTGACAAGATAAAGGAAGGAGAGGTTTCCCGACCTAAAAGACAGTAGCTGTGTACCGTCTTCGCCTTATATCTTACCTTGCCTACCGTAAAGAATGTTTTCTTATTTCACGTACCGAATATCAAAAATTCCTTAAAATATTTTTCCTCTTCAAATAATGTAAGTGCAGATTGGAATTTCTGTGACATGAATGACAATAAGTCTGAAAGACTTTAGAGTAAAATTTTCCATTCTTATAGCTATATTGCTTGTAGCTATATATTTATAAACGGCGTACTAATAATTCTTATGATACTAATTAGAATAAGTATCTACCTACACAAAACCTACTACATACGCAATATCAAAATAAGCATAAAGTGGAAATACAGGAAAAACTAATACAGAGTTTATAGAGTCGTTAACTAGATTAACCGTACCTGTGATTGAAACCTGTACTTTATGGGAGAGCCATTATTTTCCACATATGGGCCAGGCTCGACTTTTATTTTTTTCCGGTTACTGAAGCCCTTTAGCCTCTTACACGCCATAGACTGTGACTGTCGCGCAAACAAGCCGCCGGTGTGACCGTCGCCGGGCTGAACTGTTCTTCTACGGTCTCCATCATGTACCAGTGGCCTAATAATACCGGTGACATACACGCTCTGCCTCAACCTACCGGCCAGGCTGCTAGAATGTTTTGTAGAAGTCCTTTGATTTATGAGTACAAACTAAAAGGACTGCAACGGTTTTGTTATTCTTTATTTAATAATAATAATCATTTATTGCCTTAAATTTCATAAAAAAGAATCCTCCATGCATAACATATTTTCTAAGATGGCAAAAGGTGTAGATTCGGCGGATGTTAAGAGTCTAGAGCGAAGCCATAGTAACTCTAAACGCTGGTCTACAATCCACCCCTTTAACTATACTTTATCGATTATACTATTGGGGTACACAAACATACATGTGAACAATCACAGTAATGTGAACATTACAAGTTGTATATTAAAAAACTGTATTCTAAAACAGTGTTATTCGTTGCAGGTATCCGCGGCAGTCCATGAGGTAATCATTGCATTATCATTTGGATTCTTCTATCCTGTATTGCTGGTTATTTTCGGAATCTTTGGAGTATTAATGGTGCCACTTACAGCAACTAGTGGACGCCGCTACCCTCATATATTTAATTTACTTATGTGGCTTTCATTCTTCATTGGAAATGGTAATTATTGTGAAAGTTATTCTTATATCAATACGAAACAGATAATACATGTCTAGGAAACATATTTTTATTTCTGCTACTCGAATGCAGTTGGATAATGGTAGGGGGGGGGGGGGTAGAGGTTATCTATCACATCTCTATGAGGAAGCCAAGGCTGTCAAGACTTGAGTGTCACAGCTCCAACTACTTTAACACCATTTTGAATTCCTGTATCACTGAAGGTACACAAAATCCCAATATTAGGTAGGTTTACGAATTAGCAATCAACATGTTTCGTGCGATTATATCAACCGTCCTATAGTGAGAAATCTTTTGAATGTGATAGTCCAAATTACAGAGAAAACTAAGAAACTAAATACAGTAGTACTATTCGACTACATTCAGCTTTAAAAACAACATCTTTTAAATTTGAATGGTGAAGAAAAAACTTAGGGATTCCGACAAACTATAAGTAAAACATTTTACGAAGTTTTAGAATCCTGTGTTCTTATCACCCTTTTAAAGTTATCTCAGACCTTTGAGAGAATAACTTTAATCTTAAAACTAGTCTGTACAGGTACTATTGAAGTCTGCAGTAGAATAAGATAGCAGTAGATAAAACTTCTGAAAATCTTCTTCGAAAAACCTTAGGCAGCTACAGAAGTTATTATTCGCAAAAAAAAATGACAACATCATAATTCGTATTTATTCACGAAACTAACAGAATTTCTAAAGAAAACTACTTTAACTGATTGTAACTGAGTTATAATAATATAATATGTACATATATACTTAGTTTGAATAATTATTGTGATACACAATGTTTTTCATTCATCATTATTGCTATGATAGCCTCCTTGTTGTTACTTCGGTTCCCAGTCGATAAATATTATCTACAATTTTTTTTTTATTATGTTCGAGTTACTAACACCATAAATATTGTAAGGTAAAATATTTAAGTAACAACAAATCCATTTACTCACAAATATAATACATTATTTATACAATTATATTTTATTATACAATTATCGGTGTATCTACCTACCGTAAATGTAAAAAAAATATTAACTTGCGAAAAATAAGGTTATATTTTTTCGTAACGTTTGATTTACTTACCAGCCAACCACAGTTGCCGCAAGTGAGGGCTAAACGGGCGAAGTGCGTAAAGGCATTCCACCACGTCACAAAAAAAAGTGGTTCAAGCGGTCGCCACGCCGCTTTCTACTGCGTCAAGTGTTTTGGATTCAAATCGCACATAGATCAATGCTTTGTGTTACCCAGAAATTGTTGTTCTGAGTCTGAGAGGTCTATGTGTCCGTTTCATATATGTTTCTAAAATCCCCCGCGACACAGGAATAAATTCTTAATTCGGCAGTTGTCCTTTTAAAAAATAAACTAAATACATTTTCTACATTTCAGGGCTTCTGATGAGTTTATACCCAATGGAATACTTCGCTCGCCAGAACTGTCCACCATCAGAGGACGACAGTTTCTTTGTACCGAAATCATGGTCTTGTATAGAAGTCACTTTAAAACCTGGCTGGACATTCCACAATCCTTTTAGCGCCTAGGGTTCTAGTTTCTTTAGTTTTCTATACTAGATTAACTGGATCTAATAAAGTTCACATAAATTAACCCTAAAAGCCCAATCATATTTCACGGTCTATAAAGCCCAATCATACGTAAAAATGCGATAAAATCGTTGTTTTCCTATTATTTTCTCGTTATGGATTATTTCTTGCACTAGTCATTTAAAATTCAGTTTTCAGTAATAAATAACATGTTTTTAATCATAATACTCTAAATTAATACAATCACAGTACGATAATTGGATCATTGCAAAAAATTAACAAAAAACTGTTTCTGAAACATTTCAAAAAATTAAATCAACTTGTAATATGTATCTTGTAAAATAGAAAACAACCATCGTCATTTTCCAAACTTGAATTTCGTCCTGGTTTAGCTGTTGACGGGACGCCATCTCATATTCAACTTGAAAGGTATACTATGAGAAATGTGATTAAACAAACAATTAACTCAAATAACCCATACTAATAAGAAATAGTTACAAAAGTTACGCAATCTAATTATACGTCAAAATAATGCAACATCTTCATTAGAACAAAATGGCTGAACTTACCGTGATGACCCAATCGTGTCCTGGCAGGTCTCGACGGCTAATGAGTTGGTTCGGGAGTTCGCAGCGATCCCATGCAGCAACGTGAAAGAGGTAGATATTTAAGCCGCGGTATACGTCAGGTACTTACGTAGATTGGGCTTCTAGGGTTGACCTAAGAAAACTGAACTTTGCCTAAGAAACCTGGTAAGGTTGTTGATACAACTAATCAGCTAGCTAATCCCCGAGTTAAAAATTTAAATCGAAGCATCCGACATAAAGCTCAATATTAGGAAAAATAGTGTCAAAAATATGAAAGGGTCATATCCACAATATGCTTAACTTATCATGTAGATATCATAGCAAAATAAATATATCTAGGTACCAATTTAATTTGTTGTTTTAATTTATTTATTTACAAAATCTTATACTGAGCTTAAATGAGCGTACAGTTTATTAAATTGTAATAAACTGTATTCGTTATTTCGTAATTTTACAACGTAAGGATTATTTTTAAAAGACTTCGAAAATGGATGAGATCGACTGTAATTTGTTAGGTTTGTTACCTACCCCAGAACGTTCGACTGGATAAACCGATTTTGAGGATTCTTTTTTTAAAGCTGGTGCTTCCTGTGTAATCCCAATTTAATTTTGTCCAGTTCTTAAAGTCGGTTCTTTTTGTTAAAATTTTGCAATTTATTTTTATTTATTTATTTTTGAGGAAGGCTTACAGACTAATAAACATAATTATGGTTAATTCTAATCGGTGATCAAGTTGCTAACAACAAGCCTCCATATATATGTAACAACATATTATACTGGTCTACTGCCAGGGCATGCACTTACATGATGTGTATTCACAGATACAGACATTACTATAGGAAAACAAGTGCACGCGGATATAAAACAAAACCAAAAAAAGAAGTAACAAAATTGTGAATAAAATAAAGTGGTAATGAACCCACAAAACACACCCTGTATGTACCCCACCTCCTTTTAAAAAAGAAAAGTAAAATATATAGTCCATTCGCTTAGATATGGTCACATAGATCGCACCGCCGTCTCACGCAGGTGCGGCGTACACACACAAGCAATTATGATTTGTCAGTTTACCTGTATTATAAGGACCACTTCCTTTTAAAAAAGAAAAGTAAAAAATATAGTCCATTCGCTTAAATACGGTCACATAAATTGCGCCGCCGTCACACGCACCTGCGCCGTACACACACAAGCAAGTATGATTTGTCAGTTTACGCCGATGTACGGATTAATATATTCGTATTTCACAACAAATGCGTGTGGGTGCACCAAACACTGTCTAAACTAATGAACTATACATAGCATTGATACAACAAGCCGAGTAAACTGCGTGAAAGAAAGACAACATGATATTTATAAAATCATTTATTGAATATAAAAAATATCAACTACAATAAAGTTGCATATTTTTAAGGTGATAATTGTTATTAATAAGACACATAGTCTATATATTTTTATGGAATATGTAGACATGTAACTTAATATGCATTTGTCGATAAAATAATTGAAATGTCAATAATTCGGACATTACACATGGCACGATCAACTTGTTTATACAACATTATTTTTGGTAAGTCAGAAAATTAACCCGAAAACTTTACATGTTGATGTTTAAATATGTTCATTTGTTACTAGTACTGTATTGTGTGTACGATTACATTGCACTTTTTCACAAATAGTATCTCATAACTCAAAAACATTCTTCATGACGATTGTCACGACCACATGAAAACTTTTTTAATTAGAAATTAATTGGCTCACATTATAGTGCTGTTTAAAAAAAATTTTTTTTTAAACGTAATTTATAGTAATAACGTATTGTCATAAAACACATATATATGGTGCAATTTTAGTAAGTTGTGTGTGTGTTGTGTAAGCTCGTTTAGACTCCCGCGGTGTTTAAAATATTCATCACTTTTAAATCCTACTTTCTATGTATGAATTTAGAATCGTAAAAATAACAAAAACAAAAAATACAAACATCTTTAAAATGATTGCATTTGACAAGATACTTATTTTGTCGCAGTCACGATTCTCATTTTTAGGTACAAAATAAAAATAATGTTGTACTCACATATTTTAAACAAGTTGTTTAGTAAGAAGTAAAGTTAATTTGGTTTGTTTAGGTTTGTAACAAACTATTACCTACGTCATCCTTAAAGTAATATACGAAGTAGACCCCTTTGGAGAAGGCAGTCAATATCAATAAAAGTTAAAAATAATAATAAAAATTAATTCCATGTAGGTAGTACGTACATGGTAGCAAAGAATTAAACAAAACTAAAAGTAATCTCATATCTAAAGCTGATTTCTAAACTTGTAACTAATTAACATCAAATGAATTCAACTGCAGTGTCTATTTTGAAAAAAGAACTAGGTATTTATGGGAAACGCTCCACAACACGACAAAATGATGGCTGTACTGTCGATAGGGGATCGAGATGGCGCCAAAGTCACTGTTATACTTCAATAAATGAAAAAAAAACTGCTGTCATTCAGCAAAAATATATATAACGAAGCTGTATTTAGGAGATGGCTACTAGATTTTCTGTTTAGTAACATAAAAAGAATTAACTTTACTGGTTTACTGTCTTAAGTTGCCTTTGTTTTAATTAAATTTAATATTTAGTCCATCTTAAATAAAATAGTTACATATGTTAGTTATTAATTATAATAATAATAACTATTTTGTCTAGGAACTAAATTTTAAATTTTCAGACTATTCAAATTCAGACTTCAAATGAACTATTAAATACAAAATCTTCAATTAAATCTATAGAAATGAATGTATAGTAAAAAAATGAAGGAATGTTGACAGATAATTCTGTGGTAAGTTTATCTATTTATCATCACATAATGTATGGAGGGCATTCATTGAAAATATCTATAGAAATAAAACAGAGCTGTTTAATAGTAAGAAAAGGTTACAAAAATGCTTATTCTTGCTAGCAACACATTTCTAAAACTTAGCACCGTGCAAATATTTTTAAAACCGTTTGGTTCACACGGCACACCTGTTAGTATCATTCTTATCCTTGGCATCTTTTCACAGCCCTTACCGACTATCAAAAGCATTACAAATATAACGATATCCACTTAACATAAAATAAACACTAATCAATGTATATGGGAACACTTACTCTAGTAGAAATAATATATTTTAATAATAAAATTTCAACTACAAAGATAATTTTATACTGTGCCAATTTGTGTACTTATTTTATTTAATAGAAAGGTAAGGTGTGTGATATAAAACTTTTTTTGTTATTCTACCTCCACTTGAGCAAAGTTGTTGTGCTGATTATGAAAAGATATTGTTTTTATTTAATTCCATTTCAAGAAGGACTTACCAACGTCTCAAAATTTAACTAGCCACAAAATATCTAGAAATTTCTCGAATTGACTATAAAAGTACAATTGTTTTTGTGTGAACTTTGCTCATAACACAATCTTTACATACTTGTTTAAATGGCAGGAGTACGATCGAGCTCTTTAAACAATGATGATGACATCCTGAAAGAAAGATAATAATGTATATAAAGGTAGGTTTAGTGATAGATAAATTATATCAGAGTAAATAGCATGATATCAATCTTCTCATTTACATAATACATATAGATAGCTTGGTGAAAATGTGTGTGAATAATAACTGATAAAATTACAACACATGACACTAGCAAATTTAAAACAAAACTGATACTAAAATAAAAGATAATAGAACATGATTATAGTATTAGAAACTTTATTAATTATTAACTTTTTCTTTAACATTAAAAACATTTTTATGACATCTCCCGCATTAGGAATTCATCTATACACAAAGAACACTCAGACCCAGAACAAAAATTTGTATACCAGACAAAGTGTTGTGCCAAGTGGGGTTTGAACCCACAAATCTCAGCTCAGTGCAGTAGAAAGGGGCGTGGAGGTCGCTAAGCTAACTGTTGGATAATTCATACTGCATACTATTAATTCAGCAATCTCATCGCTGTATTGCTTAAGTCAAGAAGCATAACCAATTGATTGATATCAATCAGAACAATAAAGCTTTATAGGAAATTTCCTGCTACAAACAATATATTAAATTACATATCAGGCAATTTACTTTGTCTGTTAATTACTCACTTGCTTATCATGTGTTGATATACATATGAGGGTATTATAGTGATATTGACCACCGGCGGGCTGGCATCAATAACTTTGGATATCTCTTTATCCTTCATGCCCACAACATTAATAGTATTAATTTCCAATAACTGGTGATCTGTCAAAAGACCATTCCGAGCTGCAGACGAATCTTTTACCAATCCAACAATTTTGCCATTTTTAAAGTGGAAGCCCACATGACCTACTGAATCCTTGTGTAGAGTTATTGTCCTTTCAAAAGGTCTGAAATAAAGGATTGATTTTTAAGTACATTTGTCTACCTACAGATATACAGAAAAGAAAAAAGAAGTTTAAATACCTATCACGGACAGCCATTGCAATTCCATTAGTCGGAGCTTTTTTAAGTATAGCATGACACTGATCCATTGTCATACCAGCTAAGGACACATTATTGATTTCCAAAACTTGATCACCGAACCTCAACCCTGCAAGTGCCGCAGGAGAATTTGCACCTACATAGCACACAAAGATCCCACTGTCAACAGCTTGCAACCTTAAACCACATTTGCCATCTTTATCCTTGCACAGTACTACTGGTCTAATAGCTTGAGTTACTATTGCTTTAGCCAAAGTTGTGGACTGAGATGAAATCGGTGCTATCAAGTTATTAACAGTCCCTGGCTGAACCTGGAAATAAGAATGAAGAGCAAGCTTGTATGATTGTGCAATATCAACTTAGTACTATACAATGTATGTAATATCAGTATATATTAATTTAAATGTTAATAATTTATAAGCACGCAATAATGAAAATACTTGTTTACCGTCTGAATTTGATACTCTGGCATGTTTAAAGCAATAACATCAGAAGATAATTCGAGTCCCATGTAGTCTCCAAGAGCAGGGTAAACATGGCCTGGTGGAGCACTAGCCGCAGGAGCAGCATGAGGCAGGGCGTAGGATGGCGCAGATGAAGTCGCCTGGTGTTGGGTCATTTGAGCCCGAGCCATACTATCCAATTTCATGTCTTCTAAAGATGGGTAAAGCGCCATTTTATAAATTTATACAAAACTGGTTCTTCAAAAATATACAAAGACACCTAGAGCGGTTTGCACAGTTTATATGACTAATTGGATGAAAACAACAGAACACTTTTACTCGGTGTGAATCACAACAAAAACCCAATTAAACTTAATATTTTAGAAATGTTGCCAGATACCGATACTGTACTGTTTCGGTCGCAATCACCTGCGTTTGATCATTTGATTTCATTCTAGAAAATAATAGGGATTATCGGTTATCGCATGTGAGCGAAATTGAAAAAACTGGTGATCTGTAACTACAGGTTTTTTAAACCTATTTCATGCACCAAACTCTCACTAAGTGGCTTGCATATGTAGCATTTTGTAATTCACCCCAAGAAGTTTTATTTTTATTTTATTTATTTATCTTCATTGCGTACATATTACAAAAAATACTAAATAAAATGAGTGACAAAAAGGATTACTACAACAATTGGCGGTCTTATCGCTCACGGCGATCTCTTCCAGACAACCATCATGGACATTAGATTGTTATGTATGATTTTTAGTAGTACACACAATTATTACAATCTTTACAATAAGAATTTAAAAAATAAAAAAAAGAAGAGAAATAGAAAAACAGAATGAAAATAGTAACAATAATAAAAACAAATCAATAGAGGTTTATACCTGCTCATATACACACTCGTTCTCCATACACGTGAATTAATAAGGAAATAACAGAAACCTACACAAATAACTCCACAACAAATATACAGATCCATAAATATCCTATTCAAGTATTGACAATGACAAGTAATACTCCTTCACCAGCTTTTTAAATACAGTTAAGGTTTTTGCTTGTCGAATGCTCTCAGGCAAGTTGTTCCAAAGCCTTACTGCCTGTACCGTGAAAGATTTGTCTGCAAATTGAGTGGAATGTGTTGGCATTTTTAGTATTAACTTTTCCGATGATCTCAGGTCCCTGCAATGTGTATTTTTTAAGAACTGAAATCGTTCTTTGAGATAAGGGGATTTTATGAGAATAAATAAAGAGATTTATTATTATTATTATATTATAATAATAATAATATTTTTTTGTGATTTGCCTTTGATTAAACTTAATTCAAAAACTTAAAACGTTAGAGTTGACTTTTTAGATTGTTGCACTAAACAATTTTTTAAATAAGAAAAATAAAACGTATGCTTCTCGGGTCGCCCGACAGAAGTGATATCTTAAACTATCTAAGTTGAACTATATACGGCTAGCGCTGTGGCTTAAGTGAGAGAGGAGGAGTCTGCCTACTGCTGCCGTATACGTGAGAGAAAGGGAAGCCAGAAAAACTGGCGCTATAACGAAGTGGTTTACCCTCCCATACGATGTTATCACTTCGAAATTTTAGCAGAAATTCACAAAAATTTAGCAGTGACAAATTTAAATGTGATAAGGGACTTAGAAATAATATTGAATTAAAGCTCTTCATCTATGAAACCAAGACATGAATTAATGACAGAAGTTGGTTGGTAGTTTCCTATCTGCTACAGCGAGCAATATTAAATCTGACATTGAATTTGACAGTGAGTGTTCTAAAACATCAAACGTCAACTGCATTTTATTAGGGATGCAGATTCTTTCCGGAATAAATCGATTTTTAAATTGATATTATTCACGAAAAACAGGGTTTAAGAGACTTTTTCTTTTAATCTACATTTACAATGAAAATAAAAATCCATGAAGATAATTAAAAGGATAAAATCAGTGGAAGTAACTTTTCTTTATTTACTAAAGGCGAATAGAACAAAACACACAATCATTTTAAATGTTTTTTGGTAATTAAATGGAAAACGATTTTTTCTTTACTGGTGTTGAGTCTGAGTGTCATGGAGTTGTGTGTTCGTATTTTGTTTTTTAATTCTTCACTCTCTTTACTTAATGATTTCATGGTATTAAGCTAAACATGAAAATTTTAACATCAATTTTCTTGTTTGAAATTTTGATTAATGGGTTAAATTCAGACCTACAGTTCGATAAAAATTCCTCAAAAATAATCGATTTCCTTTAAATTGAAGATATCGATTCATGGATTAACACCTTTCATATCGCCATCCTTATTAATTACCAAATAGTTATCGCTATATTAAAGGTTAAAACTAATTTTATATAGACTAGAATATCAATAATAAACAAAACAATGTGTGAAAAAAACTGAAATATATATATAATATTATTAAAGATGGAAGCGCCTACTCAAAAACGAACACCTAGGTAAATAAAGTTTTATATAATTAATTACAAATATATTGAAGAGAAATTATTATTTAATAAATTTTCAGTCGATGTCGAGAATGGGAACGTGCCAGGCGTAACAAATTCAATGATGCTATAACTAAACTTGGTGAAGTTGTGAAGGCCATAAACAAAACAATCTTTCCTGATGTTGATTCTGATGATACTCAATGTCCTAAAGTTGAAATAATACAAAAAGCTATAGTATGCCTAACCAACTGCGATCAACAAATAACACATTTAAGTAAGTTAAACAATTTTGACTTTGTGTAATGCTGAGAGAAGAAAAGCTTAGAAAAACCCTATACGAACCTTTCTGGCCTGTGTGGCATAATAGACTAAAACTTCCTTTCTATCTATAGGTATATATCCTGCAGTTGACTTTTAAAGGGTATTAAATTGATCCTGATTAACTTTAATTAAAGGCTTTAATTACTAACAATGTTCTGGCTGCATCTGCAACGTAGTGGTAGCGTAAGCAACTGCTGTGCTTGAAGTCTCGGGTTTGATTCCCAATTCCGACCAAAAGTTTATATGATCCGCAAATATTTGTTTCTTTGCTTAGTTTCGGACTAGATGGTGTTGTGTGTTAGATGTCCTTAATATTTATTTATTTAATGCTCAGTACATAAGAGGTATCAAATGTTAACTTGTCAAAGTATTTATTGAGATGGGTTTGAGTTAGTCAAAAAAAAAACGGAAAACCTTAAATTTTTGTATTGAAAAAGATAATTAATTCAAATCAATAGTTAGCATTGATTTTTGCTCTATGGTTAAGTGATAAATTGATTTAAATTTATCTTTTCAATATTGTGGTTTAAGAGCTGGTGAAGATTGTGCGTACATCCATTGGAAAACCTGTTGAAACATGTGATTTTTTTATATTTTATTCATATTATTAAACATATTAAAATTAATTACTCTGAATTTTATTAGTGAATTTTTTGTTGCGGGTCCAAAGACAGTTTAATTTTTCCTAGAACTTCCCAGTTGTTATAACTTGGTGTATTCATGGGTGGTATATATAAAAAAAAACATCTAATTTTTTTACAGAAGCAGATATATTAGCTGTCAAAGTACAACTTGAAACAAGCAAACCAAAAGAGAAATTTAATAAAGATGCTTCAACACAAGTTAATTATGGATTATCTAAGAAGCGAAAAGGTATGTTTTTTTTTAAATAGTTACCTAAGTCGAAATATAACAATGGTGCTAGTTCTGTTGAGTGAAAACTCTTAGATTAAAATTACATAAAACCTGTTTTGTCAAACTGTCAAAAATTTATAAGTGTAAGAGAGTGGAAAAGAATTTTGAGAAATTTTAGTTCTTTGATACAAAATCAAAATCTATCTGAGCAAGCTCGATGAAATTAAATTACAAGGTTAAATTAAATTACATGAAAATAATATCCTGTTTTTATGTTTTAAACACACCTGCATTTAATTCTCTTCTTCTGGGCCTTTTCCCAAATTAGTGCTTGGCTTAATTAGTCTTCTACAATATGGTCTTATTTCGATTTTACGACTACCGTTAGACCTTCACAAATTAAGTAATAGGCAATATCGAAAATTTATAGACTCTGACTTTCAAGCCTATAAAATTTCAGAAACCCCAACTTGTTTTTGGTAAAAAGCTCAGCTCAAAGTTGTTTAGTAACCATAATCCAATTTCCCTATATTTACTAGAGTTTTTTACTTTTCCTTAGCCTAGCGCTATTGATGCTGAGGTAGGTTTTTTCAATCTTAAAACAGTTAACTTCTGTCGGGCAACCAGTTTTTGTAAACTGTTCTCCTGTCTTCTTTTTAAAAAAAAGGACCATTTTTTTTTTCAGATGGAAAGTACGTAAATGTACTAATGCTCAAAAAAAATAAAGACAAAAGTGATAAAAATATAATACGGAGTAAAAGTAAGACACATCATGAAGCCATTAGAAAGCTGCCCAAACTCTTACCGAGAGGTGTAACATCAGAGAAGAAAGGTATGTAAAATATGTCGTAATATATTTTGCCGGGCTTCTTTGGTAGTAAAGAGTAGCCTATGTCCTTTCTCAAAAATCAAAGTATCTCACTGCCAAATTGCATTGAAATCGGTGCAGCGGCTTAGCTGCAAAAGCGGCTTCGTTTGGATTTTTCGCCCACACTGATCTCCTATGGGATCTTTTTGAATTTCATTTGCATTTTGATCCCCAGGGGATTTATTCGGATTTTTTTCTTCCATTTGGATCCCCTAAACTGATCTGGGATTTATTTGGATTGATTGTCCACACAGCGCTATGCTGTGTATTCATGACCAATGATGTATATAGGTCAAATGACATACCTATTAATACATATCATCACTAAAGTATACCCAAACAACTCAAAACTCACTAAACATCTCAGTATTAAGTCATTTGTCAGGTCCTTATATATCAAATTGGCGTTATGTCGTATTAGCCACTTTGTTCTGAAATGTATCCTCTTTGGTTTAGAATACTCCATTTAGCTGGTATATTTGAGTTTCGAAAATAGACACTCATTTAATTTTTTTCCTCAATAGTTTTTTCTTTGGCAACTCGTACAATAGAAAACTTGAAATATCGCTTTATTTACGAGTATGAGTCCTACCGTGGCACCAGTGCTGCAGAAACAGCTCAAAGGATTAACGATGTGTATGGCGCAGGTGTCTCAAAAGAAAACATGGTACGTTTTTGGTTCCAATGTTTTAGTTTTGGAAATTTCGACTGTCATAACAAGCGCCTTGGACGGCCAGAGACCAAAGTTGATAGTGAAGAATTAAAATCTATTGTGAAATCGGATTACGATTACGGCAAATAATGCAAACAATAAAAGAAGAACTAGTTGCTAAAACAACTGAGGCTGTTCAATCGCTCTAGGCCACTGCTAGTAGACAAAAGACAAGGAGATCCAAATGGAAGAAAAAATCCAAACAAATCCCTTAAGGAGATCCAAATGGAAATGAAATCCAAAAAGATCCCCTAGGTCAGTGTGGATGAAAATTCCAAATAAACCCCCTAGAGGATTTAAGCAGGGAATCCGTGTAGACGAAGCCGTGAAAGTGTAGCACACAGACAGACAGAGTTACTGTCGAATTTATAATATAATTATGGATAGTATGGATTTTGCAGCATAACACTATTATATAATGCGATGATCATTTTCTATATTCTAGATTGATATGAAAGTTGTAGTTTTCCCTGTAATGATACATATCTAATAACAAGTTCTAATAAGTCATTAGATATAGTGTAATTTTCGAGGCATATTTTTGCTATAGGAAGAGTGGTGAAGAAACAATTACAGAATAAGACCCTCTCTTCACTTGGAGGTAGGGGAAGGGGAAGTTGGCCCTAATTTTCAAAATAAATAAATTTAAAAAATAGGCAGTTCAATTTTTAATCTCGATATACAATTATTTAAAAGGTTAGATAACTCTTATTTCACGACGTTCCGAACGTCATCACGGGTAGACTCACTCACTCACTGGTTGAGCTTAGTGACGCCTTCGTGATGTACGACGTATAACTACCTGCATTTGTCTCATTGATTGTTTGTACTGTCGGTATTTCTACGCACTATACTTACAATGTCAGCATACTTTGATTCGTCGCTACGCTGTTTGTGTAAAAATCGTAAAATGCTAAAAACAATTAAATTTGATAGGTTTTTGACTTTTAAACATGAATTCATTGTGCAAACTAATATTATCATTTTATGCCTAAGAAATATGTGTAACATGAATGTATATTGTTTTAGGTCCAGAAAATACAATAGTAGTATTGCCTAGCCTAGCGGCGCCTTATATGTTCCCACCAAGACCACTATTATTTCCAGCAGTACCACCGACTATTGTTTTAGTAGATCAGAATATGCAACCACTGAGTAAAGGACCTTTATTAAATAGAAATAATGGCGACATCACAAGAACCACAATGGTCAATATTCTACCAATATCTGCATATTCGCATCCGCTATCAGCTGTAAAAAATAAAAAGCAAAATGTAAAATTGAAAAGTGATATCACTAAAAAGGCAAACAAAAAAACTAAACCCACAGATAACACTGCAAAAGAGTCCGTAAAAGTTACTGAATCAAAGATACCTACTGTGGTTAACAAACAGAATAAAATACCTGAAGATTCTAATAAAGAAAATGATGAAATCAATAAAGTTGTTTCAAACAATGAGAAAAAAATAGAAAGTGATGAAGACATGATAAAAAATACATCCCAGTCTACAAATGAGGACGGTAAAACGCAAAAAACGCAAATTATAACCGTTAATAAGATTAACAGTGATGTAGCGGTTATTAATGTCTGTAAAAATAAGGAAAACGAAGTTCCTAATGCTTTAGATAATTTTAAGAGTCCAGAAACTATTACGAAAGAATTGCCAATTAATGTAATAACTACCTGTAGTGCCCAAAATACTGATACCGATAAATGTATAATTGAGAATAAAACCTTGAAAAGTTCAGCAAACAAAGAGAATACAACAGATAGTAAACTTAAAGAAAACAAATTACCCAATATTTTGCCGTTAGATACGCCATTATGTGACAATGTTGTCGATACAGGCAATGCACGACTAGAATTAGCTGAGGAATTTCTAGCCACCTCACCAACTGCCGCATTCCTTATGTCATTTCCGTTAGTCAGTGGTAACAGAGCTGATAGCCCTGCTGAAGAAAACGCTCATAACAGTACTGCAGCTAATCCAGTCCAATCCAATAAAGAAAACCAAAGAAGAGCTGACATAGCTCCACCACCAGTTGCATTCTTCGAAAAACCGACTATTGAAGTAAAAACTAAATCAGCAATTAAACCCTCTGATCCCTGTAACAATACAAGTAAAGAAAATGGACAGCAAAAATGTGTCACTAACGTGGTCACTAAAGAATCAAATAACAATGCTGCTATAGCCAAACCCTCCAACACAGCCCCTTTGCCAAACATAAGCAGTGAAAATCCATTCTTGAACTTACCTATGCCCTCATCGATATCAACCAATTGCACATTAACAGATACCAATTTTGGCTTGGAGTTTGACTGTAACATAAGTAAATCTATACCAAGTCAATCCAGCAGTTATGTAAGTAGCAACAACTTTTTCTATAAGAGTGATCCATTCAGTACTGTTAAAAACAGTATTTACAGTACTAGTAGTATTACTTCAGGCCATGAGTTTAATAGTCTCGGCCTTTATCCTTGCGCTATGGAAAAATATTCGTCTAAAAATAAAACGGATTATTCTAGTGTCGATGATAACCTTATGAAAATTGGATCGTCACGATTAACTTATGATATTGACTTGGGTTGGTCACACAAAGGCTTGGATTTTGTCAACTGTACTACCACCACGAATACTTTTAATAAGGAAACTATATTAACTAGTACTGCTACACCGTACACAACGTCTTACAATCCCTTCAATCCCGATTTTCATGTTCCCTTAGTACCTACTACTACTATCACTAAGAAAGATAATACTAACAAAGTTCATAGCTCTTCACTCGCAGATACTATTACTAGTTTTTATTCGCAACCCACGAATTTATGGTCTGATGACGTACCATTTTATACCAATAATAATATATCTAAAGCTTTAACTACAAAAAATCAGAATTATCAGGTATTGGAAAATTTACAAAGCAATACTAACGCAAAACTAAATATAAATAAACATTATGAAACTAAAATGACAGAAAGTGTTCCTAGCGGTGTCCCTGGGATCAAAGACAGCAATAATGTAGAAAAATATACAAAAAAGTCTCCAAGTAAAATGCACATTAACTGGATGACATCTGAAATAAGATCAGTACAAAACAATTGTATCCCTGTGCCACCTCATTCGGAAATAAAGGAAACCCATAAATCTTACAATCACAGCGACCATTCTGTAAAAAAGCATGATCAAAATGAAGGCAACTACTTTCCCATATCAATGCATAATTTCTCCACACAAGTTCAAGAAGAATTCCCAGTCTGGCCTTCTTCCACAAGACCTTTAGGTACTACAGAAATAAGTATTGACCCACCGCCCATTAATCTGCCGACTTTAGTTGGTGATCTAGCCCTGGGGCCACATGAGAAAAATAAAAAAGCAGATTTAACAAACCGGACAGTCCCGGCAAATGATGCGCAAAACTGTGGCAACTTCCTTTCTGTGACTCAGATAATGAATCGATCGACAGATAACATGCAATCACGATATCAAGTGCCCAACATCGAACCTTCTAAATCCATACCAGTAAAACAACATACCAATAATTTTACTCATGAAACACATCGCAAAAGTATGATGAATTTAGAAAACCATATGCCACAACCTTGTTATGTTTTCAATGATCCCAAGGTGGTAAATTCCTATGATAATATGACGCAGTTTACACAATCAAAAACAAAATTAAATAGTAAAGCCGAAAAATCTTCTAAGTCTCAAAAGAATAATTACTCCACGGAGGCTCTCCTAAGAGGAGCCAACTGTTCTCAGAAGATTCATGATGCCAACAGCACTAAGTTCATGATGCCATCACAGAAGTATACAGAATACGGTAACGCCCAGGACTCTGCTGTCGCACAAGTATCACATTTCCCACCTATTATAGATTATTCAGATAACGGCTACAGTAGTCAACAATTTTCAGGCACATCTTTATACAACACTACAACAAACACAATATCTAACTCGTTTTACTCGAACTTTATGCCAGGAAGTACTAATTTAATGCCTAGTAATTATGGAAGTGCACCTTTCACGGGTGATTTTATCGACTACAACCAAACCGCAGAATGTAATTACGCTAATCACAAGTATGAGGAGCTCAAGATGAGAAATAATGCAGCGATGTTCCAAACGGAAAAGGTCCCAACTAACTATAAAAGTTCAAGGCGAGACTCATCAAAACATAAACTAGAGTGCTCTAAAAAAGAGTCAAGTAAGAAATATCAAAGTAAAAAAGCTAAAATGAACAATGAAATGGAAGATTGGAATGATTCATCTCATTTAATATGGCAAAATAAGATGTCGAGTAAAAAACATACAAATCTGATGTCAGAAGAATTGCCTTTTCCAAACTACGTGGGTAATCAAATGCCTACTCAGTATCAGAGTGATTTTTTTAATAGTCACCTAATGCCCACTAATATGCAAAGCATGGGACATAATGTGGATCGATCTTTAGCTGGTTTTCCTGTCACCTCACGGGCTAACTTCAATCTGAGCACTATATTTCCAGAAATTACCATGGTAAGTGCCTGTAATTCTCTTATTATACTTATTTTATACTTTATTAGCCAACCCCGATATACATAAATCGTTTTCAGTATGAGGTTTGGTAATTAACAATTACTAGTCTGAAGTTCTCATTAGTATATAAATCCCCTTACCCACATTTAAAATTTAATAATATTTTTGTTTCAGAAGGTGCAATGATAGTTACAAATGTCGCAACTAAGTTACAAGGCAGTGTTGCGACGTTGATTTTTAAATAAGACACATATTTATTTATTTACTAGCTGACCCGACAAAGTTTGGTTTACCACATAAATTAATAGCTCTTGCATGCGTCTGCGCCCGCCTGTGTGTCCGTTATCGTGGTAAATGTAAGCCTATATCCTTTCTCAATGATCAAAACATCTACGCCAAAGTTCAGTAAATAAGTGCAGTGGCTGAGAGATAGAATATTACTGTCGCATTCATATTTATGTTATAAACATTGTATGAACCCTCCTTCACCCCAGTGCGGCGCTCGCTTAAGGCGCTGCATTCAGGTCAATTTTTATCGTGATATTACTTAGTGTGCAAGATAAAGTTTATCTAAATTAAATAAAGAAGCGGCAAATGTATAAATTTTGATAAATAATCTGAAATTTACGCAGACTTTTATTTAGAACTATTTAAATCAATCAATCCCACGGTATAATATTGTCGTGTAACTCTAACGGTTTCCCAAGTCAAGATTGTGTTCAACCGTCAAGATTTTTCCGATTCGATACTTATCGGTATTTTTTTTATTTATTTTTTTACGTCTTGGACTCCCTTTACGCACCCCCCCCCCCGCGGGGACGGGGGTTTCGCTTTGTGTGGGACTCCTGACTGACTCGCCAGACTACCCACTAAACCACCACGGTGTGCCACTCTGCGCCTGAGACGGGAGAGATCCGGGAACCCCTTTCTTACGCCATCCGGACCCCTCCCAGCGCTTGCCCGCACTGAAGCGGGCACCGTCGTCTGATGGAAAACTCTCAATTGAGGCGACGTACGGCACACGCGTAACGTCGCCCCCTCGCGGGTGGCCTGTGAAGCGGATGGGGGGGAAAACCCGTCCCGGCCATCCGCGGCCACACTCAAGGCGGCATGAGGCGCTGGTAGGCGCGCCTCCGCCGCCCGGTTCGCCGGCGGCGGATCGGGTCCGAGTGGAGATCGTCCTCCCGGGCCTTCTCCGCCACCTCCTTCCGCGAGATGACTTCCTCGCAGAAGGTCGCTACCGCGGTAAAACTGCTCTCGCCGCCAGCCATGGAGCGTACGACAGCCGACAGTGAGAGATCTCCTCCGATGACTGCAGTGAGGGCCCGACGCTGCGGCGCCCAAGNGTCAGTCGGAAGGAAAGGGTACCGTGCTGCCGCCCTGCCCACTCGAGGATGACGGGCTGGAGCGCCTCCACGGTGGAGAAGCCAGCACGTAGAGCCTCCAGCCCCGACGACCACCGAACCACAGTGGCTCGACGGGCGGCTTCACGCCACTCGCGTACCTCTTCGGGCGGAGGGCGCATGCCACACACCCGGAATTCAGCCACCCGTCGATAAACTTCGGCGAGCACCTCCGCCTCTAAATCCCACGGGGGTGTTCCGGCCAAGGCGCACCCCGCCTCGGTCGACACCGTGCGGTATGCGCGTATGGCTCTGACCGCCAATGCCCTCTGAGGGCGCCAGAGGCGCGCCTTATTCTGGCCACTGGCGTACAGCGCCATCGACCGGACTACCCCCGTGAAGAGGCTTCGCGTTGCGACACTGGCTCCACCCAGATTGGGCAAAAGTCGCCCTAGGGCGGAGGCAGTGTCGACCAGCTGGGGAGCAAGCTGTCGGAAGTGCGGCCGGCGGCCCGCGACGAGGCCCATAAAATAACAGGGCCTCCGTCTTATCCAGGGCCACCCACAAGCCCAGTGCCTCGATGCGCCCGACCACCAGAGAGGCTCCCCTGGTGGCCAGGCACGCCGCATCCTGAAAGTTCGCCCCCCGGGCTGTGACCAACGTGTCATCGGCGTAACAGATTACGCCCAGCCCGTAGGGAGACGTTCTCGAAGGACCCAGTCGTACCCCACGTTCCACAGGAGTGGTCCTAGGACAGACCCCTGCGGAACACCGCACGACATGGGTCGCCGTCTCAAGGCGCCATCTCGATCCTCGTACACGACGGTACACTCCCCCAAATAGTCTGCCACCAGCCGCTTCAGGTATTCTGGCACTCCGTGGTACTGGAGTGCTTCCCTGATGCAGCTGAATGGCAGACTATAAAAAGCGTTGGCGATGTCCAGAGACACCGCCAACACCACGCCGCCACAGTTCGCCGCCTATTCGGTCATGGCCCTCAGGCGCATCACGGCATCGACCGTCGAGCACCCCTCTCGGAACCCGAATTGGGCGTCTGGCAGATCGGGGCCCACCTTGCTGAGGTGCCGGATGATGCGGGCCGAGAGCACCCTCTCGAACAATTTGCCTGCCTCGTCCAGCAACACGATGGGCCTGTAGGCCGCGACCGAGTCGGCAGGCCGTCCCGGCTTCAGCAACAGGACCAGCGTCCCGCTCTTCCAGCACTCAGGGAAGCGTCCAGACGCCAAGCTAGCGTCCAACACCTCCCTGAGGCGGTCTGACATGTGGTCGAGGGCTCGGGCCATCACTCCGGCCGATTCTTATCGATATTAAGTCAACCTATCATCGTCCACTGTTGAAGGTCTCCAGTAAGGAGCAAAACCATCCCAGTTTTAGTAGTGCTTCTATGGCCGGTTTATAATAATAATAATAATTCATTTATTCAGATCACTTTATGTCCATTTTGTTAAATACAGTATAGCTTATTCTATTGTTAGTAAAATAATTAGTTCAATTATCGCAATAAGATAAAATCAAATAATGTAAATAATAATAAAATATTGAAATAACTCAAATATAAAAATCTAATAATACAATTAAAATATGGGAAAGAATAAATAATAATAATACCATCACACACCGCTAATCCCGGAAATAAAAATGGAACAAAAAACCCATCGAATCAGCAAGCAAAAGTGGTAGTGGACTGCCCATATTAGCCGCAGAACTCACAATTTTTGTCTATCTGTTTGTTCCAGCAAATCTCTGGAACGGCTGGATCGATTTTGACAGGACTTTAATTACCAGATAGCTGGTGATGTAAAGAGTTACTAAGGCTCCTTTTTTAGAATAGCATTACTTAGCCTCGTTACGTGTGGTTGTTTAATAACTTTGTAATCAAAGGAACAATCACAACCGTGGGGCTGAGCTAATTCTTACAAAGAAATATATAATACTGTAGTTTTTTTTGGTTAAACGTGCTAATCTCGGGAACTACTGGTTTGAATTGAAAAATTAAATTCTTTGGTATTGATAGCTTAGTTACTGAGGAAGGATATATAACAACACGCTACGACCGATAGGAGCCGAGCATCAATGAAAAATGATGCGATTAAAGTAGATTGTTTTTAAAGACTCAAGCCAAGTTGCACGTGTCAGCTAGTTTTATATTATTGGGTTACTAGCCTTTCGGATACACTGTGATTATTAATAAAAAATGTTTAAACTGTTTATGTTATGTTTATTCAATTATAATTTGTTAAGCTTTATATACTTCACGATAAGACGGGCAACAGGAAATTAAAACGCATAAAATAAAAAGCGCCTGAAATGAACGTTGTTCATAAAACTCAATATAGTCGCTTTTAGAATTTCTATAAAAACATTATAAATGCAACAATACCTTTGTCTGTCCATTTGGTTTCACATCAAAATTATCGATACTACTGTAAGGAGTCTTGCCTAAGTATAAAAGGTACCCTTGAGAAGGACATAGGAATTTTTATCACAAAAATAAAGTCAGCAAATGTACATTAGAAGAAGTGATTGGCCAATTATTTTATAGCAGTGGTCGCCCAGAGGTCGAAATTAGTCAATCATTATTTTTTTGTAGAACTTGTTTGAGTTTCTTTTGTCTATGGCTATTAATAATGATAACAATGAATAATAAAAGCCTTTTATTCGGACATACGATACACTTATGATTCTTACACTATTGCACTGTGACATATACAATATATACATAGGCACTCATAGCCCAGTTGCACTCGGTGATTAGAAACAATCAGCGAGGGCAAGCAACGACGGCGCGGTCAGTTCCTGGATGGGTGACCGCTGGTGGCATGTTACCATGGGCGTCTCCGTGATTCGGAGGTCACGTTAAGCAGTCGGTCCCGGTTGTTATCATAGGATAATAGTCGTAAAGCTTAGTTGGAGGCCTTCGGGCGGCTTAAAAACATCCAACGGTAAGATTACGTAGCCACAACGTTGTCTTGCCAGCCCCCAATCCGCACTTGGCCAGCGTGGGGACGTATGGCCTTAACCCTCTCCTGAGAGGAGACCCGAGCCCAGCAGTGGGACATTATGGGTTGTTGATTTGATTTGATTTGATATACAATATGTACAAAATATAAGTTTTTACATAATTTAAATTATTCGCGTATTTGATACATTTTTATTATTACACCTCTTTAATCAAAAATTTCATCATGACTACTTTCAACATTCAGTATTACAGTGAAAAAATCTTTTTAATTTGTCTTTGACATAAGTACACTTGGGTTAATGCATATTTGTGTATATATGTATCATACATGTGATAGAGTGCGGAATGTTATATTTGTTAATTAAATGTATTTTTATGCATAATTAAAAAATAACCGTATTCCGCATGAAATCGTAATCCCCTTCTCTAAATAAACTACAAATATGCGAAATTTCATACTTTTCCGTCCGCGTAATTTCAATTCATAAAAAGGGATACAATATTTTTCCTTCACGATTCTATAAAAAATCGTAGACGATTACGCGGGTACTGGCTAGTAAAATAATAAATTCGTATGTACCTAATCCAAAACAGATATTACTCATCATATGTAATAAAAAAAATTATTACTGAAAAGTGTTCTCTATTAACATATCTTTATGGCATTCGGTAGTCTGTTAGCAAAATAAAATTGTTCTGAGAACCTCATAATATATAAATATAAAGGCAAGTTTTACATTTAATAGTTAAAATAAATTATTTTCATTGAAACACTTATAGAGTGGCAATGCTCTTACGTCTTGCATGGAGTTTGCGGCTGTCATTGGGCGGCGGTAATCGGTAATCTACTCGATTGTCCTCTATAACATAATGATAATATATATCAATATGTTGTTAAATATCACGTCATAATTCATTATTTTATACAATTTTCTACAAAAAATTCGTTTGAACTCTAACTGTAAGCTTCCCCCTGATAATTGACCCAATTAGAATGTTGCACTGCATCCCCTTACCGGTCTGATTTAGACGTCCACATGGTGCATTCCTGTAGCAATCCGAAGCACCATGCTTGTTGAGTATAACGTGCCGTTTGAGTAGATTGGTGACACGTTTTAAAACTACAAAGTTAGGCTGAACGGTACTGATAGCCGTTGGCACGCATTCTCGAATGTTTCAGCTGCACTTGCCTCTGCACCAGTCACTTCCTATCGGTGAGACATCGGACGCATTTCAAACACGACTTCCCCACTCTCACCCTTTCACTGATGTGCTAGATGCGGAGTTAAGCTCGTTTTGGTTCTTCCGTGCAAACCTCAACGTGCTTAAGATAGGTTTTACATCTCCTGGTTTAAAACCAGGAGATGTAAAAAAACCGAAGCAGTATTTGTATTATTTTCTGCGGCTCTTTACCCGTCCCTTCTGAAATTTTGAGATTATCTTTATTTATTACTACATAATACAGCGGTTTGCAGGTGCCGCTGCGTTTTTTTATTATATTATATCTGGCATCTAACCAAAATTACTCTGCTCTGTCTGATGGAAAGCATAAGTAGAATCAAAGAGTGGCGGCCACCGTCCTCATTGAGAATAAAGACAATGTAGCATGTGTACCGTGTATCCATCACAGTAGGACGGATACACGGTTAAAGATCCTGGGGGTAACCTACATACGAAGAGCGCGTGGTGAAGGAAAAATGATGCTCTTACTTTCACGAGCTGCTTAACAAGAATATAAACCACCGGCACACGGTGCAGCCACCTATAACGCCTGTCTAAGTCTAAGCAGTTCTTCGCTGCATAAAGAATCGGAAAGCTGTCGGAGCCATTGGAGTCCTATCTAGACGTGGAAGGTCATGGTTCCCCGTGCGCACATGCATGAACACTGCGATCCAAAGGGTTCCAGAGACCTATAATGACATTATTTTAGATATGTACCACGAATCCGACTACATGGTACGAACCGCTGTTGGCAACACGAAACCCTTACCTATCACTGTCAGGGTACACCAAGGATCCGTCCTTAGTCCGTTTCTGTTTAGCGTGATATTAAACGATTACTTAGTCGAGCGTGCGATTGCGGTGTCAAGACACGCATTGCCGCGTGGGCCAAGTGGCGTGAGTTGACAGGTGTCATTTGTAACCCCAATACGCCGGTTAAGTTGAAGGGACAGCTCTATAGAACTATCGATAGGCCTGTCCACTTACATGGTTGCAAAAAGTGGCCGGTGCAGCAGCAGCTAGAGCTGCGCGTTACGGAGATGAACAAGTTACGGTGGATGTGCGGAGTCATGCGAAAGAATAGTGTGACTAACTCCGGCATTTGCGGCGCCCTACGCCCGTGACATCGCAGACAAACTTGAGTCGCCTGCGCTGGTGCGGCTACATTTTGCAGCAACCATCTTCCTACGTTGGGAACAAATGTTTGGTCATGCCGCATCCGCCGTGGCCCGTTAGAAGTGGCCGACCCAAGAAGTACTAGCTTGACGTCGTAAAGGGTGACATGCCTGCTGATGGTCGCACAACCAGGAATGCCGAATACCGGGCAAAGTGGAGAACAAAGAGCAAGAACGCAAAGCGGGTTTAAAAGTGTTAGCTTTGGAAGCCACCGGAACCTACGATAAGATGACGATGACAGCAGTTTGCGGGTAGAACTGGACCGGTTGTTGTGTTGAACCTTGGGAGAGGCCTATGTCGTAGTAGTGCACGTGTTTCTGCTAACATGATGATGATTAGTACATTATATGGGTAATTACTGAAAATCTTCCCGATCCTTTGATATAAAATAAGTAAATTTATTTTTGTCTTGAGCCTTATTTTCATAAAATATTATCAAATCCAATTTCCAAATAGGTACGATTTAAAAGAACAACATAGCTACATTTTTTGGACTATGTTTCAATTATTCCGTTTACTAGAATCAGTCTTAAACCTGCTTAATTGAGTGTAATCTCCAGCCATTAAAGCATCCGATTAAAAACAGACGAGAGACCTAACCAATTTGTCGGTTGGAAACTCTCATAAATCTTTGGTTAAGAATTAAAATCTTGTTTCATTTGTCGTATCTTTAGCCCTCATGTTGTAGTTTTATTTTATGAGTCGTGTCGTGAGTAAGATCAAAGACACTGATACCATTATAATGAGATCGTCTGCTGTCTTCGTAGACAATGTACAACTTATTTTCTGTTAAGGAATTCAACGCAAAAGCACATTTTAATGACATTCTTATTCAATTGCTTATTTGAGCGTCTATTTTTTTCGAATTTCTCGTTAAATTGCTTACCGAATGAAAGCGCAGCTTCGACGCTTTGAAAATAACTTTCGCTGAAAATTTAAACGTTTGTCGTAAATTGACGTACAAAATTGAACGAGTTTTGGTTTATATCTATTTAGACTGACTACTTTTGCAGGTTTCAAATAGGTACCTCTTTAGTGACTTTAGTTATTATACTAACTACCTGTTCAGTCGAATATCATTTAGCCCAACCGGGACCCGCATAATAGATCGTAGGGCTTTCGAGACTGGGACTGCGCATACAATAATTATTTCTAGTTGTCTATGGAAAGCCAACGGTCAAGCAAAACATTTAGAAGTCATAGCTTTCAAATTTATTTTAAACGATTTAATATCGATACGATGTATTTCATTTGAAATATGGCAGCATTTTATTAGAATTAAACCCAAAAATATTTTAAAAAATACTCATTTCTGACGATAATGACGGTCATTGTAATCTAAGCCCGCTCGAGCGAAGTGATATGAGTGAGGTTACGGTAGAACAAACTTCCCCTTCATTCTGGGAAGAAGGTTCAGAGGACCCTTGTGTCTCTAAGTTGCAGGGCTCAACGAATGGTGGTGATCACTTGCTACTTACAATATCTAAGTACATATAACAATAATAATAGTATCCTAGTAATCGTTAGTAACGGTAATCATTCAGATTAATATATAGCGAAGGAAATTCACAAATACTGTGATTTGCTAAGGTAAAAGAGTTTTCAAAATCGCTTCATTAAATCCAGAGATTACCTTTATAACCTCTCAAACTTTACCTCTTGTAAATATTAGGATAGATTATGCCCTATCCTTCTTCCCCATGACTCCCACAATGTTATATAAAATTTATAGTGATCATTTTCTGTACCTATTCTTTAATTTTTACTTACCATTAATATTTTCTTTATGAACATCTATAACTTAAATGGTTAGAAGAAAAAATGTTTTCTCTTTTATTAATGGCTTCACGGTCTAAACATCTGAAAGCTATCGAGATAAAGACATGATTAATGGGTAAAGCCAGATCTTCCTCTTTGTCTTAAGTTTTTGGAATGAACCCAGCCGATAACGATTTTTTCATTAACCCGTAGTTACTTTTCGCGTATCACTTGGCTAGACCCGATCGTTACACAAATCAACTAAAGGAAATCCATTAGGTAAAGTTACTTACTCGTATTTTCGTTTTGTCTTTAAGGAAGTAGATATAGGCACTTATGGAGTTACAAATGAGAAAGAATTTATTCGAAATAAAATAAAGTTAGGTAGATAGGTACCATATACTCAATAATTTTATCGAGTCAATACTTGCATGCATTTGTCTCTTAGCTGCCGAACAACTAAGAGGTTTACAGCGAGTGTTGTGGAATCTCTTTAAACACGTATAGATATATCTTTACAGTTAAGCACCGAAATGAGCAAAGTACACAGAGAGAAAAAACAAGGCTTGACAATGCAGGCAGCAAAATGAAGCTAATTTGTCATTGTCAAAATGACGAATTAGCTTCATTTTGCTTTAATATTTATGAAACTGAAACATATTATAGGTTAGCTGTTGTACACGCGTGAATTTTCTGTTTTACACAATATTTAGCTATCGTATGTTTTTGTTTTATTGTACTTTTTTTATAGAAATATCGACATATATATTAATACGTCGATATTTCTATATTTTATATCAGTGGGAGAGGCCACGTCCAGTAGCAATGGGCTGATAATGAGGTTAATCAGCATGGGCCGGCAACTATTAACTAATATACCGATTGTTTCAGTTTTTCAGTTTCCTCCAAATTTATTTTCAAATCTTTCATATTTAACGAAAAACCTAATTCGCACTATTATCATTGTTTATCAGAAAAGATCAAGCAGCATAGAAATGTTCCCGATGGCAACCCACCTAAGATTACCTACGCTATTACATTTGATAATGTTTCTTCCTATTATAGTGATGAGATTTTATGATTATTTGGCTTTTATCTATCTTGATCAATTTTCTAGTACGATAATCTAGTACCTCCAATATTTACAACTAGCTTTTGCCTGCGGCTCTCCTTGCATGTTATTGGCCGCAGTGAGACTATGTCCCTCCTCAAGAATCAAAGTAACTAGATGCCAAACTTCATTGAAGTCGGTGCAGCGGCTTAGCCGTGAAAGCGTAACAAACTGGCTCATAACTCTGTTCTTTACTTTCGAATGTAAAATATTACTAAGTATTTGGAGTCGTAGCGAGACTTTTTAGCTTTTCTCTCCAGTCTCTATTTGTAAAACACTTCTTAAAACTTTGAAATAGAACTTATGTCTGACTTACTTACTACTAGTACGGGAAGGGATCTAAAGGCGGAGGTAGAATTTAATCTTAAAGTGCCCGCTTGACGACATCAGGCTTTCTTTTATTACGAAGGTGGAATAATTGATAATTGTTTTTTTGCATTTAATACATATTTGCCGACTCCTCCGAAGATATAATTATGTGTGAATCTTAAAACAAATTATTGTTATTGTATACCAAATGACAAGAGCTCCTTTAAAATAATCGTTGGGCGACATGGTGCGCATGCATAAGCACAAAACGCTTCAATAAGAGAAATAATATTTCAGCTGCAACTTGTAATTAAAAGGTTTGTGATATATGACTACACTGTTAAAATTTTCGCTAATGACATATATTTGAAATACAAACCGTTAAAGGATTTCATGTAAAGCTGAGGAAGAGTAAAAAAGCTGCATTTTGATCTTCTAGTGTCCATACAGGACATAGAATAATACAATACAAGAAGAAAATACAGGGCGTATAAACAAATGATAAAAAAACTGCATTTTTTTTTCTATTAAGATCCACCCACGTAAAACCCTAAAGCTGTATTAATTCATATTATCTAAAGGTGTAGCAGGCACTCAATTAAACAACAGGTTTCCCGTATTTCCAATAAATTTTTGCTGACAATAGCCTGGCTCATTAAATAAGCAGTAATTGCTGCTAATTATAATACTAGAGGTGCTACCTGAGCTGGATAGATAGCAGCATTGTGTTCATATCAGCTAACGACTTGTCCTTAATTATGCACTGTAGTTTTTCGCCATAGAGTAATTATGCCAACAGCTAACAATAACGCACTGCGTGCCGACGTTTAAATATAGTAGTAACATTCGCTCTGGCAAGAGAAACCTATAAATAAAAATGTATGGTGATGAACTACTTTGTTTATACAATTCCGTAATAATTGTTAACGCTGAGGAGTTAAACATATTTCGGTTGCCAAATGAAGCAAGATTATTTTGAGAATTAACGGTATATAGACGAATATTGTCTATATTGTTGTGTTTGGTACTTTTTGTATCAAATAAAGGTACTTTCGAAATGAATAGTGGTGTAAATGTGTTCAGCAAGATATTTCAGACCGAAAAGTATCTCAAACGGAAGAAATGTCGTCCATAGTGTAATACGATTAGTGACGCGACATTAGATATACTAATATATGTTATGGTACAAACATTTTTTGATATTTATTGTAAAGACTTTTAAAATTTTGTGGTACCAGCGCGGGTTGTGTGCAAACAATTGAATTTCTTAAAAACGACATGGTAGTTGCTTGCACTACATTGCGGTTAGAACTACATATATGTTACACTCATATCAACAACCAATCAAAGTGCTTTAACGCTTTCAAAATTCGAACAAAACTGGTTTTACCGTATCCCTACAAGCTGTGGAGGTCATGAGTTTTGACCGCAATAACCTTTTCTTCTGACTCTGTAAACAATTACTGCATAGTTTCATATCTATACATTGACTAGAGTTTACCGACCTATATTTTTTGAGTGATAATAAATCCACAAACTCACAACAAAACAATGTTTTATCTACTACGGGATGTGTAAGCAAATAGTATTTAAGAAATCAATTGACACGAATCACCAAATTTATTAACGCTTCTAATCAGGACAAAGTGATATTTGTTTCATAGGACCCTTTGATAATTTTACATGGGTTATAAGTATACGAATGTACTGCTTATTTTGTATTTATTGACGAACTCATTTATGCTTATCTCTTCTCTCATACGTGGTATTATGTACATATCGGTATGCATTACCTACATAACATTATAGCTACATGTAGTGCAACAAGCATGCTCGCCTTGACCGAACTCTTGTTGTGTATGTATATGTTTCATTCATAATGTCATACCGATGATAAAGTGTTCGTAATCTTTGGCGATTTCACAAATTCACAGTAAGAACGGAAGTCAAATGTATTATGTAAATATATGGCGGGCACGCCAAATTTTTTCAAGGCTAAGTAAGTATTAAAAAATTTAAAGTGGTAATTTGTATTCGATAAACATACTTATTTGATAGTTCTAACTATTAAGTAATGTATGACAGCAAGTGCCAGTTAGAATTGTAGGATATCCGAATGGTCATCCTATTATGTCTATGAGATTAACTAATGACTACAAAAATTTAAGGTAGACGAAGATCTAAGCTACAAATTAAAGTTACTTCAGTTCTGTCCCATGGCTCGTGCACCGCATTGAAGGAACGGGCAGGATATCCACTTTTAGACATAGCCTTTTTTCGACAACTTTTACAACAGAGATCGGTAATGACCTTAAATCATTCAAAGCTCAATATTTATTTTAATAAGAAATAGAAAAGAGAAGATCAAAAGAAACAAATAAAAAGCTAGTCAAAGGAGTAACTTACCTACCTATTTCTCTGTTCAACTGTCTTTAAAATGGTGAAAGTTTCAGAAAATTATGCGATAGAGAGATTTTGGTTTGTTTAGAGTGTTTTTTTTTGTTTTAAGAACTATAAACAAAGCATATGTAATGTATTATAATGTCTCTAGAATATCTTAAAATATTAACAGATTTCATTGTAAGGCTAGAATTTAATTGCTATAAAAACATTATAAACTAAAATGATATGTAAAATGCAGACACACATATTATTACGTATTTTTCTGTGATTAACTTCAATTTCAACTTCGTTTTTAGCCTTAAAAACTGCGGTAAATATTTTATTTGTTTACTTTTATTCATGTTAAGGTAATGTTGACGACATTTGTGGCTTATTAAAAGTGAATTGAAATACCATAAGGGTGTCATTTTTCGCAGTATGAGTCAGACCAGTAGGTACTGCTCAGACGACCGCAGATCAACGTCATCACAATTTCACCTTACCAGTCAGTCAACTCGGTTAGGTATTCCACTCTTAGCCAGTCTGTAACCGTCGGCGGACGCGAAGCCACGTTCGCTCTACGCTGCGTACCGCGAATCGCGTGCAAACTTTACGTACCTAATGGCGCGAAAATAATATAACAGCTTTGTGACGCGATTTACTACAATATGAAAACAAGTCACCCTGTTCTAAGTTATGACTAATTTATAATAAACTATTAATTGGAAGTTATCTTACATGGACACAATGAAAATTTTCACATGGATATTGGTAAGCATTTAGCACTAAAAATATGTGTAACTTTCTAAAATATTAAAGACAAAAGTAGATGAAACAATCCACATCAGATTTTTCGAAATAAAATATTGTCATTACTAACAAATAACTAACTTCATTTAAAATATAATAACTAAACAGGAAGCATAAGACCTTGCGAAACAATCGGAAAAGCTATTTAATATTTGTCCTAAGTCATCTAGGACATAGTTTAATATTGTTTGCATATTAAATACTTAATAATAATTAAATTCTATTAATTACACAAGTATTTTATGAATCAGATCGAAACAATTCAATTGTTAGTGAGTATGAAATGAGTAATAATTACGTCTTATTAATTTTGCTCAAGTTCTGCAAAACACTGCAGTTTTCTATGAATAATAGAATTATTCACAAAGAAACGTGATAATGCTATGTGTAACATTTAAATTCTTCAGTCCCTAGTAGTAGTATTTAAAATATATACTTTATAAATAATCCAATTGGACCTAAAAATTGTATGGCCAAGTTTGTAAAAGTCAATAAAATACCTATATTTATTGACTTTTAGCTAAGAATATTTTCGTACAAGTAAATCACTTTTATTAAGACAATAACAAGAATAAATTATACAGTTACCAGTAATAAAATGTTGTGATCACATTATTTATGCCGTGGGAGCTTAACAAGTATTACTACCAGACATTGTCTACGTGTTAGACATTTTAATGTAATATAACCATTTAATAAACGTATGTAGTCTTTCTTATTTCGGTTATATAACTCACGTGTAAAGAATACCACTTCTGATTGAAGGTGATTTATAAATTTTAAGTTGCCTTAATTTAAAAGGTACGATAAATAATAACAAATTCTTATATACTGATGTTATATCCAATTGGAAAAATAAGACAACATAAGGATTGATCACAATAATGCTCGTTCAGTAGACTACTGAATTGCGCAGAACAGGATAATATAATATACAAATTGTTGTGTAATTTGCATTTAAGTATTTAATTAAATATTAAAGTAATTATACAAGTACCGTTACAACAGTTTTTTTTCTGTGCTTAAGTCCCCTCGGTCCCCGAGTCCCTCCACCTGTTGGTGGCATGTCGGACTCGAGCCAACTAAAACCGCACGCCATCTCTGGTACTAGGAGCCAGGGAACCAGGTGCACCCTAGAAAGGAAAACCCTGGAACAACAGTTCCATTAATGTTTATAGTCACTACCCGTAAAGACAATAGCATAACATTAAATAGCCCGTGAATAATTACAACTAAAATTTCAAATACAAGAAAAAGAACTATTAAATTCCGACTTGTAGTCTCAGCGCTTTCAACCACAATAACAAAATCTGTTTTGGAAAAATAGCATAAATAGATTCAAACTCTACAAATATTTTAGGTTTTGGTAGGGTTTAATACTCACCCGATTTACTTACACAAATCCGTGACAAATTAAAATCGACAAAGTAGTAGGGGTAGGTCATAGAAACCTTTCGTAACTGCTAATTTCTCCTAAGACTTGGAATGTCCTATAATACGGCCTTGATAGAACCTGCTGTCTGTATTGATTAGAGAGTTAGGATACTAAAGGGATGAAAAAAGGATAATATGTTGATATAGGTACGTTTCGGGTGACAAGAATGGATAAAATAAGAAATGATCAGAAGCTATACTTAAATTTATCAATTATTATCATACTGATTCTTTAAAGAAAGTCTTGGCGGATCTGTGGGACGGCGTAGCTGAGAAGCATAGTATGGTCATTGGTCATGGAAGAAATAAGAGAGAAATGTGTTATATTGTGTGGAATACTTATATTTTTAAAGGTCATTTTGATGAGAACAGCCCCAAATAGCCAAGTTGAAATTCTACAGACGTAAAAGATACTAGAAAACAAATAAATGTACTGGAATGACGTCACTAAACACTAAATCACGCTAGAGGCGTTAGCGATTGTAGAAAGAGCTTCGAGAATATTAGAGATGCCGAATATATTAAAACTTGTCTAAGTATGCCTAACTGCATACTAATCTTGTTGTGGATTTGGTGTTATTTGAAACCATATCCTCTTTATTAATTATCGTAATTATCACGTCATACGATTGTCAATGTATTACAAAAAGTTTCTAACCATAATATTTAATATGTTCAATAAGAATTTGCACTCAACATAAAATTTTATTCGTAAAAACACTACGTAACCGCCTATTACGTAAACATATGTAATATATGAGTAGATACCAATAATTTTTTATACTTCTTGTGAGTCAATATTTCTTTACACTATTTAAGCACTATATTTTATTTTTAAGAAATAATGTACTTGAGACAAAGAGTAATAAAACTCTAAAGCTACTATTACAAAAACACGTTACGGGTTTAATTCAGAAGGTTTTAGGAAAATATATAGGAGAAAATTATATGTAATAAAAATTTTACTGCTGACTAAACGTTATGAAAGATGATTATGACTAATAACAGTATAAGTATGAAAGTTATAAAAGTAGCTATTATGAAAACCGGCCAATAACCTTTTTATTGTATCCACAAAATCATAATAAATACCTATATTAAAGACATGATCAGTTGTTCTGGATAAATTTACACGGTTATAGCGTTAAGCGGTATGAGCACAGTGGTAGAGCTATTTCGGTGGTAAACTGTTAATTGATTTCTTTGAATATTTTACAATTACAAACTGATTGCTGATACGCAGAAAGATGTATTACATATCAAAATAATCATCATAAATTACTCCTCGGCTACTTGCTTACAGTTGCTTGCCAGCTTGCGTAAATTATCGCTCATCCTGAACTGTTAAAAAGATGTACTTTGGTAGGTTATTTCTAGTGCCTTTTTTATTGAACTGATGAATAAAAGAAGTAATAACTTATATTTAGGTCAATATTAAACAAAACTTTAATAAGTATCGAAATTACTTATCAGGGAAACAAAGTCATAAAATTCAATTACATAAGTCCACCTTGAAAAATTGAAAATGGTACTTGAATGAACTTGTTCTCAATTCATTATTGCTTTATACATAAACAAACCTTCAATCATTATTTACGAAGCGCTATATGACACATACTTTGAGTATAGATTAGATAATCCGTGTTAACCTAGAACAAGCGTAGGGCAAGGTTAAGATTAAGTTGAATTAGATATAGGGGAAAATTGTGTTTTTACCTCAAAGTTAAAGCGATAATAACTTGCTTATTGAAATCACCACGACACAACAAGATTAGGAAGATATAGCTAATTTTCTTTTTTGGCCACTCCCGCATGTATCCTGTCTCGGGAGACTTCACAAACATACTTTAAACGGATACAAAGAACACCAAAACATAGAACAAGAATTTTTGGATCACACAAAATTTTGTCTTATGGTGGGACTGAATCTATAGAACTTAGCGCTGGAGGAGGCAGCGAAGTGGCCACTTCACTTTCTAGGCCGTCCGTGCAGCTTTAGTTGTGCATCAAAAATACAATTTTGCACCCATAAACAACATTTATTAACAAGAAAAAGTTAAAAAAAAAACAATAAACCGACTACATCAAAACTTTTCTTAAAATTAAATAGCCTATACTTAGTTTTGCCATAAATATTGTTCCAAAGAAAATCATTTTTATTATTATTATTATTATATTATATATATTAGAGTGTGTTACTTTATTATATTAGTATAAAGCCATTAAAATATATACAGCTTATTCGAGGTGGTCTCCATTGGCTGCAAAACAGTCCTTAAAACGTTGAGGCCAGTTATCAAGTAATTTAGCTAGAAATTAAGTTTATTCAAGCACGCACTTTTTCTTTAGGAAGATTCTTCAATGCTAATCGTATGGATTATTTTAGAGACTCCAAAATTAAGTCATTTTCTTAAATATGCAACGTGGTTCTAGGTGCTATCTTCATCTCCCGAGATTAAATCTTTTGCTTTCGGGCAGGATTTCTTGGAATTCTTTCCCTTACTGCTTTGATCGCCTTTTTCGTACGAACACTTCGTGGACGGCTAGTTCTTTTTTTATCAATAGCCCGGTACACAAACATTTGATTAATACCAAGCGTATGGAGGATTTTAGAAATTGTATTTGGCTCCATAACTACTTTTTGTAATGCAAACAGCGATTCAGTTCTTTATAACACCCCACTCCATTTTAACATCACAACATTTTTTAAAATATATTAGTGCGGAAATAAGAAAACACAATAAACTATCGTATTAAAATGACTGATTTGAAATTAAAAATTAACATTTTGTTTATTTTTAATTGTAACAGTATTTATGGTCAGACTAAGTATAGTCATCTGGCGCATTCATTAAAACCGGTTCATTGTTAATGTATTACGCTGGATCATACACACATAATAGACTGTCAAAACTATTACCCTTCATTTTATCTTTGTGGAAGTTGAGTAAAAAGAGAAATTGGTTGAGAGTCCTAGGTAGTGAAAGAACTAGATTACATAATAAACTGATATATCAACTGAATTAGTAAGGAAATGTTGAAACCTGTTTCATCTATGAACTTGAAATTTGTCAGAAACTTGTTAATTGATCAGGACACGCTAGCAGTAGCAGGGGCGGATTAAGGAGGTCTAAAGGCTTCCGTAACTTCAGACTCTTGAGAGCCTTTGGATTTTATGGAATGCAATTTATCAGCGAGGTAGTGTGTGGGTGGGACACTTCAGGTGGAGAATAGGTTTTATGTCAGGACGGATTAACGGAGCCTAAGCTTACCTCTCACAGATTTATATGAAATTCAAATCCAGTCAACTTAAAGGTTCGATCTAATAAAAATGTATATCGATAATAGAATTAAAAGTTGCAGATAAATTTTTTTCTTACTAATTTCACTTCTTTGGGTCATTTTCATCAACAACCCATAATGTCCCACAGCTGGGCTCGGGTCTCCTCGAAAGCCCGAAGGCCTCCAACTAAGCTTTACGACTGTTATCGTATGATAACAACCGGGACCGATTGCTTAACGTGACCTCCAAAACACGGAGACGCTCATGGTAACATGCCACTAGCGGTCACCCATCCAGGTACTGACCGCACAGTTGTTGCTTACTCTCGGTGATTGTTTCTAATCACCGACTGCAACTGGGCTATGAGCGTAATCTTGCTCGCTTGGGTAATCTTATGATCTTTTTAAAATTATTCATTTATTTTGCTATAAGTTATCTAAACAAGAATGTCGAGCTAAGAATAACTCATAGTCCCCTATCGGATATTCGCAGAAGTTACAACCAACTATTTTAAAACTCTTTTCTTCTATTCTTGGCTGTCACTTTACAAATCACAGAAAAAATCCAGAATGAAGTGCCTTGTACGAGACATTGTTTTATGTATTAGAAGTCGCAGGTAAACAGACGACTGACTGACGAAGAATTTGAGATTTGATAAGCCATATTGGTTCCTTAAAACCACACTAAAATATATCCAGTGTGGTTTTAGTTGTGCTTTAGCTGGTTCTAATTCTCTATTAATAAAATTGTAGTACTTTCACAGATTAATAACAGCTTAATATAAAGTAGAATTTAATTGGCCCGAACTTCCTGTACACTCTCGATCATGAATTAATATTTACATTATGTCACTAAGTTTGCAGACTCCGCAGTTTTTTTATAACATTTTTGCAGCGGATTGAATATTTTAACAGAATTGAAGTGATTATCTATCGAAACTGTTTTTAAAAAACGAAGTGCGCTAATTGAAGAAGAGAGCAATTCAAGTGAAACTACAAATTTAATCTGGTGTAATCGAAATTAAATTACGAAAACTACTTAGTACCTACTCACAGTGTACGTATGTAAAGTTTATATATTACCGTGTTTATATATATATGTAGATATACACACGGCAATTTTTTTATGTATATGTGTAACTTCACGTATAAATATTTTTTTTCCACCACAGTGCACCTACCTCACAAAATTTCTACACCACCCAAAGGTTGGCTGGTAGAGAATGCCTTGGGCATTAAGCCCGCCGTTGTACATGTGTGCATGAAGTTCTTAAACAAATAAATAAATAAAAAAGAAAGTTCGACGGACCAGCTCGAACAATGTTGTTGCTACCAAAATATTCAATCCCAATCTATCTGTTGCTTACCGCTACTTTTACCTTTTTTAATTAACTTTCAGCCCAATTATAATATTATTTCTAAATTGCTCTGGTGACGCCCCTATTCCATAAAATACTAAAGGGACATAGACGTAAGTATAGAATGCAAATCCAGACCGTATAGGTCTTTTTACGTGGTTTTTAACGAGTCATTTACACATCATCATATCAACAGCTAGAGATTGGCCTCTTCTTTAAAAGGAGGTTTTGGCCTACTGCTGCCTGGCCAGAGGGGTTGATATAGGGTTTCTTCAAGTTTTCCTTCTCTATGCTGTTGTCCTACGTAGGTTGCTTCATAAGTCGCCTTTTACTACACCCATGAACTGAATAAGCCCAGTGACATTCTGTCCATATTCTTAATCTATCACCACACAGAAAGCCTTTTAGCGAGTACTGTTCTTTTATGGTATCGAGGGCGAAGTAGCAGACATATCGCCTAATGGTAAGCGATTACCGCCGCCCATGGACATCTGCAACACCAGTGGCGTCAAATTGCGTTGCCAGCCTTTGGGGGATGGGGTGAGGGATTAGGGTATTTACCTCCGATATTCTCACTCACTGGGTGAAACACAGCGCAAACTCTGTATCACACCGGTTTTCTGTGAGGCCGTGGTATCACTCTGGTCGAGCTAGGAGCGTGGTTCTCCCGCGGTATATTACTGTATCCAATTTAAAAGTGAATCCAACTGTACTATAAGCGGCTGCGTCAAAACTTGTTCGTTTCGATAGACTGTGCCAACTTGTTCCATTCTCGTACGGAAATTAAGTTTATTCAATCAACTTAAAATTGGAAATTACGGAGCTTCCATTTTAACTTGACTTATAAATGAAAATAACCAGCAACTGTGGTTTTATAGCTTTAATGTAATTTTACGCGACCTACATGTTTATGAATGCCAGTGGTCACTTTCTATAGAGTGGCCCGTCTTCACGTTTGCCCGCCGATATCATGTCATATCAAAATCTAATTAAGGAGAAAAAATATACATATACATAGGTTCATAAAAGTAAAAAGATTATATCATTTGTCTTCACAAAAAATAAAACTTTATGAATGTTCTACAAATTGAGGCTATAATTTGAAATGGATATCTATTGTTTTTATTAATGGTATATAGTTTGAGTTAGTACTGGCTGTGTTTCAATGTAGCATATAGGAATTTATCCCATTATGAAGTGCCCTGTCCTGTCGCATTGACGAAGGACCTAACCGGACCCGAAATTAATCAAAAACCCTGAAATATTTATATATTAATTCATATCTTTAATGCATACATAAAAAATCACGAAAATGAAACAAAGGAGAGAAAAATCTTAATGACGAATAATGGTTCTTTGTGATTTTAAAATTGGCAAAAAAAAGTTTTCAATTGTCTCATGCAAGAAAAGACTGGTCTGAAAATCTCAGTTAAATGTTTTGGCATTTCAGTATTAAATTCTCTGAAGACCTCAGGTAGGACCCTGCAATGTGTTTTTTAAGAACTGAAAACGTACTTTGGCATAAAGAGGAGTGTGAGGACAAAACAGAACTGAATAGAAGAGAAAGAATAAGTATTTAGAGTCCGGCAAAAGTGTATTGGTCATATTTGCGTAATCCAAATATGAATCTAAGGTAAAAATGTCATTTAAGAATAATAAAATATTTAATTTGAAACCAATCAAAAAACTTTTTTTTTCAAATTGTGTTCAAAGCCAACCATTTCGCATTCAAATTCAGAAGTTTTTACAGTATGTCCATCTATCAGTTACTAGTTGTTTCACACGTCGATATTATCATTGCTAACCAAAAATTAGGCGTCTGATTCTATCTGTTGTTCGTTGATGTAGGCTAATGGTGTCGTTAATCTATTTGCCTAAACATGCGGGTATACACACATACATAGATACAATATAAACATGTATGTGCAGACATCTCGCTCTATTTCATTATATGAGATGGAAATTATATCTCTGCAAAAATTAAGGATGACCTGTTTAATTAATGTTTACATTTACATGTCTGTTTAAATGCAGTTCCGTATTGCTCTTTGTTCGCCTGCCCTAAAAAGAAGTATGAAGTATGTTAGTATATCCATGTTTGCGTATATTTTTTTACGCTATTTTTGTATGTATGGGTTTACCAAAGTAACTCTACTCTGCCCAATGAATATATATATGAATAAAAAATGAAAGGCATAAGCAGAATTCAAGAGCGGTGGTCACCAAACTCATTGCGAATGTAGACAATGCAACAATGCAGCATGGTGATCCATACCATGACCGCCTAGTGATAAATCTCCATCATTGGGCCTCGCACTCACCAATGAAACACGACCGAATGAATGATGTCATTTTAGGTTCATCTTCTGTGTGAGGGCTTTACGACCCCGGTCGAGATAGCCTGTTCATGCTGAAATCAGGGTCTCTCTACCTCGCTCTACTACCTTTAATCCATCTTTTAATTGACTGATCAGATTTGGATTGATGATAATAGCTATTGCAATTATTATAACATCTGGGATGAAACTCACATCAACAGACTAATCGGCTACTGCTGAACATGGGTCTCTCTTTAGACTAGCCAAACGGGTTGGTACCTATAGAGTTTTATTCAAGTTTTGCTTCTGTTTACAGCGCCATTATCCTGTTTAATTTTCTCCTTAAGTCATTTCAGCCCTGACTATGGCTGCTGAACCGTCACCATTTGAATGTGAGTGAAACTGACTCAAATTTTTGGAAAAACAAATGCCAATATAGCGACTATATTTTGTTTTTTTAATAACAAATCGAGTAAACAAGCAGATTTCAATATTTCAGTCAGTGTAGCCTTTTTATTTATTAGTATCTTTATACAAGGAACCTTTTCGTACTTAACTCAGGTATGTAAATTTTTCACAATTGTTATCCAAATGATCGATGTATAATTGTCCATCCCAGAAATATCTATGAACGCAGCTATAATAATAATACGCGTACTACTATACAAATTACGATGATACATTTACTGCGTAATCCGTATCGGTTTCAGGTTTACCGTTAGATGGGTTGATTACACAGGAAACTACGGCAAAAGACAAAATGTATATATGATGCTTATACTGGCTTTACTGTAGATCAGCTGTATTTACATAACAAATTGTCTGAGTGATTTATTACATGTGTGTATTAAATTACACATACAGTTTAACTTATTTAACTAAGCATTTAAGTGATTCATTGTTTTTTTGTCTTTCTCTCTCTCTCTTTCTCTTTGTGCGTGTGACTTGTTATTTTTTTGTGAAAATAAACATTACAAGAATACCCACGTACGTAAACAATCAATACAACAGTTATCCGTAATAAAATTCCCTTTTTACCGATTTCAAAACAGTTGGATGTACTCAATTCAGTTGTATTTGTTATTTCAAAACTTCGTAATCTACAAAAGTATTTTTTTAAACTGTTTTTCAGAACTAATTTCTTAGTACTCTTACTTCCGCAACTTCTGTTAATGGTACTAATTCTGTTGTTGCATCACCATACTAAAATTATATTTTATTTCAGTGAAAGTTTTGAAAGGTTTATATAACTACATGCAAAATACTTAATAAAATATTTTTAAATATTTTTTCGGACATTTTAACACACAACGCCATCTAGTCCCAAACTAAGCAAAGCTTGTACTATGGATACTAGACAACTTACATAAATACATATATACTTTTTTTGTAAAAACATACATATTATACATAGAAAACAACCATAATACATAAAAATATGTTACATAGCGATTAAAATGTAACTGTCGACGTGTTGCCTTGTAGCGTCGAGAAGGCTGCGCGGACGCGCCGCGCCCGTGATCAGTCAGACATTGTTTTACAATGATGCGGGCCCAATCGATGGGTCTATAATGTATGGAAGTCCGCTCTACTGCATACAAATCACTTTTCACTTACACAGACTACATTGAGAACTATTTAATACATTTCCAATAAGTTCGCATGTTGCATTGAGACACAATTTACTCGTATTTGTGTGCAATGCTGTAACGATATAAACACATTCAGAGAAATAAGAATTAAACACTTAAATTTGGTAGTATATGGCTAATTTCAAAGTTTTAGCTTGCTTAGTCTGTATATACTAACTAATAATATATATACTTACTAATAATATATTAATAAAAATATACGTAATAATATTAGAAATTCGAAAGTAACTCTGTCTGTTACACTTTTAAGTAGTACACTAGTAATACAGTGACTTATAGTCCATTTTTTCAGTCGTACTAAAAAAGGGCCTATGGGGTACTAACATGGGTTTCAATTCTCATATTCCACTTTCTGCTTTTAATACAGTGAGTAGTTTCACTAGGAATTAGGCCTATAATGTTGGGGCTAGACGATATGTTGCTCCACCATGTACACCTAGCATAGCCGTACCTAGGTTCTGGGCCAGGGGGGGGCAAGTCTGATTTTATAATACACTAGCTGAGCCTCGCGGTGTTCCCAGCTATTATAGTAGTTACCGCGAGCTAAGCCGCGGGGCGAAGCTAGTCTAAATAAGTAGAGCTAATGATGTACTTTAGACTAAGTCACTCCTTACATCATTAGCTATGAAAGTTCCCTCAAAATCGTTGAAGCTTTTTTAGAGATTATCCGAAACAAACAGACAAACTAGAATTTAAAAAATGTGGTTATTTGAATATTACAAAGAGACAAACTTTATTTATTTGTACAGATATTTTATATAAATTCTTCAGATACAGAGAAGCTATTTTAAAAGTAACTTTAGAGGTAATATTCAAGTACTTATACATTGACATTGCTTAGAACAAATTAATGAAAATAAATAAAGAAGATCTATAAACATATTACGCAACAGTAATTAGTTCCATGCTTAATATACAACTAATACAATAATATTTTAAGAGAGTCCCACGCAATCTATATTGGTTCTCGTTGCAAGAATTTAATTAAACGAACTGGAAATTTTTCGTTTCGTAATTTATAAAGTTTTGTGTCTGGTACTGAACTAATTAAGTAGCTATCAGATGGTTGAAATTCTTCTCTCCTATCTTAACTTGTTCTTTTGAAAGTAGTTTGGGAAATTGACGTGCGCGCGAGTTGCGATTTGTTGCGGGCTGTTGATGTTTAATGACGTAGTGAAGCGGCAAGTATGTCAATGCCGCGCCCGCTTGTATACTATCGCATGGTTCTTATCGAACTCTTCGATACATTGGAAAATAACTTAGCTACTCCACTTAGATGCAAATTGACTTATTTTTGAAGAGCTGAATTCAAAATATTACGTTATTGAGAGTTAAGTGAAATAATTATTTAACATATCCTTTTCTTTGAATAGATTTCAACCTGTATAATATACATATATTTATTAAGAACGCCGTGGATGAGCGTTGCATTCTGGATAACTTAATACCTAACCTTAATGCAGCAGTGATAGCGATGACACTCGATATGAATGGATTATTCAAAGCATATATGTAAAATTTATGGCAGATCGACTGTGATATAAGCTACGGACCATATATTCATTTTCCGATTAGAAATACGAAATCATATGTACTAAATTACTTTGTAATTAAATGGTCAAATAAAAAATTACATTTATCAAGGTTCTTTCCATTACGGCATATTCACCGCAAGCGAAATTAACGAAAATAAGTAAATACGCTTAAGGCATGTATTCTACTTATCTTAATAATAATTTACACCATTAGTAGACCTTCCTTATTCACCCAATTAAGGTAAGCTTAGAATTGTCGATATTTTTTTTGAGATGCATTTTTAGAATGATATATTAGGATCACCGAGTGCAACTGGGCTATGAGCGCCTTTATTAGAAACAATCATCGAGGGTAAGCAACGATGGCGCGGTCAGTACCTGGATGGGTGACCGCTGGTGGCATGTTACCATGAGCGTCTCCGTGATTCGGAGGTCACGTTAAGCAGTCGGTCCCGGTTGTTATCATACGATAACAGTCGTGAAGCTTATTTGGAGGCCTTCGGGCGGCTTAAAAACATCCAACGGCAAGATTTACGTAGCCACAACGTATTCTTGCCAGTCCCCAACCCGCACTTGGCCAGCGTGGGGACGAATGGCCTTAACCCTCTCCTGAGAGGAGACCCGAGCTCAGCAGTGGGACATTATGGGTTGTTGTTTGTTTGTTTTTGTATATTAGGATACTTCAAGTAACGTTCATTCAAGATTTTAACAATAACAATAAAAGCGGGTTATGTAATATATTAATGAATGAAACTCAAGTGACTTACAGTGAAATTAAGACCTGTAATGAGTAAAAAACAAATAAAAATGACTTAACGTACTAAAACTCGATTTTACCTCATTCGAAACATTTTCACTTTTAAGGCAAAGACACGTGCTAACATTCAAACATAAATATTCTATCATCTATTCGAACTTTTCGGGCAAAGTGGAATAGCGTTAATTGATCGTAAAATCCATTCTGCCACAAATCTGACCCATTTGGACCTCACAAGTAAAGTAAGGGGACCCCCACGATAAATCTTTTATATTTCTTACAATTTCCCTTTTATGGTGATAGAAACGAAATTCTTTATATATCGATAAAAACGTTTTGGAAGATTAAACATACATTTTCTACATATTTACTTCTTGTCTTCCGTATTGTTTTGTTGCACAAACAGGTAGGTACTGTGCAAAACCTATTTTTTTGAACTGGCAGCGTATTTGACCGGCAGAGTCATAAAGAATACATTATCTTTATAAAGAGAGTTTATAAATCGCACGTTTCAACACTCCCGTTTCATTCAAAAATAGAATGCAGCAAAACACAAACGCTGGCTCAGACAAGCTCTAATTACGGAATGGCTACGTCCAAGAGGATGTATATATCACCTTACATAAATTCTTTATACTTTTCCTTATGCAGCTCAGGCTCATTTCAAATAATTATGTATGTTCAATTTACCAGTTACTTTCACCCAACAGAAGAGGGATCTTAATATATCTCAAATGCTGGCGCAGACTTTTTTTTAGGGTTACGTATATCACGTATCGAAACCCTTTTCCGGAATTGTCCTCGGCTGTCAAACAGTTAGCGCTGGAAAGATGAAACTTTGCATGGTTTTGTGTATTTACCACGTCGACAAAGTGTACGACAAATAAAATTACGAAATTTTCTTCACGTCTACTCAATAGTGTGGTGCATCATCAGATAGGTCGTTTAAAACCATTGAGACGAATATTTGATTCAGGAATCTCTTTGCGCGACATTCAACTTTAAAGCGTATGTCCTTGTTAAGATAGGGCGTGTCCCCCCTCCCTCTAAAAGCTCAAGGGCTGCTTTGAAAAATCTAAAAAAATTCATGATGTTAGTTCATTAGTCTAATGAAATTTAAAAAAAAACTACAGCGGCTCAGATAAATAGGTTTGTTAAAGAATTGCAAACTACCTTGAAAATGCGCTTACTTAGAAAACTTCGGACAAAAATAACGAAATAATAAGTAAACATTATTCATAAAAATACCAACTCTACCTTCCAAATCTATATGCCACTATGGGCGACTACGGAATCCTATCCTATGCATGGCCTGACACGCACTTGGCCGGTTTTTAACAAAATTTCAAAAGAAAAAATTCTGTTATACATTATTAACTTATCTTTGTTACGTAATTTTACGCAAAAGGAATTATTCTCCCCCGTTTTTGCAACATTATTCACTGGTACCCCGCTCCTTTCGGTCGTTACGTGATTATATAAAGTCTATGTTCTTCCTTGAAAAATGGGCTATCTGACACAGAATTTACTTTTCAAATCAGACTAGTATTTCCTGAGATTAGCGAATTTAATAAAACAAACTTTATAGTGTAGATGGGTAATACGCATCCCCATCCACATTAATTGTATTTAACCGCGCACGCGTCCGCGTTTTTAAGGTCTGTTAACTTATAGCATGCATTATGTCAAATTATAAAATTTTAAAACCTTAGGGAAGTAAAAAGTTCCTAATTTTCAATAAATGATTAGTTTTACCCTTCAACTTCATTCTGTTAAATTGTTTTCTTTTCTAGATAACCAGTCCTATACTGTATGGTGTCATGTACATAATGTGCAAAATAACTTGATGGTTGTTAGATGAACGGTGTGCTAGTATAATAAATAAACATTGACTTTTATACATTTAAAAGCAAATTGCTTACTAACAACTTTCAGTGCATGATTGACTACTATTTTGGTATTTTCAGACCTTTATTTTTGCTAAGTTCCATTCATTTGATTCAAAGGCAAACGAAAAATAGAATTTGGACATACGTGACGTGAAGGGCCTATGCCAAAGTGTACCACGTAGGGGTTTTCTAGCCAAACAAGCGATAGTAGGAGCTTTGTTAGGAGGCTTGGTTTGTGCTAATCTTCGACTCAGTGTGACCAATGACTTTCAACAACTTTGGTAGTATACAATAAGAAATGCAAAACTCTATAATAAGTTTACAAGATCAACCAGTTTCAACAAAAAATATAAGACACGGACAGAACTAGTTACAATGAAACATATCTTTTGTACTTTTTAGTAGGAGTACAACAAAAAAGTATAAACCGACTACATAAAAACTTATGGTTAAATGTATATAGGAACACAAACGCTACACAAATGCTTTAGCACAAATGTTAAAATCAGTTCAGTAGTTTACTACTGAACTGATTTTAACATTCATTAAAATCAGTTCAGTTGTTATGGCGTTATCGTGGAACATATGAACATACCTACAAGGTGGCAAAAACTATTACCCCTTGTTATGGCTTCGCCGTAGTCGGGTAAAAATAATAATAATGTTTAATCTTTCAAAACCGTATTGGATCAAGGATAAAACGAATTTCATTTCTATCACAATTTTAACGTTCTTAAACATTATTTGCGTTTTTAACCTTGTAACCTACATCGAAATCAATAAACAGTTTTATTTATTTGGCAAGTAGTTTATATGTTCACGTAGACATATATTTTTCTTAAAAATTTTGAATAAAAATTGTTTGAATTATGGCATTTGTTTACTTACAACAGTCCCCTTTTTTTTCTTTTTTTTGTGCGGAAATCCCCTCGGATACCATAGAGTGGTGGTTATGTCGGACTCGAACCGATTAAAAACCGCACACCATCTCGGGTACCAGAAGCCGGGGAACCAGGTGTACCCTCGGAAAGAGATCCCTGGAACCCCGACTTACCTCAGGCCACCCACTGTTTGTGGTGACCCCCTCTTGTGTGGGAACCCATATGTTCCCGTTACTATCCCTCTAGGCGCGCACGCTCCGCAGCGTCTGCGCCTCCATCCGAGCCTGCTTCTGCATGGGGGACTGAGATCGTTCTGCGATCTCCGACGCCCGAGTCGCCTGTGGTACCTGGCCCTTTCCCGGGCCTGGCGGGCCGGTAGAGTTCTACCGGGAGAGATTACAACAGTCCCTTAGCCAAATTAACATTCTGCAAACGTAAAAGTTTCTAGAAAATTATCAAATGGGAATGACGTCATATCAACACTCAGTCACGTGGTTGAAATAAAATATCAGCAAATAATACAAAATAATAGAAGCGTTAACGATTGTAGAAAGAGAATTGACATGAAATATATTAATAGTAGGCATCTGTATAAGGGGTCTGATTAGAGCCTCAATCAGCTGTTTTATTTAATGATTTATTTATTATAAACTTTATGCACTTTTGTAAATCGGCGGTTAAGTCCGCCCAGGGCATTTTTTACCAGACAACCTTGGGGTGGTAGAGAAATTTTATAAGGTAGGTACATTAGATTACAGATTAGCAATAAACGAAAAATAATAGTTAACTGAATGCTAAAACTTATGAACTAATATAAACGAATACAATACATACGTCATAAATACTAGTAAGTATATACTAGTAAAAAATGATACAACATATATTCACATATACGTTTATATACACATATATATATACATACACACAAGATTTAATATTGAATCTATCAATAGATTGATTGTCGATGGACCGTTGTCGGAAAAGTATTGCACTTTTACAATTCTAAAACTGCAGAATTATGGTTCAACTTATATTTCTATAAAATTAGACCTCGAACAAAATAAATATTGTGATATCAAATATAACAAGCTACAAGAGAAAACTATTGTATCCGACTTCGTTAGCCTGATTATTTCTTATTTCATGTAATTAGAAAATGACAATCTTATAATTAATCGTCCATCTTTTATATTTTACTTTATGGTTGTAATTTCCAAAATTCCACTCTTCGAGGAGGCATTTTCTTACAACATAAAGCTACAGCTACTAAATTTCAATTTTGCAACCTCAATGGTTTTGGTTCTACGTTGATGACTCAATCAGGGCATGTAATTTAATATGTGTGTATGTATAACGGATAATTGACAATGCACCATTATAGTCTCACAAAGCAAAGACACTATCCATTTTTGTTCCAAACGGATTCAGAACACTTCATTCACGTGGATGAATGTACTAGAGCATTTATAGGCTCAGGCGACAAAAAAAACACCAAACAATACTAGCCTTTATAACACAATATTTTTCTTTGAAGGTTTTCAAAAGGCTTAAACATTGCATGAAAACTTATGGGCATGACTAAGTAGCCAATTAATCAACAAGCCTTTTGAGAACAAGTTTCAAAATACACAGATTAATAGTGGGTATATGATGTCGGACTAGTTCAACGTAATCAACCTGTTTTAGTCACCTCGTTAATTCATATCGTAGGTTTACCATGTTTACATGGTAATTTATTTAAAGCCACAGATGCTCGCAATCTATATCTCTAAATACATACACATGAGTTACTTGGTGAGGTTGAAATTTGGTGTGAGTTCAAGCTATCAACTCTTTCTTGTTAGTTTAAATGGAATGTAAGTCATAAACTATGTGCGATTTCTAACTTTGCCTTTGTCGGGTTTGGTCGTTTTTAACATGTTTTCTACCTTTATAATACAAATTTTAACAAGTCTGTACCGATGTGTACACGATGTACAACCCGTTTCAAAGATTATTTTTTATGTATAGCCCTGTTTATTTTAAGAGCCCGTGAAGCGCCCGTTTGCAATCATCAGCGTCCTTTGCTAAGCATAGCGCCCTTCGGTAAGCGCGCAGTTTCAATAACAGCCGCCCGACGTTCCTAACGCTACAGGCTGCGCCCATGTGCACAGCAAACCCGGTACTATAGGCAAAGACCCTGTTTATTTTTATTAGTTAACTGCCATGCTTTGCTGTAATACATTGATGTGAAATGAGGCACAAAAGTGACGTGAAAAACAGTTGAAAACTATCTTTAAAGCGTGTTGTATATCATGACAAAGTTTGGGCTCAATCTGTGTAAAATTATTTGAGTTTTGAAGCATACACAAACCTAAGAAACAGTTCACATATATAGATTATAAGAGGTTCTTTTATTCGAGTATTTTTCAAAAGGAGCCAAATAATGAAGGAAGATTTTGCCTGTTCAGTCGATCCCTGTCTGTTAGCTGTCCCTTTCACAGGCTGTAAGTTCTTAAGAACGGAGATTGCTGTCTTCCACATTAGAGGTTGCCTTTTGTCGTGAAATATAAATAAATACGCAACTAAGACACGAAAATGAAATTAAAAATATTGTGATACGTCACAACCAGTAGTACCTATTCTTCATGCGTTAATTTTAAACGTTTATTGAGGTATATTTTCTTCAATTCTGAATGAAACTCGAAAACTTCTATGCTACTGTAAAGACCTACCGCTTAGTAGTTTATATACGAGTACGTATATAAGTAAAAATTAACCAGAACAGATACATCATTTCAAGTTCGGTATGGTGACGTTTTAACTTAGAGGACCAAACTATACATGATTTTAGCACTGAAAAAAGGAGTAAAACTAAAATCAATCACTACAATAACACGTCTCTAGAATGGTATAGAAGACCAACCTAAAACCTTTCTTAGGAGAAGCTTATCCAGCAGTAGAATTCTAAGGGCGGTTGAAAAACCAACCATTCTTACAAACTATCTGATGATTACTAATGAATATATGTCATTTTATTTCTTTGCGCCACATATGTTTTCAAATTTACGGGTAAAATTTTCTTTTCGGAGGGTCAAAACTTACTGTCCATCAAAGTCCCAAACAAATGGTTTATTCTTATGGTTACGTTCACATAAAATAATCATAAAGCGAAAACCAGTTGAAGCGGAATTTCAATTATTCTTCATAGCACTTTGAACAAACCTTAAATAACTGTTTCACGGAGAATCGAGTCTTCAATTCTCCCAGTATTAATTTTAATTGGCAGTTATACTTATTCGTTCTATCCATTAGAATGTTTTAAGACATGATTCGAGTTTATTCTTAAATGAAATTTTTTTATGAAAGAAATATGGGTCACTTAAATTCTTTTGTAGGATGTATAGGTAATATTAAGTTTTGTTTTAAAGCCAGTTTTGCCTTTTTGTTAACCGACTTCCAAAAAGAAGGAGATTCTTTGTTCCACTTTAAATATTTTTTATGTATGTTTACTGATTACTCCGTCAATTATAAACTGATTATAAAATTCCTTTATATTCGAAAGGGTATGCTCCCAGGGTGGTCCTATTGCCATCAGGATATGGTGATCGGAACCCAAGGAAATCGAGGGAATCTAAAATTTATAGGCATGTACTATGTTTTTTATATATTTTCTAAAGCTATTGCGGTATTTACATCTGTTAGTCATCATTTCATGATGATGAGCTAATGGTGGAAGATACAACTCTTTAATGGTTAGGAGTTGGAAGATAAATCTTTAAATATTATGGGTATGTGTTACCTTTAGTCGTATTCTTTCAAGCTATTTAGGTGAGCTGATGATGAAAGGTATAACTCCTCAAAAATTAGGAGTTGGAGGATAATTCTTTTGATTTCATACGTATCAATAGATCTATAGGTTTTAAGTGTATACATACTTTCAAGTTATTCAGGTAAACTGATGATAGAAGGTAAAACTCCTTAACAGTTGGATGAATACAATATCATACGTACGCGTGGACATTAATTCGCTACACCATCTAGGGTGGTTAACTCAGCGCCACATTTTTTTTTATAAATTAATCACGACTTTGCTAAGGGCAGTGCAGTGCAGACTCGTTCGAAAAACGAATGCAGTCGCCGTGACGAATGATTAAACGTGCTATAAAGCAATACTAGACCCTAATTTATGTATCATAATCACCCATCCTAGTTTATGTATTATAATCACCCAACTGAAGATTAGCAGTAGTAGCATTCTCCGTTTAACATCCCCATAGCCCCTCAATATCTTTTACTTATAGTAATTCGCCTGCATTTAAGGTTGTCTCTCGCGAATTATATGAAATAGTTCAACTTACTTGTTACCAAGTTGTTTGCGCAAAAATGGAAAAATTAACATTAATGAAAACTAAATCATCAAAAGAAACACTTAAACGCGTAAAATTGTAACTTGGGTCGTTTGAGTCGACCGTCATGCGTAAACACTTCTGAATTGACTGAAATCGTCTCAAAAATGTTTTGTAAAATGTAGTTGTGTAGTAGTGTGGCGGAGGCGGACATACGTAAGTTATTAAATACCTATTGGGGTTGGCACCGACTTCAAACAGATTGTAAGTCCCAACACACATTTTAACAAGTATGTATTTACAAAAAAAGTATATATGTATTTATATCAGTTGTCTAGTACCCATAATTCAAATTCTGCTTAGTTTGGGACTAGATGGCGTTGTATGTTAGATGTCCGAAATATTTATTTATTTAATACTACTTTATTTAACCGAATAAGTAATTAGTTATATACAAGAATTTGTTACATAGTAATTTAAGTAGAGCAACTTTATTTAACCCTTATTAGTGTTTCTAGGCGGGGATGTTTTTTTGAAGTCGGTTAATTTTTATTTTTAAGTTTTATTTCATTTTCGTCTATTGACAGCCACAATTGCGTAACACGAAAAAGAAATTAAATTTGAAAAAAATAGGCACTATCTTACAGACTAGATGAATTATTTGTACTCCAATGACATGATAATTTCTTTTTACTTATTTCTCTTTTTTATTTTATTTCATTATTTATCTAACTAAATATAGCTATTAAATAAATGTGCAACATAAACATGTAACAGTAACAAATAGTAACTAACAGTAGTGATTAACACAAATAAACATGAAACTGATTTTTAAACATAAAATGCACAATGTGTGGTCTTATTACAAAGAGTAATAGTTTCCAGATAACCATTAGATGTACAAGACCGTGGTAGTTAACGCACATATGTTTACATTATCAAGAATAAAGTAATAATAATACCTATTTTATAAGAATCTGTTCAATCGGTGGAATTTTAGCCTAACTGTATAAGTGCTTTAAAAAAAGCAAGGGACGCCTTTATGTCTGTCACTCAGTTGACCCGGTCATAGTTACATAAATATCTCCCACGGGAGCTAAATTTAACAATATTATGCTCAATATGAGATACGTCTAATGTGTGAACCGTGCCCTACTGCCGTCAAAACAAATAAATCGAATTTTACAAACACTTTTTGAAAATATAATTACGAACTACATAAATATCGATTAAATGATCGAACAGTTTAACACATGTGAGAAGTTGCTACTATATTTAAAACATCAATGAAACTACCGATTGGTCTTTTAAATTTGATAATATTTTCAACAATGTGAGTAGTATTTACTTAGATTTCATATCGTGTCGTATTTGGTATTTAAATAGATATCAGAGTCCAAATGAACAGAAAGGAGAACATACACAATTAAGGTTTTAATATTTTCAAACATGAATATTTGCCTCAACTAAAAATAATACTGAATCTGTACTGGAATAAATAAATAAATAAACTATCTCGGTGACCCAACTGGTAGCGCAAGCGACTGCTGTGCTTGAGGTATTTGAGGGGTTCGATTTTCGGGTCGGACCAAATATTTGTATGATCTGCAAATGTTTGTTTCGCAGTTTGAGTGTTTTATGTGTATAATTTGTATGTATTTACAAAAAAAAGTATATATGTATTTATATCAGTTGTCTAGGAGCCATAATACAGGCTCTGCTTAGTTTCGGATTAGATGACATCGTGTGCTAGATGTCCGAAATATTTATTTATTTATTTTATTTTGAAAAAAATAGCTTCATAAAAATTCAAACGTAAATGAAAAAGATAGTAATTCATACTTATCACAAATTGGAATGTAACTGTTTGTCCGTCTGTTACAATTTCACGGTTATACCGCTGCACAGATTTCAATGAAATTTGGTATGGGGACTTTGATTTTTGAGGAAGGACATAAGCTGTTATCGCTTTAACCGATTTACACGTGGGCGGAACCTCAGAAAAAACTAAGTTAATTATAACAATAACCTCACACATCTCACACACGGCGATTTATTCTAAACTTGTAAAAACTATGGGAACCAGTCCTGATAAACATACCTAAACATTTCTAAATACATATATAATCGCGATCGCCACATAAGTGTTTGTTCTAGGTGAATATCAATTCCACGATCTCTGGTTAAGCAATCAGGATCTCTAACCACTAGGGCACACCTACGTTCAAGAAACGTGTAGGTATATATAAGTTTTAAACGTTTTATAAGTTCTTAATTTAACAGATTTTACTTTCACAATAATTAAAAATACAAACTGTATACTTTGCATGCCAGTCTTGTACCACAGATATGTAGCCGACGTTGCACCGCGCACCGTCTCATGTCTCACAAGACAAGTTTAACAAGGCGCTACTCTTTATTGCGTAAATAAACAGGTCTAATTATTATTTGCCATTTTGGTGACACGAACAATAATAGTGGTAAAGTTACGCGGGATATCAAGTAGGAAATAGGCCCAACTGACTCGTTAATACACAGAAATAGAATACATAGGCATTATTTTGACGTACTTTTTATTCCTATATTTATAATTAAGTATGTGAAATACAAAAAAAAATTAAAGTCACTGACTCCCGACCTATGTTACAGAAGAATTGTCTTCTTCAATCATGAGGAACACAGAAATCTTACTCAAATAAGTGTAGTGAGATTAGTGTTAGTGTGTGACAAAAGTTCATAGTGTAATGTGTGCTGTGAGTTTGTATGTATAGTATGTTGTCCGTGTGGTGGCGGATTAAGAATACAGAGTATTGTCAACCAATGGATGTCGTAAAAGGCGACTAAGGGAGCATAGACTTAAAACAAACCCAATATTTCCCGGTCTGGCCAACGTGGTATAGGAGACCAAACCCTCTTATCTACGGAGAGGTCTAGCAGTGGGCTATTGGAGGCTGTTATGTTAATGTATATTTAGGTGTATGTGTATAATAAAATGGTATATATGGTGAGTCCTTAGTCTTGTCATAATAAGATTTCAATTTGGTGTTAGGCTATATCAAGCAACTAATTCTTTAATTTATTACTTGAAATAAAATATACTAGATTGTTGACCATGAATTAGTAAACGTAAGGTAACGAAGGAAACTAGGCAAACGGCCTAAAGAAGGTAGTTAGTATGGACTGAATGCGGAAGTCGTAAGACCGAGTGTTGCGACGCATATTGAAGCTTACTTGTGTCCAGCATTCAACTGCGAAAAACTCATTCATTGACGATTTGCTTTAAATATACATGTAATTTTCTAATGTCTACATTATTAATTAATGAAAACTGGTGCACAATAAAGTTTATTATATTTAATAATTGTATTAATACTGCCGTACATAATATTCTAATTAGAATGTAAACGGAGCTTGTAACTGGTAAGCTACCATTATTTTCTTGATGTTTTTTTTATGTATATATTTAAATAAAAGTCTATTGGTAATTCTATATTTTGATGTAGAATTACAAGTATACTTTAATCAGGTTCATCTCTCAAATATCTTTTTCGTTTTGAAGTTTTTTTATACACCTAATGTAGGTCTACTTGGTTTGTTGCTCATAGGGTGCCATTTCACTTGAGTCCGGCTCCGTCTGTTCTCATTATTTCGTCCCAAAATTATGTAAATTCAGTAACCCTTGTAATCAAATAGACATGAGAAATTCTATACCACCTATTATTCCTTGACCCATTTAACGTGCGGATGATTCAATAAGGGTTCAAAATAACTTGTTTCTATCCTTTTCCAGCGTTAGTGATGTAATAAATGTAGGATCCTGATAAAAATTAGATGCTAAATTTCTAAAATTAAGGATATGACCTTTGAAGGAGAAAGCCTTTAATATTCGAGAAAAAGTACAAGTTTCAAGTTAAAATGTTACTCCACATTTTGTTACGAAGTCTATATAATTAATTATCTTAATTATCCAATCTAACTATATGTTCAAACGTTTTCGCGAGTTGAGTAAATGATATTTTTAGCTTTTAGGTTTAGCTTTTTAGAGAAATTTCAGACTTAGTGCTCAGTTTAAATATTCTTTGTTTTACCTTATGATCAAAATGTGCTAAGCAGATGTTGGTTTATAGTTTTTGCCACAAGTAACAATCTTTTTCAAATGGCATAAGTTAAACTTTTCATTATGCTTATTTGAAATAAAGAGAAAACGTCTAAGTGTTTTGAGAATACATAGATTTAGACGTATGGGGCTGTGTATAAATAAATGATTGATTTTTGTTTTTAACATTTATCAACATCAAGGCGTCTAAAATTTTTAGTTTTGTCATATTTACTCTGTGTTACTCTTAGGTATCAACTATAAGTACAAAGATATTTTACTGAGTGCGACCACAAAAATTTTGGTTTAAAAAATATCCCATTGGCACAGACTATGAAGCTCGCGACACAAAGACATCTCAAAGGATCAAACGATGCGGCCAAAGAACTGCCTCCACAAAGATACATAACTGAAGATACATACTCCTCCATACATTACTGAATGCGACCACAATTATTTTGGTATAGAAGACCTAAGCTTGGCTGCAGTTACAAATCCCTCATCTCATCTCATTTTTGTTGTTCCAATTGAGTTAAAGTATTATGGTCTTATCACAATAAATAAAAAAAATATATCGACAGAAACGTTCTATAGTTTTCAAAGCCAAGCCTTGAAATATTTAATTATTTAAACATTTACATATCAATAAATGTCACATCACCGAATTTATGAACTTTACACTCCATTAAAATTATTCACGACGGTACACAAAATTAACCCTTATCACATGAAATGAGAGATCGTATTTCAAATATACATATATGCCGTTGGTATCTTCATCTATTTCAGTAATTGAATTGCGTTACTTAATCCGATGCTACGTTACAATGAACGTTATGTTGAAAATGTAGAATTTAAACTGATATAAATTAGTGAGCTCTAAGGGGCTATTATGGAGGCGCGGAAGCGTGTATTTAAAGAGATTTCAAAATGTACAATGGCGTAATGTACAGCACGCGTCATTTTACGACGAGGCAGTATTGGAAAAATGTTGAGAGCACGTGCCTTCCACACGATTTACACCACGAATTTTTAATTCTCATTTTACTTAAATAAAACGGCCATACAATTTTTTTGTCAATCTGTTTTACAACAAAACTAAATTATAGCGTAGTAAATGTTAATGTAATGTAAAAATAATGACTCAGTTTGCATGCGGGTTTTGGTATGCGTTTATGCAACGCTCTATAATAAATGAAATTGAATAGAATGAGTGAGATAAACTATGACCAACATACAAGTGATAATATAGTTCCTGGGGATTGTGTAATTAATCGCTCTGTTGTTCTCATTATGGACAATGACATTAATATAGTTAATTATATTATAGTAGGTAATCATTATTTTATAAGATCATTCTTACCTCAAAAGCTATAAAGTCTAGTAAGAGCAAGGATGCATTCTTACTTTCTTGCTTTTGAGAAGACATGTGGATTACATGTACGACTTGGGGAGTTTATAATTATAAATCCTTAAAGGTTCTATATATGTAGCCAAATGTAAAATTCTAGGTTTTAAGTAAACTAGTTTGAAAAAATGTTGCTCTAATAACTGTATAGATTGGCTGGCAATACATATGTTAAAGGTAGTACTAGAAGAGAGAGTAAACAATACTAGTCATTCCACATCAACGCTGGGTAAAAAAAGTGAAAGAATAAATCCTAAATCAGGGATTTCAATTACTATTTGATACTACAAAAACTTTGTGCAATACTTAATATACTTGTATAAATTAAAGTTAATATAATCTTTTAGCTAATAACAAATAAAAGTTTTTTTGCATAATTATTCTTGTTTTATAAATTTGTTCCAAAAATAGAACAAAAATGTGATATCACGTTGCCTATACAAATTATGAAGGCAATATATTTTCTCACTTAATGTTGTAAATATGAATATCTCTATTATTAATATTAATTTATGATAATTAATGAGTATGACATTTAAAAATAATGTCTGCTTCCTTGCATTGTCGCCAGTAAACGATAGTTCCTCGTTTAGCCTATCGTCTAAAACATGACAGACAAAACATAAAATTACATATATTATTTTATAATTAGAAAAAATATTCACTTTAAGATTTTAAAATAGCACATATGTTGTAACTAAAAGCGATCACGTTTTTAAATTCAATTGACGCTTTTGAACTTTACGATATGCCCAATGTAACAATCGCTGGGGGGTTATGAATCTCCATTTCATCTAAAGGATAAAAAAGCTCTATGAGTTTAGCAGCAATGTGCAGTTAGGTGCAATACCGTACGTCTACTGAATTAAGGCTCATAGCATTATTGTTATATCAAATGAATACGCAGAGCATGTAATTATTCGCACAGCCTCTATCAGTTCACTTCTGGACACCTCATTCAGTCTTTCTCCATAGCAAAGGGTCCTTTGCCTACTGTACCATACCATTGCGTGTAGTATTAATACAGAATTAATTAATATGATAGGAGACGGAAACAAAAAAATATGTCTAGGAGGATACTCCAAGCTCGTCTTCAAATTATTTATAAAAAAATTTGTTTTCAGTTGCCCTGGTGCTGTGGTTTGCTACTCCTCAAACGATCCAATGCAGAAAAGTTTACGCTCGGATATCTCACAGGCTCACAACGTCGTCCAGGAGACTATAGTTACCAAAGACCGGGCAGAGTGATATCAGGTATGTGCTTTACGGTTTTAGAAAAAAAAAATACCGAATCTTACATATCAAATACATTTAAACTAGCAATTCTTGTTAATATATAATTTGAATCTCCGAAACGGCAAAAACGATTATCATTAAATTCAGTATGCAGGGATTTTTGGGGCGAAAAATCAATATAGCCAGGATTCCTTTTTAAAAAATACCAAAAGAAAATACTGAGCAAAGTTCGGTGTTCCAGGTACTAGTATTACTTCAGACAAAGAGTATTATAAAAGCATATTTTCGATTGGCTACAATAGAAGTGCTCCCACAGCCACACAAATACCTATGTTAAAAAGAAAAATATTAGTACTAGCCCGCCCCAGCTTCGCACGGGTTCCTCACAGGAAATTTAATATATCTAATAGAAAATGTGCGGCTTAATTTCTTCCAACGTCTTCAACAAATATCGTTATGTTAGTAAAAATCTCATAAAAATCCGTGCAGTAGTTTTTGAGTTTATCGCGAACAGACAGACAGACGCGTCGGAAGACTTGTTTTATAATATGTAGTGATATTTATCAGCAGTTTACTGACCATAATACAGGCTTATGAACAATGCTTATAGGCAATTGAGCGATGGGCTGATTGGTTTAATGGTTAGTGATCTTGACTGTTAAGCCAGATGTGATGATTCCTAGGTCAAATAATTGTGTGATGATACGATCATTTGGTCTGTATCTAGATGAGAGGAGAAAGGCCTGGGGTAAGACGGTAACCTTACTTACTAGGTGAAAAGCAATAAAAATATTGCTTAAGAGTGTATTTAGAATACTTTTCGTCTTTCTCTCCCACTATGATCCCAGGACTTCTAAGCGGGGCATGAGAGAGCATAATCACTAGACCGCCATAGTGTGACCACCATTCTCGGATTCTTCTCATGCTTTCTAGCAGGCCAAGCAGTCATTTTGCTACTTTCAGCTACGCTCTTAAAAGGTTAATTAAACATTTATATTAATTACAACGCACTATCAACATTTAAATGTTCCCAAAAACCCTCTCTTGAAAGCTTTATCGTGTTCATAAATGCCGACACTCAAGGTCTAATAGCGAAACTTTACAAATAAATTATTTCACTTTAGCCAAAAAAGACTATTGTCTAATATTTACATTACATAATAGCGAATATCCACGGTTGTGTACAATATTCTGAACCCACTTGCATTTATTTACTCAAACTAGCAAATCGAACCACAAACAAGATTAATGGATATTCTTGGCGCTGAACTCATTTTATATAATCTCCGACAGTAAATATTTCCCTCTTCAATATTATTCTACTAATGTAAAAATAATTTCTTGTATTTCTAAACAGGTGCTATTTCCATGGCTGTGGATGAAGTGAATGAAAAGATCTTGGGTCCAATGGGCCATTCTCTGGATTTCGTCGTTGCAGAAACATATGGACAAGAAGAAGTCTCTATTCGGCAGGTGCGTTCCTAACAAACACAATTTTAGTTTCAGGCGCAGTTTAGGGGGCCTAGTGTAAGTTTATTTCTTGTTTCTGGTGTTCTAGTTAATTGCAGTGTGCAGTGCATTTTCTGTAAAATACACTAGGCTCCAGATCAAATCCTAACTCTCGTTTTGGTCTGGAAAAAAACAATTAAAAACGGCTATATCCGCTGACATTTTTGTAAAAGAGATGGGCTTTATTAGATTGCCACCTGAATGGACATTTATAAATACAAATTTTATTAAAGCATTAAATTTAGCCAGCAATAATTTCTGCAATCTTATACAAAATTACTTAGAGTGTTCGTCGGGAATGGCCACTCACTCGATAGCCATTTTTCTTCCTCAGGATGTGAACATTGATTACCCGGGAAAATTTTATAGTACCTGCTTATGATGTCATTTCTTATCCATTACATTTAAATCAAGTGTTATATGAGATCTTTTTTATGAGATCACAGTGCCGATTCCGAAAATTTGAACTGTATTTTCTGTTATGTTTTTAAAAGACTTCACAAACATACATGAAATGGACACAAAGGACACCCAGACATATAACAGCATTTTGTGGATCACACAAAGTGTTCTCCCATGTGGGATTTGCAACAACACTTGGTTAGACGTGAACGGCATAGTGACCGCTTAAACCAGTAGGCCAACCGTACATTCAAATTTAATGCTCTGAAAAAAATATCCCTCTATGTTGATTCAAAACTGTCACCCTGATATAAAAATAAAAATATATTTATTTAATCAAACAGAGTCCAAAGTGTTAGTATAAATTTTTCTTAAAGTAAATCAGTAGTTTACAGTTTTTCTACTTGTTTTTTGATTTAGTTTTGTAACATTGTGACAAGACTTATCATTACAAACAAAAGGTTTTTTATCACTTTTCAGCTCAGCCAGTTACATAAGTGTGTTTATTTAGTTTCTTAAACAAAAATTTAATTATTTACGAAATAATCGATTCATATACCAGCAAAATCCAATTTTTATATTTCCAGAGAAAACTTCACACACGTATATATGTGTGTGTACGGCTATAACCGTTAATATTTTATGAGGTGTAATCCTAAATATATTGAGAACAAATAAAATCATATCGCATAAAAAAGTTTTAGTTAAGGGTTACTAAAGTTAGTCGAGTTAGACAGTTAAACTATGCGCTGTAATCGCCAGTTTTATGACTCATGGATCACATGGATCAAAGACTAACATCTAACAATGATCATAACTCGATAAACCGAATGAACTCTTGAACTGGCGATGACAAAAACTGATTTAGTTTCTCGTGTGTGAGTTTGGTTATTCTTCCTTTTATGTCACCGTTTTGAGTTTCTTTACGATTTTTTGTTATCATCCAAAGTGTGTTCTTAATGGTGATTACACGAAAAGTAAGCGCTAATCCACTTAACACGCATTTTATCTTTACAAACTGGATTGTATATGTATAGTATACGTAGGTAGATCATCGTAGGTACAATAAAAGTATAAAAACCTTGTTCAGACAGAGCTATCACTCGTTATCTGTCAGTAGTTTTCAATGGCTGTTATTCCTCTACAATGTATTGATTCAGTTAATTGTGTCCATTAGAAAGCAAAACACGTTGTCAAGGCACTGAAGCATCTTATTAATTTGATTCGGTTAAAGTTCTAATTGGTAAATTATTCAGTTATCTCCAATCAGAGAAATCTTTGCCTCTTAGGCAATTGGATAGACACAGTAATGGCCAATAATAATAAATAGCTGTTACGCTATTAGTACATAGGATTCGCACGAACGGCGTAGTGGTTCCTACTGCGCTTATCGTTGTGGGGTCAAACTTCACATGAGACAATACTTTCTGTGATCCATAAATTCTTGTTCTGTATCTGGGTATTCCTTGAGTCTGTTTCCTGTATGTTTGTGAAGTGAATATATTCCTAAGGTGGGCGTTATTCTTTTCTAAAAAATGTATAAAAATAAATCGAACATTTACATTAAAAGTACATTGACATCTTACTTTTTCAAACTCAAGCACATTAACAGCTAATTACGATCGTAAGCAAGGGTTTGGGGAATAGTTACAAATCTTACTGACGAACTGCAACATAAGTGTGGTTGTATGAATTTAAAAACGGTACACCACTATTTTGCTCCTTTTCAGACATTGTTACGTACGTATTTAGACATAGAATCGGTAGTTCGGAAAAAGAGAGAGCCCTAGCTAATCACTCCAATTGCCTGGCACTAAATGTATCTATATATTGTATCACAACAAAAGCTTTTTACCCGTAGTCGTTAGAGTAACAAGTAAACGAGAATTGGGACCCCATTAAGGCCACCCTCTGAGCGTAACTTGACGTACCAGCCAGCTAATACATAAAATGGTAATCGCAAATTCCTTTTCAACTCAATAACATTTTTGTAACCGTATTTTCTTAGAACAACTTATAAGTGGATGGAAGTCCATTTCCCAATTCCTTTTCGAGCCAATAAACCGTGAACGATAAGGCGCGAAACATCTGTTATAGAAAAATGCCTATTGTATAATATTTGTTTAACTCCATATAATAATAGCTAAAATTGAATGAAGAGAGATAGTGAGAGTGAGTATATAAGAAATTAACATATTTTAATGAACTTACAGTCTGCACGGATGGCGTAGTGGTGTAAGCGATCACCACGCCGCTTTTTTTCGCCATGAGCGTTGTGGGTTCAAACCCGTGGCGTATGAGATAACACTATATGTTATCAACGAATTGTTTCTCTATATCTTCGTGTTCTTGGTGTTCGTTTCGTCGTTCTGTTCTGTTCGTCGGTGACACCGAAATATAAATAGCGCGGATTGTCTTTAAAAAAACAGAACATGCTTTCACTCACACGTTACACAAACTATTGAATTTTTCCGCTTCCTTGCCAATCTCCTGTAATTATTTTACCAATACAATCAAGTAGGAAGGCAACTGTTGAAGTAATTGAACATTGATTTTTGAAATGACAAAAGGGCACAGTGCTTCAATTTCTTTATGAGTCATAGACAATTCAAATCAATACAACTAAAAAGAATAGGACAGTTGCTAAAAAAATTTGAAAATGTTTCTTCACGTTTCATAATCTTTGTATCATTCTTCTAAAAAGTGTATTTTTGTCTCATACAAGTTTTGTGTAATAAATAGCGACATATAGAACAGGAAGCATTGAACATATATTTTATTGTATGAGGAAACACTATCTTTACAAACTTTTATCTATTGGGGGTATTTGTCTGGGAAATTGATGTACATGAGGGAAGTATGCCAAAGTTGACAGTCAGGAGGGCGGGAAGCCCGAGCGTTGTGTAAAAAATGAGAGAATCAGTCTCTGTCGGCGGCAAGCAATGCGTGTGCCAAAGACTATTCAAATAAAGCGCAGCGTACCGTGCTTTTGATTATATGAAATGTTTGATTATGCTTATTAAGCTCATAGTCAAAATATTTACACTCATTATTATACTTTCGATAAACAGCTTTTTATTTTTACTGAAATGGTTAACTCTAATTTCTTTTAGATACTTATTTGCATAAAACAAATCCGTACCGACCGAGAGCATTTTTTTATAGCACTGACTTTGAATTTCGTATTTATATACTGTTAAGAGTCTTAATTTGCTCTCAAATCCTTTTTAATAGTTTTAGTATTTTAGAATTTAATCGAAAAAATAGTCCGAGAAATAGCTAACACATCATCTCATTGGAACATTGAAGTTTTAATGCAATATTTTTCTGTAATAATTTTCAGCCTACCGTGTAATGTACATATTTACAAGCTTTTTTTTTACAACTGCCCTATTAGGAATATAAATTCCTGTGTCGCGGGGATCTTTACAAACATATATGAAACGGACACAAAGTACACCCAGACTTAGAACAACAATTTACGGATCACATAAAGTGTTGTCCCATGTAGGATTTGAACCCACAAAACTTGGCGCAGTAGGAAGCGGTGTGGCGACCACTGAAACCACTAGGCCAACCGTATAGTCAGTTTTTAAGTAGTATAAGTATCGTTTAGTAGCACCTAATAGTACTTCTAGGACTTCTGTGGAGAAAGTGGCTGTTGGCACGACCGTAACAGCAATCATATTAATAATGTACGTGCTTATAGAATACTACATTAGAAAGTCAGGTATCACGTCTGTTCTTAACTACACATATCATCTAAATAGACTAGAATAAATTTAGTCTATATTTAACTTTTAACATCTACTTTCCTTTGTAAAATTCTCTTACTGTCCTATCTCTCTTAGGCATACTCTTTTCTTAAATTAATATTGTAGTAGAAGAAAATTTCACAACTTTAATATCTTGATAATTAGTTCTACGTAGTACTAAGGGGAACTAAGTGGCGTGTAATTGGAGAGGCCTATGTCCAGCAGTGGACTGCGATAGGCTGATGATGTTGATGATGATATATAATATGAAGCGGAGGGGTAGCTTTTGATGGATATTAACAGTTTTGAAAAGGCCAAATTGAGCTATGACGTTATTCATATCGTATCACGTCACAATGTTGTTGAATTGTGGAACGGTGAACAGATATTCCAAGTGAACATTGTCAAACTGAAAATATGTCTGCTGGAATGTAGATCTTATTTTGTGTCTGAAATAATACGGACGGCAAGAATTATTCAGAAGTCTTTGATGCAATTTGATGACTGCGCATTTTTTATACTAATTCATATGAAACTCTCCAAAACGAAAAGAAAGGTCTCATGACATACTTCATTATTTCACGAATATTCATCTGTTGATTAAAAACCTGTTCCCAAGCTACTCAAACCAATGACGCTCTAGCCTAAAAACCTGAAAAACATTGCTAGCCCTGAAAAAATCTCATTTATAATTCTGTCCTTTAGTAAAAAAAGGTGTGAACACCAAAAAGTTGGTAGCCGTTGGTACCCCCAGATTGTGTCGACTATAACTTTAGTCCCAGCTATATAATAGGTGGTAATTAACATGGTACATATATTTCTAAATATTTATATACATCTTATAGATGACTGATAACATCACTGATCGATAACAGTAGGTACTTGAATTTTCAATCAACAGCCCTTTAAAGTGTTAGTGGCATGTGATTCATACTTCCCGAGTTGTGACTTACGCTCCAAATACGTTAAATACACTTCTGACTGCCCCTTCAGGCATATAAGTGTAAGTATAAAACACTTATTACTGTAGATATATATTGTAACAACTCACTAGGGTGCCCTCCTTCTATACACGCAAGAAATTCACATAGGCATTAGAAGCCGTAAATATACGATTTCTCGTAATTTTCATGGTTGACTTAGCAATTTCTTTGCCTTTAATACGTGATCTGTTTTAATACGACAGTTTATCCGTATACATATTAGAAAAAAAGAGCACGAAACTTTTTCTATATTAACATACAATTTCAGAATCGAAATTTTTAAGAATACATCCCGTTCAAGTAGCTCTTAAACGGGATATATTTTTCCTCTTCTTCCTTTAAGAAGCTATTCAGGCTAGAAACCTTTAACATTTTGACATAATACAATGTGAAACTTAATTTATAAAACTACAGTTAGATGTGTAAGCTTTTTTATTTATAAAAAGTACTTTATAATGCCCATCTAATACTGTCCGTGTGGTGACGGAATAGGAATATGGAGGGTAACGACCCCCATTCATCCCATGGGCTTAGTAAGAATCGACTAAGGGACAAACTGCGCAGGACAACATCACTTTTTTATGGAATGGTGGGCAAACGAGCTGACGTATCGCCTGATGGTAACCAATTACCGCCGCCCATGGACACCGCAACACCAGAGGCGTCACAAGTCACACTTGGGGAATGAGGAGGGGGATGAGTGGAAGGGTTGGATTATGGGACTCCGGTATCCTCACTCACTGGATGAAACACAGTGCAAGCGATGTTTCACCCCCGGTTTTCTGTAAGGCCGTGGTATCACTCCGGTTGAACCGGCCCATGCATGCCGAAGCGTAGCTATCCCACTACAGAACTAAAACATGAAACAAGCCGAATACCAACCCGTCAAGCCAGCGTAGAAACCGAAGCCACCTTTGTAAGGAAAGGCCAATCTCCAGCAGCGGATTGTTAAACGCTGTAGATATGTTATGTTATAGATATGGTTAAGATTTTTCTTACTCGAGATTCCTCTCTGTTTTTCATCCTAATTCCCTCTCTAAAAATTTCAGAGAAGAGGAGGTTTGGATTCCCTCAAATTTAAAAACACTGTGTCCCATAAAACTTTCGTGAGTATTGCTGTCTATTTTTGTAGTATATGTATTTTAATGTCTATATCTCATGTTATTATAATAAATACATAGTTAAAAATTGATTTCTATCCCAATATGGTGTGAAACTCACAAACTTTTGGATGATCCAATATAAAATTAAATTAATGTTTGCTCTGTCCATACAATATAATTAATTCAGATACCAATTTATGAATATTAATTACTTATTATTAAACAAAATCAATTTTCAAAATCGCATCTACAGGAATATTTAAATTAGCTCTCTCATAAATATTGGTCTGTCTACAGAACAGTGGACCGGTTATCCGGACCGGAATAATTTGCAAAACAGGTGAGAACGCAGTTAACTGAAAAAAGATAAAGTCCTCTAAATGTATTTTAGTTCATACCTTGAGTAATACTTCTACTTCTTGTTTTCTTATTCAGCACATAAATTTACTTTCATAAACAATGATAACTATGATAACTAATGTTGGAGAGTTTCCACTGCCTGATGTCGGGTGGATTCGCGAATTCCAGGTGTGCTTCAATAATAAAGGGTGTATGAAACTACTAGCTATTGCCCGCGGTGCTGTACGACGCGTGTATGTCGGTTATCTTGGTAAAGAGTGGCCATTGTCCTTCCTCAAGAATCGAATCATCCCCATGACAAATATCATTGAAATCGGTGTAGCCGTTCAGCCTTTTTCTGTGTGGTAATCCTCTCGCAGACCACCGGTGACTATGTCCAACTCCAACCGACTAAAAACCGCACACCGTCTCGGGTACTAGAAGTCGGGAAACCAGGTGCACCCTCGAAAGGAAATCCCTAGACTGAAAGCGCAACAAACAGATACAAAGAGTTTACTTTCGAACGAATCTTTTAATCAAACTTCGGTAAAATCGGGTTGTTTAGGAGTAGCAAAACTAAGAAACTCACATTTGCATTAAGAATATTAGTTAGGATTTGTCATGTAAATATATGAAAAGGTTTCCAACACTTTTGTTTTGTACATTCAATCTATAGTTGGACACTGGTAACGTTTGTTATTTAAACTAATCGAATGTTCTCAGTCACTATACGATGGAATTCGAATCAAATAAAATCGTCCTCGCTGTTAAATATATATAACCGCGCTCTAGGAAAATGTTCAATAATAAAAGCCGAATATGTGAAAAAGTATTGTATATGTGTACCAACAAGAAGGAGGTTTGCTCCAGAAAAATATAAACATGGAGGCACCTTATGCAAGCTTGTATAGTTTCTATTTACGAATTCAGAAGTTCAAGCCATTTAAGGATATATGATATCTATACATCCATAGATAGAAATGAATAAACAGAAGTGTCTGCTTGTAATTTTAAATTGACAGTTTTTTTATATGCATATGAAATTGGATACTGTCCATACTTCCATCAAAAAAGAGACTTTTAGACTAGCTTCCCTAGCCTTGTACCTTTAGAACAACAACTACGATTAACACTGCGGGGCGAAGCTAATTACTATCTTTTTTTTCTTTGAAAGACATCTCCCGCACTAGGAATATATCGTCTGTCGCTGGGAACTTTACTAACATATATTGAGACGGGCACAAAGAACACCCAGACTCAGAACAACAATTTGTGGCTCCCACAAATTGTTATCCATGTGGGATTTGAACACACAATACTTGCCGAAGTAGAAAGCGATATAGCGACTACTTAAGCTACTAGGCCATACGTGCAGTCGACTATATTTAAAAGAACCAGTGGTTTTCAGGAAGTGGATTAAAAAACATAACAAAATGATATTAGTCCCACTTATCTATAGGTCCTTCAGATAGAAAAGAGCACTAAGTACATAAAAGAACAAAGAAAGATAAGTCTAATGTAAACAACCGAAATAAAGTGAACATAAAAGCTTCTGTTATCACTCGGTTACATACAGAACACTTCACAAGGCAAAAGTCGCGTCATTAAATTTTTATCCCTACAACAGTAACAAGTTTCTTAAAATACTCTTTATTTTTATGACGAACTAGAACGTTCTGTGAAATAAAGACAAATAAAAACAATCTGGTGAAAAATCTTACAATTTTATATTAAACCACTATCGCGTTTGTCGCAAGACCTCTCGTAAACTAAAGAGACATAAAATTGTCGGATACTAAGAGTTTGGTGTGGCGCGAATGCCCATTTATCTTTTTTGAAAAAACAAGTACTGATGAATAATTTAGATATGGGAATTAAAAATAAAGAAATACTTAAAGCATAAAATACACCCGCGAAAATTTCGCGGATGGGAATTACATAAAATTCTACGAACTTCAAGTTCTATTCTAAAATGTACTTGTAGAAGAAATAGAGGAAGCTAAAAATAATAAAATAATAAATCTTACAAATTTAAAATTGTCATTTTTGCCCGACTGAAACAGTTGACAACGATGGCAATAAGAACTTAACCATGAATGTGAAAAGGTTGTTATCTTTTACATGTATGAGTGCAAGTGTAATTTCTAAGCTTTTGTAGACTAGAACTACAGAATAAACTTAAAAAGAAAATCTCAAACCAGAATATCTAAGTTAGTGTTTGTGTTCCACAGGTGGCTGCATTGTGGGCAGCCAACGTGTCTGCATTCATCGGACCACAAGAGACTTGTGTTCACGAAGGACGCATGGCTGCAGCTTTCAATTTACCTATGGTTAGCTATGTGAGTATTAACATTAATATACATATTTAATAGCTTTTATAGTATATGCCGGTTATCGCGGTTAAGAGCAGCTTATGTCCTTTTTAAGAATCAAAGTATGTCCATGATTCAATTGAAATCTATGTAGTCTATTTATCTCTTCGTTATGCTTTCACGCCTAAACCCGTAAGTATCTAATAGATAGAGTTACTTTCGAATTTATAATATTAGTATGGATTATGGAAGGAATGGAAATGTGGAGGAACGGGTCATATGTCCCTCCAATACAAAAGGAAGATCCTCCGACCAGGCGAGGTGATCATGTTAGGCGGGCCACTGCCCATCGGTTGATGTTCCGAAGTCGTGTATATGCTAATCGGCGCGAGAACTTCTATTGCGCGATGGAGGATTGGTAGTTTCTTCGTTTCCTTTGTTACACCGTAGTTTGACGTATCTTCGGCAGATGGCGCTGTCATGTTTTCGTTGCCACTGTATGTGGATATGTGCTGGTGCCTTCGAAATCACCCTATTAGAGTGTTAGATATACGCAACGTTTCGGCTCTTCCTTCTTGTACCAAGCGGTCAAAACATGGAGTTTATTTTTTTCCATTTCCGCATCCGCACGTATTTCTTTCCATTATGATCCCGTGTCCTTTAAGCTTGGTGTGTTACAGCATCTCACTAGACCACCACAGTGTGGGTCCCATGTTGCACTGTCCATGTTCGCATTGAGGGTGGTGACCATCACTCTTGAATTCTATTCATACTTTTCATGAGGCAAAGTAGAAACATTTTGGAAGCTTGTAATTAAAAAAAAATAGGAAGGTCAACTTACTATGTAAAAAAATTTTAATTAATACAATTTTTATGACCTGACGACCGTCAACACCCGCAAGTTTGTAAAAAATTTAATGATTCTACTTTGCATTGTATTGAATTATTAAATCTTAAGTCCTATTTAATTCAATATTAATACAAATTATAGATTATAAACTTATAATTAAACAAGTGCTCTGTATATATTCAACAATATTTTAACACCTGTTCTAAGTTTATAAATATCAAGAACCGTCTTAATATTTTTTAAGGCATTGACAGTGCGTCTTTATTTTAATTATCGTAAGTGGAAGAATATAGAAATATTCTCAAATATCTGTCGAAGGCTAATCTATCAAATGTCAAAGCGCAATTTAGTAAATTGACTCGCGTATTCACATACCTTACTGAAGGCGACAAGATAATCGTGTTCAAAGGGTCTAATAATACGACCTTCAAAGACGTCTTTGAAGCTCTTAATACCTGCGATAATAAAATGCCCTATTAGAAATATTACTGTATATTCCATAGTTACAGTAATAACTTCGAAAATAAGTATCTACATGATTTGCAATAATATGAAAACGAGGGATAGGTGGTACCAACTTAATAAGAATAAAAACATTGGAAAATGTGCCAACAGCAAACCATTTCAAATATGAATGGAACACAATAAGAATCAAAAGTACACTCTAAATCGCCGACATGCGTTGAAAACTATAAAGAAAATGCTAAACGCGTACTTCTAATCTTGATATATAAATGGTGTTTGAAATAGCACTCTTACCGTACTGCAAGTTTGCAACGCAAGAGAAAATATTCTCCACAATAAGTTTTATATGATATTTCATGCGATCTTGACGGATCTCGAGTTGTAAGAGGTCCACTTATCAGAATTTGTAGTAAGCTGCTAATATAGCTGACATTTCCACAAAATAGTTCTCTTCGAAAAGGCAAGATGCCAAGATATTGCGAAACAGTTGACAAAGAAGCAATATATGTATATTGATGTTCAATACTATATGTTAATGTAAATTTATTAACAACAAACATAAAAGAAAAGTTTATATTTTATTTCAAACTTGTTCCATTCTAAAATAGCTAAAATTGATAAAGGCTAACATAACTCCAATGATTAAAGCTCAGAAATTACTTTTGAGTACTTTATACAATTATGGTATTTACAGCCAGTTCTACTGTTTAAATATTATATTTAAAACTAGATACTTCGGTTTATTGAACAATAAAGCACACTTTTAAAAATAAACCAAACTAAAAAGTAGAAAATATTTTTTTAATAAATTCAAAGAGTGATAAATTAAACTTATTTTAATGAAAAAAAGATGTGGGGCGGCATTACCGAAATGTTTTCAGAAAGCATTCCACGCTTTCTTACATTAAAATAATTTCTTTTATTGTTTACTCTATCCTTTATTTGAATTATTGAAAAAAAAGTGTGTGTGTACTTATGCACACGCATTAGAAGTTATACTTCTTTGGCGCAACACGATAAAAATTTGAAAAACTAAAATGTTGACTATTGCTAATTTCAGGGTGTCGGTTTTTCGTGACGATGTGCGCGCGCATTGTAAAAATTTACTCTCATAATTTTTCCCTAACGCGCCAAAAGAAATATAACTTCAATAAATATTTTCTACTTTTCCGTTTGATTTATTTGGAAAAGCGTGTTTTGTTTTGGTTTTTTAAACTACTATTTTTTTTCAAATGATTGTATCCTCATCAGTCCTCGATAAGTCTACTAAGTTTAAATGAAATCTGACCGTTTGAAGTGGGCCAAAATCAATGCATAAAGAGTCAGTTACAAACAAACATACATACAAAAAATAAACATGCAGATGAAGCTAATAAAAAGCGTGTAATTAAACAAATATATTACCAAATACTGAATGCGATGACCGCGTGTTGTACAAGTTCACATTAACAGGACTGACAGGTAGGTTAGGCGATATATAATAAACGCTTCGATTTTTATGGATTAGGTGGCAAACGAGCAGCCGTATCGCCTGATGGTGAAAGATTACCGCCGCCCATAGACACCTGCAACAACAGATGCGTAAGTGCGTTGCCGGCCTTTGGCCTCCGGTATCCTCACTCACTCTGTGAAACACAGCGCAAGCGCTGTTTCACACTGACTTTCTGTGAAGCCGTGGTATCGCTCCAGTCGAGCCGGCCCGTTCATGCCAAAGCGTGGCTCTTCCACGCCATAATATGTACCTTGCACTTAAACGCACCTTAGGTACTCAACATAAACTCCAAGCTAATTACGTACAATGTTATAATACTAAACTAACTGAACCCTGCGGTGTTACCCGCGGCAAAGTCACGGCGAATCTAGTCTAAAAAATTGCCTAACTTACTATTTATATCATCAGCAATCACATCGGTAAATCCCTTTTTCGGTGTAAGTACCGTATATACTTTAACTCATAAGTTGAAATTACAAATAGATACTTCAATTTTATTTATTTGTATAGATTATTGAATTGTTAATAGGTCCTGGTTGGATTATTCTTCCACTAGCTATTTTTCTGTTACGGTCTAATAAGAACGTCTATTTCTTTATTCTTTCAATCAAATGCCATTTTCACAATAGATTCTTCTCGTTAACGAAGTTTATGTAAACTAGAAATATTAACAACACTTTTTTCACCTCACGCCATTTATTACCTCTATAAATAGGACAATAGGGTCATATCGTTTACCCGTGATAAATATAAACAGGAAATAGTTTAGGTCCATGAAAAGACAAGATAATTGTTAAGTAGTATAATTATTTACATTTATATGAAATAATGAATCTGGTATTCACATTACGTATTACATAAATCAACCTCTTATTCTCGGCGAATCTTATATCTGCATTTCCATTCACGGCTTATCTCGATCTTATCTTACTCCTTATTTAAATACTTATACGGCCGTAAATACTGTTACGATTAAAAATAATCGAAATACTGCCTTTGAAATATGTTTTATACGATTCTTCATTGTGTTTTCTTATTTTCGCGCCAATATATTTTAAAATATTTTGTGATATTAAAATGGAGCGAGGTGATAAAGAAAACCGAATCGCTGTGATTGCATTACATAAAGTAGGTATGAAGCCAAATACAATTTTAAAAATCCTTCATACACTTGGTATTATTCAAATGTTTGTGAACCGGGCTATTGATAGCTACAATGAAACCTCCTCTGTTCGTGACAGAAAAAGATCTGGCCGTCCACGTAGTGTTGGTACAAAAAAGGCGATCAAAGCAGTAAGGGAAAGAATTCTCGGGAGATGAAGATAGTATCAAGAACCATGTCGCGTATTTTAAAAGATGACTTTGGACTTGCAGCCAATAAGTAAAAAACTCATTGGTCATTTCTTAACTGATGTTTTAAAAAGGAATTTGGTGGTAAAATCAAAACAGGTACATAAGCGGTACGGAAAGGGAAAATACAGAAAAATTTTGTTTACAAATGAGATTTTTTTTATAATTGAGCAATATTTTTACAAATAAATGACTGTATTTATGCTAAAAGCTCTAAAGAAGCTTCCCAATTAAACAATAGAGTGCAACGTGGGCGCTATCCGACTTCGGTGATGGTGGGGTGTTAGCTATGAGGGAGTGACTGAGCCATATTTTTATGAAAAAGATGTCAAAACATCGGCACAAGTGTGGTTAAGCCCCTTAACAACACCATGTTTAGTAATGAAAAATGGTCCCTTCAGTAAGATTCGGACCATCCAATCTTCGTTAGAAACTTCGTTTCGGAATTAATTGGAGCTGAAGTCTGGCCGTTATCTAGTCCTGATCATAATTCACTGAATTATGATTTCTGGTCAGTTTTAGAGAGTAAGGATTGCTCTAAGCGCCATGATAATTTGGGTCCCTAAAACAATCCATACGATTGGCAGTGAAAAATTTTCCCATAGAAAGAGTACGTGTTGCTATTGATAACTGGCCTCAGCGTTTATAGGACTATATTGCAGCTAATGGAGACCACTTCGAATAATCTTCATATATTTTTAATGGTTTTATATTAATGTATTAAACTAACAACCTGTAATAGCAATAAAGGTTACGTACAATTAAAAAAATGCTGTTTTTCTTTAAAAAGCTTTATTTCAGTCCCCAAAGTAACATACAATGAAGAATATTCTATCTATATATAATGTAGATGGAGTTGCAGTGACTTTGCATGCACAAACACTCCTTTATTCATCATGATACAAAATTCCTAAAGAACAATTCTCATGATAAAAAACAATTCAAAAAGCAGTTCTATTCGATCTACTCACTCGTTTAATAGGTTTATCAGTAGAAATAAGTCTTTAGCCTGTACGCACGATCTCACAAATGTCGGAAAGGGAATAAATTCTCATAGTAAAATATTACCACAGATTAATAAACAGTTACTACGTATTACTAAGACTAAAAGAATACTATAGAAGTTACGGTTTCATTTTCTTTAAAAATATAAAAATGTTAAGCTAGCTTCTGTTTAAAAACTCAAGAAGTTCTGCAAAATCGAGCTCTTGGCGAAGATGGTTTTCATATATCATGTTTTGTTGCTCATTTGTCATCGAATTAACCATATTATGACACGGCAAAGCATGGCAAGTTACAGATAGTACAATATAATAATAATACACTCGACGTTGGCTGTTTCTCACTTATCCACCATCTTATTTATCCTTACCATTTAATAAATTTGTGATATCGGGAGTACTTAGTTCAGAACTGAAACATGTCTTCCTGGTGGGACAGAGGTTGTCCTCAAACTGTTATTACAAGCATTTTACCTTTTGGTCTTGTACTCTTAAACACAATTTAAACGTGCATTTATTGTCCACAGTATTGTCGAGATGTGGCCAGTTCAAACAAGCGGGTATATTCAACGTTCGCCCGCACCCGACCTTCGGACATCGATATTTCCCGTTCTGTTGTCGCCGTGCTCAAGCATTTCAATTTCATGCATGTAAACATTATAATATTACATACAAAGACACGAAATTACTACAGATCCATTAAAAAGATAACTGTAAACTATATATAGCTATTGTAGAGTAGTGAATCTTTATTACATAAACCTTCATTAAGAATTTGATTTGATTTGATATCAACTAGTTAGAATATGAATAATCTTCTTAGCAGATTATTTTGACATTGTTTTCATCCACTGGTATAGAAAACAAAAACCAAGCTTAATTTACTTGATGTTGCTCATAGTTTCACTTGACATATAAAGCATGTCGGCAATAAATTAAGATTCCCCGAAGCTTGTTGAATTCTATGCCGATAACATGACTAAACATTCAATCACTAAAATTGTAGTTGACCGAATTTTTGAGTAACCTCTAAACTATCGAAGTTTGCCTCTCTTTCGAATATAAGCTGCTATTCTCGCATATATAGAGGTTCATTTATACGAACCTCGTGCCGCTATAAATAAAGATCACAAGAGACTAAAAATGCTTAATTCTTTAAATTATTGCCAAACAGTTCCATCTTCATGATACACACAATGGTACTCACATTGCGTGTGGTGTGTTTTGCTGCACTTCCCTTTTTTCTCAATTTAACATACTCGTGTGTCAGTAACTGTCGCGACACTGATAATTAGGTATATATTCGAACATGCACTATTTAACATGAGTGAAAGTGCAGTGATATTAACAGACAAGTAGTTTTTGGTGAGCAAGAATAGATATTGCAATCACAACCTATCTTTGAATTTGCATCAACTTTAAAACCAATATATCATTGTCGCTACCCATCCTAATTTTATTTACTTGCCGAATTTAGAAGTTCATAAATCTTATTTTTTTCGAACCTTTTTAGATCGTAAACACCTTTGATAAACAAGGGATATTAAAGGATTTGAATACTGATAAAATTGGGATTGTCCTTGAGTTACTTTGTCCTTTCTTATTATCGTTCGGTAAAGGTAAAAAGGATCTAGAAAATCGTAGGAAAAATACATTTAAAAACCAATTTTATCTGTTTGTGCAGGTAGCGTTTGTTTACCTGAAGGCCCCGAATCACGACTTTTCACGCTTAGCCCTTGCAATAATAGCGGCCGCCAGGGAAAGCCAAATATCAGTCCGGACAGTACAAGTATACAGACAGCCATATTACTATGAAAATAGAAAGGAGAACTTCTCACGAAACCCCTTCTTGGATATCGTTCGTGATACCTACAAGGAAGCTAGAAGTATGTTTGTCATTGTGTGCTCTGGGAAGGTTGTAACATATCGAAATGACGTTAAAAATATAATTTTTGAAATAAGATTATTAATTGCTTTAATTAAATTGGTACAATCTATTTTTATTACTCCGCGCTTTAGTAATAAGTAATAATGACTTACTAAAAAAATACAATTCAGATGTGCTAAGTCTGTTCTTCGAAAATTGTATTAACTAAACCAAAAATCACTAAAAATAAGTTTGGTCCCGTCAAATGATATTCAAAAAGTCAATAAATAGCATATATTTTTAGTGTGACCTACATAAAAGGTAATTTAGTGATCACTTGTGTCACTAAAATCTTTCATATATTTTTTTAGACACATTTTAGTTTAGTGTTGTAGCAACATTCAGTATGTTAAATCTTTCAAATGACACACTGTATTTTATACAAAGTAAATTCTTTTGAAAACTTTAATAATAGCATTAGTTTTCTTGCAGTATACGTGACGGTCGGATATTATCACGATCACATTGGCCTTATGTTGGCATTGGACGCTATGCAGCTTTTGGATTCAGGTATGTCATTTACTCTTGTACGCTTCTTTTAAAATCATTTGTTTACATTCTGAAACGAAAAAGAAGTTTACGCTAAATATTCAGCACCTTTTTGAACTTAGTTAATTTGATTAAAAATATTTAGCTATTCTTGGCCTACAACAGATAGAAATTGCCCTCATAGATCTCTGGTAATCAAAAAAGTTTCTTAATAATACTTCAGTTTAGACTTTAATTGGCCCTTTTTAATGCTAATCTAAATAAAGCAGTCTTAATCTTATAGATCTCCATTATCGCCAACCCTTAATTCCCTAAATATAATTCAGTAATAGTGTCTTGTGTTGAACTGAAGCTGTCTCTAACAAAATATAGTGTAATCAAGAGTTTATTTCTATACTCTAATGTACATTCTAACTTATGTACAATATACAAATATCATCTTCATCATCTTCCTAGCCTTTATTATTCCCAATATTCTTGGGGTCGGCTACTAGTTCAACCGGTTTTACCTGAATATCAGTTATTACACGGAGCGACTGGCATCGGACCTCCGGAACCCTGAGGGTGAACTAAATTCAAGGGTTGAACTAGTGTTACATACACTAATATACAAATATAATATATTCAAAACCTAAAACTATCTGTGTATTCTTTCTTCTTTCATGATGTTGCCAATATATAATCTCTCTGCTTTTCTGCAAAGGACTAAAAATCTACTTAGACTTGAACTTAATAAGCTGGCACATATACCATATATTTAGAGTACGTAATACAAATAGCTTAGTAACAAAAAATTCTCATCTTGACGTAATTGACGGCGTTCAAACTCGCTTCTGATGTACCAGACACTTCGACAATACATCTTCTTTCGCTATTCACTTTAGATGAATGAACGATGATGAAAATGAAATAACAGTAAAAATATATTTTCTTGAAATTAATTTCTTTTCAAACAACACTAAATTAACTTAAGATACTTATTGACTTTAAATCCGTTCTATTAAGTCTTTTAACAGGTACTTCAAATAACTTATTTGCCATCCTATTCCCGAGAATAAACTGGGCCATCCAACTTAACTGAAGGATAGTTTGTTTGCTGTCTATATTAAAGACTTCATAATAAGACTTAGTTTGTCTGTTGAACAGAAATTTGAAATTTTATTATATTTACCTTAAGCGATATGATATGAATTTGTAGTTGTAATTGATATGAGCCAAAACGACGATTATACCTGACATTAAAAAATTAAATGGAAATAAATTTATAGGCGCTAATAAAATCTGTCAGATATCAAATCAATAGTTCGTAAATATAATGATTATATCAGTAACGATAGATACGATACATAACTAGGATAATCTCTAACATTTTAAACTATTTGACCCACAGGTAACCAAATAATATAATTAGAAAAACCTACATAATTAGGAAAACTTAATAGCGGTACATAAAAATGTACGGTACGTGCTTTTGGAACTAAAACACAGAGATATTCGACTTTCTTGTATATTTTTTTAGGAACTCATTATTTTTCCAAAAATATAAATTCAACTGCCATTACGAATATCGTTGTTAAGTACTTTTCAAACCACCGAAATGTAACTTTAAATAAAGTGCTAAATTGCATTTAAATTAACACAAAATAAATCAAGTCATTATTCGGCTTTTTATAGATTTAATATAAATAAATGTATTCCACAATTCTTCAAAATCATAACAAAAAAGCATTCTTTACAGGTTAATATTTATTCTTAGAAATTCACAGTTCAGAAATAACAGTCTGTAATGTACTTAATACAATAATAGATACAGATTTTACTGAAACAAATCAACATAAAATTTATACCGTGGGAGAGACACCCTCCGGTATGAATGGCCGGCTCGACTGGAGTTATACTACGGCCTCACAAGACACTGGTGTGAAACAGCGCTTGCGCTGTGTTTCAACGAGGGAGTGAGAATATCGGAGGCCCATAACCCAAACCCTTCCCCCATCCCCCAAAGGCCGGCAACGCGCTTGTGACGTCTCTGGTGTTACGGGTGTCCATGGGCGGCGGTAATCACTTTCTATCAGGTGATATGTGTACTCGTTTGCCCCATTATACATAAAAAAATTATGAGCGGAAACGGTATTAATTAGAGCGAGCTGAAAGGATTAAGTTGTATTTTCAGGCCTACACCCAACATCTTCAGAATGTGCGTTAGTGTAAATTCACATCACTCGCTGTCCCATCCCATTACTTACATTGTCTCAGTAATTACGTTCAACTGTTAAATATAATTATTTCGGTCCTACAAACAACATACTCACGTACCTGTTTATTTACTTTCAGTACACATTACACAGAAAGTAATTTACTTTCTATGTTAACTTGTTGGAAAGCTTATTTTGTATACACTTTAATTTTCATAATTATTTTGTACCTAATTAAAATTAATACAAGAGAGTCATAAGGTAAAGTTAAAAAGTATTAGATATCAAAATGAACAAAATACCAATATGAAATTTATTCCGAAAGCACGTAAATACATTTAGAGAAAGGTAGAGTTAAATTTATTTTCAACATCACAGCTTCTCATCATCATTTTTCATCATTTCTTAGCCCTCATACTTAATCAGGTTTAATTATTGATATTAAGTTTTTCTTGTAAAAATAGTTCAAAGGTAGTATAGCAACGCTTAACGCATGAATGGACCGGCTCGCCCGCGTCGGGGAACATCAACCTAAAATGGCAGCATTCGTGCTATCGTGTTTCGTTGGTAAAAGCGAGACCGGAAGCCCAATGATGCAGTGCCTCTGCGTGTGTGGGTCACCACGCTGGATTGTTTCATTGTCTGTATTCGTAATGAGTTTGGTGACCACCATTTTTGGATTCTGCCTTAGCGTTCCATCAGGCAGAGTAGCCACTTTGGCAGGCCCATACATAAAAAAAATTCTTATACTATATAACTGCAGCGTTATACTGCAGTTATAAAGTATAAATTAATAGTTACACGATATCTCACGTTTCAATCTATTCTTTAAACACGTACGCAACTAATATGATTGAATAAACGACCGTGCTAATAGCCACTTTCTCCATAAATATCCTAGATGCAATACCAATCCACCAAGTAGAATGTATGTAATTTAAAAATAAATTGAAGTATTTGATTATATAACGCCGGTTACGATTTGTTCATGCTTGGTAAATTAATAAAATGAAGCTACGTTCGTCGTGATACGCAGAATTCTAAATCTTAACCCGAAAGTTAAAGTAACTAAAACTGCGTCAAAATTATTGGCCATTAATGTCAGTAACTCACATTGAGTGAACGGATAAGTAAAAATCGTGCGTGGGTGCTTCATTTCTACAAAGACTTTTGTGATATACATATTTGTCTAGAATTCTAAATCCTCTTTTGTTCTACCGATAGAAGTGCGATTATTCGTCAAAAAATCCTTTACTAGCGTTAGTCAGTCTCACGTTAGAATTTTTCATCTCACTCACCAGACTCATTCATATTTTTAATCTAATAATACAAAGTACCCATCTTAGTCCATCATGTATTCATAATTTTTCATAATACTTACTGCCCAAATATGCTGAGGTCGTCTTAGGTGTGTTGCCACCGAAATGTTCTGACACCGTACCATAAATAGGACACTTATTATTTATCTAATTGGGAGACAATTGTGTTGAGTTACAGTACTTAATGTCCCTTATTTTTATATTTGTATAGTCCTTACGACACGGATAATTCGTTAGAGCATGCGTTGACAGTAGCAGTAACAGTAGTAGGTAGCGGATAAAAAACTTAACGAAAGAAGGTATATTAGTGCAAATAACAGTAAGATCAACAATAATATCAATCAACAATCCATAATGTCCCACTGCTGGGCTCGGGTCTTCTCTCAGGAGAGAGTTAAGGCCATACGTCCCCACGCTCGCCAAGTGCGTGTTGGGGACTGGCTACGTAAATCTTGTCGTTGGATGTTTTTTTAAGCCGCCCAAAGTCCTCCAACAAAGCTTCACGATTGTTATCCTATGATAACAACCGGGACGGACTGCTTAACGTGACTTCCGAATCACGGAGACGCTCATGATAACATGCCACCAGCGGTCACCCATCTAGGTACTGACCGCGCCGTCGTTGCTTACCCTCGGTGATTGTTTCTAATTACCACGTGCAACTGAGCTATGAGCGCCACAATAATATGTAATATTTTAATGGCTACTAAAATCAGGTGTAATTATTATTCTGATTAAGACTACACGTTAATGAGCGTTCTATAAATTCTTGAATAATACTAACATAATATAGCGTCGTAGAAATTGCTGCGTCTTAATATAGATGACACATGCAAAATATGTATGCCATGTCTTTGGGCGCATGATCATTAATAACATAGGTAATAAAAATATATGTTCTATTTTATATTATCCCAGTCAAGTCAAGATGATCCTCTTGTAGGCGTTTTGTGTTTTCACCTGTTATTTTTTATTGAAATTTCGTCATAAAATCATCATCTAGATACTGAACTCATAACAACGCTACATTGAAATTGTCACCTTAAAATTATGGTAATATGGTCCAAAAATAAAAATTAAACCTCACACACATCTGAGTTGTCTCTATTTTAGGTTTTCCTCAAACATCGTTTACGAAAATAGAAGGAAGAACACTCATGTTTGTGACAGATAACGAATAAACAGAAGCGATTTATAGTAACTCGTTTTTTGACACAATTACCGATGCTAAATATCTACTATTACATCACGATATACTTATAATGAGTGAAGCACTGGACTGCACTCTAAGCAAAAATAAAGTACTAAATAAAATGACAATTCGTAGATAACTGTTGCTATAACTCTTTTTGAAGTAATGATTTATAGTGTCGTATACTTTGAAATAAAATGGTACTAAAAATTACCAACGTGCTTGAAGTTGGACCATGGACTTTGATCATGAAACATATTAGCCATGGGACATATATCGTTTATTATTGAAGCGACCGCGAGAAAGGGAGGAGTAGTTTGCACTTTCCTTCGACAGCATCTTGTCTTCTGCATGCTTAAACATCCGAAGATACGAAGGCATTCTACATTCTGTTAAGAGAACGCCACTTTTCAGCCATAATCCATCGTTGCAGAATAACAACAACCTTTTTAAGTCCAATTGATTTTCTTCTTTCTAGACGTTCTAAGCTGACCAAAACTTTTAAAGCTCAGTATTTAAAACAATACCTAAGAACAAATATATTTTATTTCTTGGTACACAAGTCTACACACAGCATGAAAAACTCAATATGCACAAATCATTGTTAAAAAGAGACTTCGTTCTCAATTCATTTATATAAAGCTAGTCTCTATAGCAAATACCTCAGTAGTTATTAAATGTGCTTTTCTCCTCCGTCTCAATAGTTTTTCTCGAGAACGCATCGATCATTAGATGAGCTAATATTGTAGTTATTACTCACTTCTATTAATTTTATACTTAGGTTTGTTCTGTAAATGGTACTTATAAACTGTCTATTACAATGTCAGGACACAATTAATATCATCCAACCTTTAATAGTTTATTATTGCAGGACATAGGCCATCTGCACCACGTTATCCAGACGAGTTAGTATCGCTTTTATGTCAAGGTTTCTTCCTCTTTACAATGCTATTGTTCTGTATATTTTGTACAATTATTATATAGTTTACTAACATTCTACTTTAGATGCGTATGTATAGATGAATACCTATACCGACATACGCAACTAACAGTGTTTACGAATCAGCGTTAACTTTTATGTACTTTGTGTCAGCGCTACACGATTATTAAAAGCTTTTATAGATAGCTTAAAGCTAGAGTACTATCGGACACTGGTGATAAATATAATCAATAGAACCACATACTCGTATTTTTATTCCAACTTTGCATTAAAATCAACGTCATCGATGTTTATGACTCACTACATATAGATACCATTGAAGAATTCTCATCGATGAGGTTTCTCTGACTGATTCAGTTTACATTAGAACCTTAGAAAGAGGTATTGTATAATCGAAACAGCCTCTTAGCAAATTGAACATTCCACATACATAAACGTTATTAGAAACCTAACAAATGTATGGGATTGACGTCAACTCAACGCTAAGCCACGTGATCAAAACAAAATATTAGTCAATAATACAAGACAGCAGAGACATTAGTGATTGTAGAAAGAGAATCAACGCGAACACTTGCACCTTTGGTAAGGGATCCGTTTTGTTATCTTCTAAAGTTGTTGCTTTTTATGTTATTCATATACAAGTTATAAATGTTCAAGTTGAAATTAGTATTAAAGGTTTAAAAATAACATAGGTACAAATTTAATGCGAGTTTAAGCAGGCGATATCCTAAAAAATAGACTTTTTAGAAACAAATTAAACGAATTAAAAAATAATAAGGTTTCCTTATTTTAGAAGAAATCCCTACATATACATATTAGCATTTAGTAGTAATACCAAATGTACATAATGTTGATATTAGTAATATATATTTTAAGTATTTATGTACATTAAGAACGGAAATCTTGATCGATGTGTTCATATTCATTACCAAATGCGTATAGACATATCGCTATGTCACCATTTCTTGACTGTGCACTATTCGTATGTTTGTTTTGTCTCATGAACGAAAAATAGGAAGGTTAAGGAAATTGGACATCAAAGCGCGTGAACCCATATGAGCAACTGACGGAATAAATAATTGTTACGTTAATTCCATTCCCAAGGAAATACCACTTTTCTAGTCAATTTGAGTTTACCCAACTGTTTAAGTTGTAATGTGAAGCAATTTATTCTAACCCGACTACAGTGAAGCCAAAAGGAAGAGTAACAGTTTTGACAGTCTAATTATGGGTTGTATCGATTGTTATCATAGGATCGATCGAGATCAAATGTTTTGACGAAGTCGGGTTATAGTTTTTAAACTTTTCTTTCATGACATATTTTTCAATTTCCATAGAAATACAAACGTATACTACGTTTATAACATGTTGTACGGATATAATATTATTAAAGATTTTTTTTCTCCTTAGGGGAATACGCAGCCATCGGTGTGGACGTAGATAAGTACGAATCAGAAGAAGCAGTGAGGTACCTAGCAGGACCTTTGAGGAAAGAGCCTGCTCCCAGAACACTACAAGCCTTTCGTTCATATATGGCCGTATCACCATCTCCTTCGCCTTCATACCCTGTTTTTGCCGCGGAGGTGAACAAACGACTGCAGATGCCACCGTTTAATTTCACTAATCCTTTGCTGGCTTTTGGAGGAGGGAAAGTGGTGAGTACCTAGTTTTATTACGATGAAAAAGAGTAATTCAAAATCACTACATATGTAAGAAAATACTAAAAATGTAGGTTAATTAAAAAATAGTGCAGGTATCGAGCTCAAATTGGTACATGGGTCACCAAATACTAAGTGCCCTCGCACCTGCAACTCAAGAGTCAGAAATGCAATGCCACCCATTGAACCTGATGCACCACACCGATCAGAAAGTCAATTTTTTTGCCAAAGTAAGACTACACCACGAATAAAATAAATTTACTACGTTGCGCGTTAACGTGTTTAACATTATACCTACGCAGTGAAAGTTTCAGCTCTCTGGGTAACGACATATTAAGATTATAAGCCAACAAGCTCTGTGGCTTCCATCCAAATTTCAATATTAATATACAACACAACATGATAGCAAATGTGGGCCGAAAACACAAAAACAATAAAGAAAAAGTTTATTTATTGTTGTTGTGTTTTTCTTTGATAACCTATTAAATTTTAAAAAACCTATATATAAAAACCTTTTCAGCCCCTATCTCGGAAAGAGTATTTTCGCCCTTCGATATCTGAGTTTAAATTGAATTTAGAATATTGTGTGCACAAGTTTGTGAATTCAAAACATCACTTAACTTATTTACTTTTTTTACTTCCATGGTGCCGAATTTATCATACAATCTTTTTTTAATTTGTTAAAAACTTAGACTCGGAACCTTCTTGGTCAACTTTTATTGTGCTTTGCCCGCGCCATTTTCTTTTCACGTTATCCTTGTTTTATACCAAAATCTTAGGTAAAAAACAAGGAACTTGAAAACAAGTGAAAACCCTGAACTGAGTAATTCTAGCGACGAGGAAGTTTATTTAGATTTAGTAATTTCCTCGCTTAGGTGAGATAAAAAGTTACGTGTCGCACTCAAGTGCAAAGAGTTTTCACCTCGTGCTTTTGTGATTCTCATGCTAACGCTCAGGAATATAATTTTTAGAATCCTTCTCTTGCTCGGGTCATCAGAATTAAGCACGCGGTTAAAAAGCCACTTTGTACTCTTATATAACAAATAACAATTGTGAACGCCATAAAGTAAAACTTGTCAGGTACAAACTTCATCAAAATATTGGAAAGTACAAGTGAGTTTGATTCTAGAAAAAAATCATTTAGGTGTACAAAAAGTACCAAACAAACTATAACAAAATGTATTTTCATCACTAAGTATAAAGTATAATAGCTAGGTACAATGTAAATATAGAGCAGAACAGTTTCACTAGACATCCACCAAACGTGACAGGCAGATTAATGATAGCTGTGAAATATTAGTTACTAAACAAAGTAGATGCAGCTGCCGTCGATCAAGAGAACACGAAAATGCGTTAGCTGCAGAAAAATAAAAAGTATCTCACCATTTTAGTTATTGAATAACTTGAACGAGCCATATACTGCGACACTAATTGAATACGTGGGTAGTTCATTTCGCTAATTTAAGGCTGACGCTAACGTTATTTAATCTGTACTATCCGTTAACACAAACATGAAAATAAATAAAAAACGTGCCTAGTTTTTCACCACAGCCGATTTTTGACCACGTACGTGTTTTTAGACTAATTTAACAAAACTAGTCTACATTGAGCCCAGGAATAGGAAACAAAGATTGGGCTCCACGTTGTTATTGAGTTATTATCAACTTTCCGAAATTTAAAATGAGTTAAGTGTTTGATAATTCATTTAATTTACTTATGAATTCACAATTCAAATCATTTTCGAGAGTAAGACACTGCTTTTGAAGTATTTATACTTTAATCAAGATTGTTTTTGGTAGAGCACAATTCGACAATTTTGCATTCAATGGTCGCTATCCCGCATTGACTTATGTTACGCAGGTAATAAAATCTAAACGGATACCTGGGACACCAAAATTCCTCCTTACTATCTGACCCTCTAAATGAGTTTTCGTTATTTGACTGGCTTTTTGACGGCCTATTCGACCTTAAATGAAATATCCCAAAGTTTACACCAACTTAATGGTTTTTGGGGACTTTAAGTACAGGAAAAAAGGCGTTGGAGTTTAATTAACTTTGGTTTAATGCGAACTTGGCCGAAGTTGGCGTTAATGGTTTTAACTTCCTAATTTATAACATTTGATGATTACTAAATGATAAGGACTTGAGTAACCATCTGAGAGTATTATATTATACCTACGTATAAGAATAATCACCCTTTTCTTCTCACGATTTTTCTGTTTTTTATTTGGCTACACCCAGGACGGCATGTCTATTGATTATTTTTATATTTCGATGGTCTTTATTTATAAATAGCTGAACCCCGCGGTGTTACCCGCATTTGTTGTTGTAACCGCGGGCAACGCTTCGGGGCGAAGCTATTCTAAAAAACCTAGCTTAAGTTACTCCTTATATCATCAGCTATCTGCCTGTGAAAGTGCCGTCGAAATGGGTTCTGCCATTCCAGATATTACCCGGAACAAATAGACAGACAGATAGATAGACAGATCAAGAAACAGACAAAAATTGAAAAAAATGTTATTTTGGTATACGTACCGTGTATACATACATATGCATTTAGTAAAAAGCGGTTATTTTATTATTACAAACAAACACTCCAATTTAATTTATTTACATAGATGTATAAATGCTGGATCTGCAAACAGACTATTTTTCAGTAAAGCAGTTCAGTAAACAACCAAAAAACTGTGAAGAATTTTCACTGGCAGTTTATTTATTTCAGGAATAGGGACCATCGATTTATCCCTTATGTGACAGGGACCTCGGGATGGCAAATAGTTCCTGTTACGATTATGATAGTTAGAGGTCACTTAAACATCATAATAATAATATAATATGATGTACATGTACATGATGTTTAAGAGAGAATTTGAATGATTCGCTTGAATATTTAAGTTGCTTTCGTTTATGTACCTTTGCCTTGATGTACTGAATTATGTAGTGGAATGAATTTCAAATATTGATCGATATTTAAAATGCGACTAGTTTCCTCATTAAAATAAGTTCGAACTCGCCATATAGCAATGACGAGTTCGAACTATATCGTATATCACACACGCATAACAATATGATCCTTTAACATGATAAACAAACAATAAATTGTGGTATGTGGTATTTCAATTATTGTTTTTATGTCGAAATTTGAGCTCAATTGGTGTAACTTCCGGAGATCTTGAAGATTACAAAACGCAATTTAACCTTTTACAGAAAACACTAATTTAGCGATCTGTATTTTTAACAGTGATGGTAACCGATAACGCGTTGACAGTTTTTTCTGCACACAATGCGTTAATGCCGTACCGTATGCTCTCTTGGTTTTATAATATAGTATTATCACATGCGTATATTCATGTTCCAAACAGATACCGGTAGAGGCAGCCTGGTTGCATGATGCAGTATGGGTGTACACACGCGCCTTGGTAGAAGCATTGACTAGCGGTGAAGCCCCAAAGGATGGTAGAGCAATTGCAGCCCGAATGCGGAATACTACCTACCATAGTGTCATGGGGTAAGTAACTTTTAAAAAAAAAATGTACTCGCGATCCTCTGATCCCAAATCAAGAAGGGAGTATATTGACCAATCTGCTGAAAATTAATAATTATATATTACTAGCTATAGCCCGCGGCTTTGCTCGCGTGGAAGTTGATTATATGTATTTATTAGAAAACTGTGTCAGTGTATATGAATAGTGCATTCAGGTTTAAAATTGTATTTATTTTAAATCAAAAGCCCACTAATAAAGTCTTTCATATAAACTTTCAACCCCTATTTCATCACCTTAGGGGTATAATAACTAGAAATCCTAAAATACGTATCTACTCATTTTTAGTCAGTAGCCCAAAGATAAAGTTTCATGTTTCTAACTCAAGAAATGGCGGACTTCCGTACAAACTTTCAACCCCTATTTCACCCCCTTAGGGGTAGAATATCCAGAAATGCTTAAATATGTATTTATTCATTTTAAATCAATGGCCCAAAAATAAATTTTCATGTTTCTAACTTAAAAAATGACGGATTTCCATACAAACTTTAAACCCCCATTTCACCCTCTTAGGTGTACAAAATCCAAAAATTTTTCCAGTCTGTCTGTCCGGGTGTCTACTTAAAAAAACAATTCTCCTCTCCAAATTTCATAACCCGACCTTTAATAGTTTACGCTCAGCGATGACGAATCAGTCAGTCTGGACATGTTTTTTTTTTTTTATATATATATTTAAGCTGCTAAAATGACTCTGCCCTGCCTGATGGAAAGCATGAGCAGAATGCAAGAGTGGTGGTCACCATCCTCAATGCGAAAAAGAACAATGCAGTATGGTGACCCACACTATGGCGGCCTGGGGGGAAAGGGGATGGTGAGAGGGATAGGGGGCGTTGGATTGGGGTATGGGCCTCCGGTATCCTCACTCACTCGATGAAACACAGCGTAAGCGCTGTTTCACACCGGTTTTCTGTGAGGCCGTGGTATCAGTCCGGTCGAGCCGGCCCATTCATGCCGAAGCGTGGCTCTCCCACGGTATTGTGTTGTTATTTTATAAGAATATGTTATTTTATAAGAATAGAAGATTGATAGATAGATTTACGAATCACAGGTAATTTGCAATCAGACATAGAAAATATAATAGTGCTTATAAACCAATTATATTATGCAGAATATATTTTTTTTCATATAAATATAGCTATCAGGCTCTTTGGACGTAGCCTGTATTGTCTGAAAAAAAATCACAACGCAATACCTCCCAATTTAATTTAGATCTACCTAAACAAAAGTCTGATTAAGTCCAAGTAATGCTCTTTAAAGCTTTAGCGAAGAGATTCACAAAAAATATAAATTCTAGAAAAAAAATCTTCCAGTACTTCAGAGATAAGTTTGAAGCTTGAAAATTGAACAAATTAACTCGAGACGAAGATAAGTAACGAACTGTCTCCATATTCTAGATGTCGTGCCCCTTTTGTGGACTACAAGTTCTTTTATTATTTGTTCTGAGGCCGAAATAGTGAGTTGCCCTGATTAGCAATCTACCTTCAATTGGATAAGTTTGGGTTTTATTCGTATTTTCCATCGACCTTTCTTAGTTTACAAGTATTGGTAGGAGGATCAGTCTATATTATTATTTTAGTATTTGTTTTATTGTATACACTGTATTCGTAATGAGATGATAATCATGTTCAATGTTGTGTTCTTTACCGAGTCAATATAGGGTTAATCCATAAATTACGTTACACACTAAGGGGAGTCAATATTACACTTCGTTAAAATTACGTGACAAGAGCCGTTACTGAGTTTTATAAGGTTCATTGCGACACTTATTAAATATGAAATATAAAAAGCACTTCAGAATAAAATAATGAATTTAATTTATAGAAAAGTATGGTGTGGCTAGGATGGATAAAGTGTAAAACCGCTACATTATAGGAAGCCTTAAATTAAAAATTGAGGAATAACAGATTGCCCTAAAGTGGACATGTAATGCGTAGAGATACGAAAAACATTGCAAAGAACTTTTTAACGAAGAAATATTGAGGTATATAATTTTTGTTAGGTAATTATAGTAAATTTAATTAAAACATATAACATTTAGAACTGTTTTTTTTGTTTATTTAGTTAAAAACAATATATATATGTGTAGATTTGTACGGTAACAGTAATAGGAGAAAAGTCAAATGTCATGTAATTAGTGTGCCGTAATTTATGGAAGACCCCGTGGGTAGATGATGTAATCACGATCCATTAGTGGCCATTTTATGAAAATTATCAGTGAACGCCGGAAGATTAAGGTACATGTACATACATACATAAGTATAATGATAACTTATAAATTATCACGATGTTTATATTTTAATTTTATTTTTTTGATACTCACTAGGGTTCTGTTTCAATAGAAAGTAGACCAGTTTATTTATTTACGTATTAATATTATATATTGAATTCAATTGAAATATAGTATTAGACAATAAAATATTTTTAGGACTAATATAATATCAAAGAAATAAATGTATTTATATAGTATAGTCGGTCAAAACCGCCTCTCTAAGAAAATGCTTATGTCCAGTAGTGGACTACTTGTTGAAACATATACGAGTTTTATAGCCAACTAGCTAAGTCCCAAAGTGTTACCTGCGGTTATTGTTGTACCTTTACAACCGCAGGTAACATTGCGGGGAAAAACTAGTCCAAAAAAAGTAGCCTAAGTTACTCCTTATTAAATCAGCTATCTGCCTGTGAAATTCCCGTCAAAATCGAATAAGAGACTAGCCAGAGCAAACAGATAGATAGACAAAAATTGTTAAATACGTTATTTTGGTATAGGCACTATGTATTCGTATACGTTCATATGCGTTTAGTAAAAAGCGCTTATTTTAATATTACAAACAGACACTCTAGTATTATTTATTTGTATAGACAGGTTAGACAATAATAATAATGACATTTTAGTTTACAAAATTAGTTTAAGTTATATCGAACATGAGATAGACTCCGTTACCAAATAAGGTTTCTGTATTTCGGCTAACGGCGCCATTCCCCACAGGAATTTCAACTTAATTATTTTAGTATTTATTATAAAAGAAAGGTTAATTAATCTAAAATAAGAAAAACAAAATAAAAAGTGCGAAAGATAGTTTTAAATGTAAAACAAAACTTTAAAAAAATACTATGAGTGGTATTTGTTTTATTAAAATTTTGTTTTACATACCAAATACATAAGAAATTTAAAAAAAAATGCGTTAGTAAATTCGACGTCGGTTGAGGAGTTAAACAAAAATCTTATACTAGCAACACGTTAGTTGTTCTGTCCAGAAAAACAATCTAAGCATTTATTTCTTGTAATATCACGAACAATTTTTTCCTATCACTGATTTTCTTACAGTTAAATAACTTTCGCTTGGCGACATCCAATGTAGTTTTCTCAGTATACAATATTGTCTCAAGTAAATGTCTGTAACAAGCAATCGGTGCACATGACCAGGTACTGGGTGCACATGGATGAGCACGGCGACGCGGAGGGCAACTACACGCTGCTGTCCATCGACCCTTCGCGACCACCTGGCCTCTACCCACTTGCCGTTCTCCACAAAACTTCGCCGGTAATGTACACACTGTTATTTAAAACATTCTAAATTGTTTTTTTGGATAGACCCTTCATAAGAATAAAATAACTTTATTATAATAATCTGTGTAATTTCACACATCTCACATACGGTAGTCTGATCCTAAACTACAGTCCTTTAAATATGTATATATATGCTGTAACAAATGGCTACGAAACCGACAAAGTAACTATAAACAAACGATATTCTTCTTCTTCTTCTTTTGAGGAAATGGTACCCAGCTTATCATCTATTTCTGCCAATGTCAAGTGTTTAAAGTCTTCAAGTCATAAGTCTTCGAGTCTTCAAGTTTTAGTCTTGATGAAAATAATGATAAAAACTATAAAAAATGTGGATGAGATGAAATGGGAAAAAACAATAAAACGATCTCCAACAAACGAATTTGTTTTATATCAACTACAATTTGACACAATTGTCATTATTGACAAGTGGTACAGAGATTAAGCTATTTCAAAGACTTCTTTTTTTTTTTGATGATATGGCAATCAGCCGGATCAGCTATTTCTGCCAGTGTCAAGTATTTCGAGTCTTCAATTCTAAGTCTTCGAGTCTTCAAGTCTTCGTCGTGATGGAGTTAATGATAAAATTATTACAGAATACGTAACTATACACTACATAATGTACATATTCTCATTTATATTCTAAAAGAAAGATAAATTCTAGGCAACCGCAAAAAATGCTTTACTGATACAGATTCACCATCTAGAAATTATATAAGTTGTATTTTCTTTTTATGGTATTTATTCTTATTACATCCGCATCACAGGAGCTCTCTTTTAAAAATTCAATCTACATATTGCAAAGGCATTTATTTCTGTTGCGGCTAAGAAACTGTAATTGGTAAATAATTTAGCGTCCATTTTTATAAATATTCTCATAAAACCACTTACATCTGTATGTAAATAGTTTCATTATCAAATATCCAAAACACGTACGCACGACGAATCCAAACGTGTCCCGAATAAACGACATCTTTTAGATAACAGTTTACGTCACATTTTGGCTTGGACGATGCATTTTGATGCCAACCAACGCATAGTTCCAAATCTAAAGAACTGAAAGGTCCTGCAAACCGAAACATGTAACTATACTGACTCTAAAAATATTTTCTTAGCGAACATTATTTATATTAACCTTATTTCTAACACGTCGTACTCTTTGATCTAGGAAGAAATTACACGCAATCTGCAACGCTTCAATATCACATAAACTTACGCAAAAGATCTGTTTGTTCAAAAGAATTGTAATTTTATAATTTCTATATAATACAGGAAATAAGATTTCTCCGGGACATGAACTGGCCCGGCGGTCAAGCACCTCTTTCGGAGCCACCGTGTGGATTCAGGGGAGAAAAATGCGTTAGTAAGTAACTATAAATACGTTTTACTTTTCAAACCGTACATTGTGTAAATAGCGTCCTTACTTTTCCATTAATGCGCTACGAATGTTAGAAGCTAATACAATCAGCGTGTGGGCTAAAGCACTCTATTACATAAAGGTCAACGAAACGGACTCGACCATTTTGTTTACTGTCGATCTAAAAAACTAGTATATAGTACATCCCGGGTCGACATTAAGCGCAAGGTTTGCAAGCGACTGTAAGTGGGGTGGGTCGTAAAAGCGACGTAACGAGTTCTAGTGACAAGCAATGCGAAGCAGCGAACCATCGGCCGCACGCGACTCCCGCTGCGAATACACCCGCTGACAACTCCGTCTAATGCCTCGTACCTACCCACATGTACTACAATTATAGAACCATACCTACCATCGACGAGAAAATACATTTATTTATTGTATTTGAAATATATCTCTATATTAAATATATAGCAACTGTAACGAGACATACTTTCAAAAAAACAATTTCCCCCCAAACTTAAACTTTCTCAATTATGAAAATGTTCACGATGATTAAAAATAATTGTAATGTGTTTAATGAAAACCTGTACATTTACATGTGGGAAAATTTTACAAAACTTTTCTACTACGAAAAGTTTCAAATGCTTTAAAACTTTTTAAGTCTCTATCGAATACTGACTTACATCCAAGTGTTTTAATCAAAATATAATGAATAAGAAATTCTTAGAAAAATTAATAACTTTTCTGACAGATCTTCAGTCGCATTCTTTAGCAATTCGTTGCGATACAATACAGAGCCAATCTGTTAATGAGCCACAAAAGAGGATAGCTCAGTTTTCCTAGAATTCAAACGCCAGTGGCTAAGTTCAGACTTATGAACCTTAATTTTTATTGTTTATCTTTGCCAAGAGCTTCCTAATATTACAAATGGAGTCCTTTCGCGCAAAAAATCGTATATTTAAAATATTTTTGAAGAGCAATTAACAAAAAGTTAATTGTTCTTCAAAAACAAGTTTATTTTGTCTGAAATGCCAATATAGGTTTATGATATATTTAGATATTAATAAAAACCCGTTCAAAAGGAATTGTCATATCTATCACAATTTAATACACATATTCAGTAAGAATTGAATAATTACAGTATAAAAAATACTCAATAAATCGCCGCCCTTAAAAGTAATACTAACACTAACCATTAAGGAATATAACTTGAAGCTCAGGATCTAGCCATAAATTGAATACAAACGATTATTAAAGACAATTAAAATTCTACGAAGCAAACTGTTTACTGTTGTTACATTAAACTGCATATAAATTTTCAATTCGGGTGTTAAATTTTACTTTCTTAATTTATTTCATTAATCCTAAGAGCTACTAATACTTATCGCTGCTTGCAAACTAAATAATAAGTAGACAATAATTTTGTTTAATAATTTTGAATGAAAGAGGGTGAATGTCGATAATGACCTCATAAAGTGAACAATTATCCCCAAATTCGAGTACTTACTTCTGAGTCATAAAATACAAAATAACTTAAACAGTAAAATTTTAAAGACTTGGTAAAATGATTAATCTGAGTTACGAGTATATCTCTCACAAAAAAATTCTTGTAATGTATTTTTGCCTCCGTTGATTTATCGTTAACATAATAGTTGACATTACACTTAGTTTTTTGCCGACCTCAAAAAAAGAATAGGTTCTGAATTCAATTTTTTTTCAAAATGGATTTATTTTGTATTGTTATATTAACCAGTAAAGTTTGAGCATTCTTTTATTACACACACAACATACATAAGTCATATCTGAAATTTTCAGATATCGTAAAAAAAAATACGTTGAAATAAGTACTTGTTACCTCAGAATTTTTCGATCTACGAATCGATTTCAATTTTTGGTTTAATTTGGGTGAATACCTCTCATCGTTATCATTAACAGCCTCCCAATAGTCTACTGCTGGACAGTGACCACTAAAATCTCTCAAAATTTACTCTTAAGATAGATTTTTAGGGTGGGTTTAATTAAGAAGTAATATAATACAGTTTGTTACAATACATCATGTACTCATGTGATGTCCATTAAAATCGATACTACTTCTTAAACAGTTAAATATATTCTGCAAAAGTGTGTATAATTCTTTTATAAGAAAATATAATTAGAATTTTTCCTTCATTTGAGACAATTGAGAATTTTTTTCTTTCATTTTTGGTTTAGGTCATATAGGAGCTTGGGCTTTGGGTGCTTCAGGGGGTACACTGGCATTACTAGCGCTAGCTGCCCTGGCCTTATACCGAGGATGGCGGTATGAGCAAGAATTGGACTCATTACTGTGGAAAATCGACTTTCGTGAACTACACCTTCCCGATGAAGAGCAGCGAGCCAACAAACTGAGTAGGTAAACTAAATTTATAAATGTTGTTTGCATGTACGCTATTTTTTACTTCACTTTGATGTTGAAAAAATTGTTTTTTTATCTTTTCTAAAACTGTTCAGATATTTATTAATAGGTTAGTTTGTTATTGTTGCTGGATTGTTCAGATTTTGCATTTGTAAACCAATTAATAGCGCTTAACATTATGTCCACGTTCATATGTTGTTTCCTTAAGTATAATGTTTTGTTGTTAAGATATAGGTAGGTGGGGAACTGCAAATACATATACCCTATTACCATCTAGGAGAGACAGTAATGCTGGAGTGTTATTTGTCAGGATTCTCGCATGTAGCAAGCCTCTTTCATATTCATAAGATCTTTCTGAAAAAAAGGAAGGGCAGTTTATGATTAACACATTTTTCGCGTCTGTCTGCCGCAGCGTAGATTTAAACACACAAACTGATCTTTATTATGTTTTCTTATATTGAAAGGCGACTAGATCGTGAGGGTTTTGAAAAATGTTTAATTCAAGAAAGTCTATTTAGCCCTTTAATTAACTTTTACTCTCATTCTAATCCCTAAACGTATGTCAGTAACGTCTATTACTGTGGATATAAAACTTTGTGGAATGTGACTTCAATTATATTACACTAATAAGCTTGACAACACAATCACAACGTCATACTGCGTTATCTGAAAATAGGCTAACTTTGAGTCGGAAGAATTTTAATTCATAGTATATATTCAACGTAGTGAAGGTTTTTTTTTTAATGTTCGCAATTCAAGTAACATTGATGGTGAAAGTTTTATAGGCATCTAAAATATAATCAGATAAATGTTAAAAGAGGAAAGTCTGTGTCAACTCTGCCTTAGCTAGCTTTTTTATGTGGTTAGATTTTTTAAATTTGATATTTTTCGAGTTGGTCAGAGCTGATTTTTTCCAGCAAGATAGCAGTGCGGGCGGCAATGTTAACTCCTCGACCAACGCTGTGGGCAACTCTGAGAAGAATGGTGGAGGCAGCACCGGTGGAGTGCGGTCCAGTCAAGTCTCGCTGAGTTCGAACCCAGATCTTGACTTCCGTTACTCAGCTATCTTCACTGAAGTCGCTTTCTATCGCGGACGTCTTTTAGCTGTCAAACGAGTGCGCAGACATCATATCGACATCAACAGAGAAATAAAGAAAGAACTTAAAATTGTGAGTGCCGAATTTATTATCAGTTTTCTTTATTCTAATTTTGTATTAGAGATGATTGTATTAAAAGCAGAGTAAAAGAGTAAATTACGCAGAACAATAACGTGGCTACGTCTGGTCAACTTGGTATAATAAACCAAAATTTCCTCTCTAAAGAATAGCCTGGGTTCGGTAGTGGACTGATAATGGCTGTTGCTGTGAATTATCACAGCGAATTATCATCATATTAAATCATCATCAGTGTTCATTTCCTGTACTCATTGCATCCATAAATAGTAATCACGCACCTGGCAGGCCTCCACTTGCGACTAACAATTGGAAAACAATGATCAGCAAGCGACCAATTTAGGAACACAATACTTCCCTATAACTACATCACTATTTTATGACTTTTACAAGTTGGTTTTATGACTACTATCTACAAAGATTTTACTGAAACAAAATCCTCGTAGTTTCCATTATTAATGGCGTCGTAAAATTGTTATCTGTTTAGACACATTAAGAGTTAACGTAATGAGGGATAGATGTATCTTTGTTTCGTTAGAAATGACTACTGCGCCAATAGTAATAATACTTAGTTATTTTTTTATTACAATACGAGCTATGCCCAGAACCTCTTATTGCACTCACTCGACGTCGCGATAGAAGGCTTGCCCCTCTGAAATTTCCAAAGCGCTTGTCTTAGCATACGGGTTATTTGGTGGTATGGTAAGTGCATACCGTCGCCCATGGACACCTGCAACTCAAGTTTCAAGTGCTTTGCCGTCTTAGGAATCCCCTCTCATAGAATTAGGGTAGAGGGGCTTCAGGTAAATACCATTTCAGACCAATTGTAATGAATATAATGGTACAGTACCTTATACTGTGTACAATTTGTTGAGAACAGTAAATTTATTATTAATATAAAAGATAAAAAGAATTATAACATAAACGTAATATTAACGTTTTTTTTTTATTTTTAGAAAAGCTAAAAGCCAAAGTAGCTCGTCTTTGAAATATATCTTTTAAATCAGTGCTAAACTGAGTTCTTTTGTGTTAAAGGTATAGATTTTATCAACAATAGTCTTCATTGACATTATTATTTATAAAAGTAGGTATTTCTGAAGCCGACAAACTAAAATTAGAAGTACAATTGTGTGGGTTTCTCTAACGAACCTACGCACAACTCATGACAAAGTTGCTTGCTTAAGTGAAATAATAAGTCGCCGTAAGTGATGTGTAAAGTTTGTAGTTTACTTTGTTCTCTCCATAAGCTAGTGTAAGACAAACGTATCTGGTGCCTCAAGAGTCTAAAACAAAGAAAACACTCACTTTGACGAAGTAACTGACTAAGACAAATCACTTTAATACATTAGGATTTATGGCCGCAGGTGAAATAGAAATACATAAGCAGCTTTATTTAACAAATTTGTTTCTTACTAATAAAAAGTATTGTTGGCAAAAGATGAAACAAAAAATTGTGTGTTATAAACAAAACTATGGAACGTTTTGACATATAAAATCTCATTTGGTTAGTACACGATTACGAACAAGTACACCGAAAATATACACCGCTTTAAATTATGGTTATCTATACTTATTATCTGTTATAAGATTTTTTTCAATCATTAGTGAAATAGACGGAAAATTGTGTTCAGATTAAATTGGAAATTTCTAAGTTAGTAACACACAGTTATTCGAAATCGTGTATGATCTATTTATAATAAAACAATTATAGACGAACACACGCGAAGTCGCCGCAACTAACGAATTAGGTACCTACTTTGACAGTATGTCTTTAAAATAAAAAAAAAAAACTTACATCTACTGTGTCTGTGTCAATTTATAATCACCAAAGAAGGAAAATCAAATATGGCAACTGGAAAAGAGAAAAAGTAACTCAACGGAATGAGGAAAAAAGTAATAAAAAAAAAATTGACTACACGGTTGGCCTAGTGGTTTATGTGGTCGCCACACCGCTTCCTACTTCGCCAAGTGTTGTGGGTTCAAATCCTACATGGGACAACATTTTGTGTGATCCATAAATTGTTGTTCTAAGTCTGGGTGTACTTTGTGTCCGTTTCATATATGTTTGTAAAGATCCCCGTGACACAGGAATGTATATTCCTAAAGCGAGAGTTGTACATAAAAAAAATAACAAAAAAAATTAGTTACACATAATCAAGACACCAGTCCCGATATAGAATGTTTATTGAGACCAAAAAATGTTATAACTGAATCGATTTCCCTGATTGAACTCAACGGCAACAATTGACAATAAGTGACAATTTGTTTTCAGTTCACTTTTAAGTTGTAAAGTATAGTTATAACAGTTTAAATTGTAAGTATAGTATAATTTCAATGTTTTATTCACTATTATATTTTTAATAATCGACAACCGTTGGATTAAACGAGTTCTTGAGTGGAGAAAGCGTCTCGGCAAACGTAGTGTAGGACCCCCACAGGACAGGTAGAGTGATAATTTACGCAAGACGGCTGGCAGGAGCTGGCTGCGGGAAGCCGAGGATTGAACTTAGTGGCGTACAATTGGAGAGGCCTATGTCCAGCAGTAAACTGCGATAGGCTGATGATGCTGATGATATCTTTAAGACTAAAGGAGGTTTTCGCCAACTACACTACGTTGACTAGACGGATAAGTGTTTATAGGGTTTGTTTTAAGGTTTCCATCTCTTTGTAGAACTGTTGTTTCACGGGATGAAGCGGAGTAATCATTATTCGTTTTTCTAATTCACTATAATCTTAATTTTTAAACCGTATTAAATCCAGCCGTTAAGAAAAGCAACACCCTCGTATCAAACATTCTTACCATTTTCGCAAAGCTCAAAGATTTCAATAAGAAACAATGTCAAATCGGTGTAGAACTTTTTTCAGGTGTAGCCAAGTACGCTAACTAACACCTGTTTGTACTTTGTACAGTCCCCAATAGCTACACTTCAATAAGTTTTCTAAGCTTTGTCGAATAGAAACACTTGTACAAAAAGATTGTGATAAAATACAGTCGCTTACTTGCCAGAGTGACCTTTAGCTAAAAACTTATATGTCGAAATACATATGTTTTTTTCTTACCGTGACTGAATACACATACTTCGCCGGAGGCATTGGGCGTATACAATACGTCCATTCTGTAACATTACTCAGAATAAATGCTTAATCATAATACCTTCAAAAGGGTACTTAAAAGTTATGTCGAAATTTTAACTTCGTAATCGGCTTTATTCACGATGCTCTGGTACGAAATAGGATCCTTAAGAGCGTTGGATGGCTTATTTTCCTTTCGTTTTATAAACTGACACCCTGCAAAATAAAATAGATACGATAAAATAAGGTGTAGGTAGGTATAGTTTATTTGAAAATGCTGATTTACTTTGAGGGTTTGGACTGGCTACTTCAAATTGTGTTGACTATAATGACTTTTTAATCAAAATCAGAGTTATTACGCAGTATTTATATAAGAGAATAAACTACCATTTATTACACACAAAGGCTGTTCCCGCTCCTTTATTTCCGTGCCTAATAATGAAACAATAAGAGTTCCAACCAACATTTATACTCGATATCCCAATATTCCTAATACAATGATATCGTTGGATGTAGCGTCGCATGCAGCGTATGTAATAAAGCGTGTGTCGACAGATGCGGGATTTACAACATGATAACGTGAACGGGTTCGTTGGCGCGTGTATAGAGCCGCCAAACGTATGCGCCCTATCCGAATATTGCACCAGAGGCAGTCTCAAGGTAAAAACAGAAGTAGATTTATGGACTCAATTTATTAGAATATTATTTCAGCATAATTTTACCATGAAATAAATGGTTTTCATTTACAACAGGATATTCTCGAGAATGAAGACATCAAGCTCGACAACATGTTTATCGCGTCCTTAGTTGGAGATATTATTAGAGTAAGTTATATTTACCTTGTTTACTTCTATGTCTAATAAATACCTGCCTTATGTTATTAATAAAACATGTTATCTCTCCAGGGAATGATATTTATTCATGAGTCACCGCTACAGTTTCACGGCGCATTACGACCTTCAAACTGTTTAGTGGATGCTCGTTGGGTAGTCAAATTGGCTGATTTTGGACTAAAAGAATTCAGAAAAGGCGAGATGCCTCCAACTGAACCAAACGCCCTGAGATCTCACATAGAAAGTAAGCTTTTCAAAGTTATATCACTTTTTTGTTATTTTTTAACTACCCCAACGGGTTTTAATCGAATTTAATAACAGTAATTTCAAATTAATAGTTAACCCAAGCTCAGGGTTGTAAATCATGTTATTGAAAATGAAATATTTTTGTAACAAAATCAAAACGTAATTTTTGTTTGCTAGGAACAATCTGAAAATATCTTAAAAAAAACGCAAGAAATAGAAATGAAAATTATTTTTAAAAGCAATAAAGTAATACCTCTAATCTTTCTAATTTTCATCAAAACTAAAGAAACTGAAAAACTTAATAGGTATTAATATAAGATCTAATAATAACAAGAATCATAACTGTTTCGGCCATAAAAATGTTTTTGTTTGTTTTTTGTTTTTTATTATTTAGACGTTTTAATTAGTATTTGACGTCAAGAAGCTTATGACCATTCCCCGCCCCTTATCATAAAATGTGACACTTCGTTGCATTCTCCCCTTCCATCTAAACGCGTGACGTAATTTATGCATAGTCCCTTATAGCAATTACAGGCAAGACTGTTTTACTATTAAATAGCTACAACAACTTGATATAAATTGGTTTTATGTATCTAGTACTATGTAAGTACTAAATGAAGTCGCTTCCGCTGTCTGTTCGCTTAGATCTTTTAAACTATTCAAAAGATTTTAATGCTGTTTACAGCAATAGATACAGTGATTCAAGAGGAAGGTTTATATATGTAATACATGACTATGACATGATTATAGTAAAGAGAATACGAGAACTTCAAAGATTTCCCTGTAAAGCCGGGCCGGGCCACCAGTTTAATGTACTTTTAGCTAGTCAATACTTGTATACATAAATTATGTATACTAGTCTCGCAAGGTCGGTATTTTAAAAAAATATTTATATTATAAGTAGTATACCTTATTTGTTTAGGTTTGTTATATCTATCACCGGAGCTGCTCCGATCGGCCGGTTGGGGGAAAGACAATACCCTAACAACGGAAGATTCTCGGGAAGGTTCCCAACAATCAGACGTATACGCATTCGCGCTTGTATTGTACGAGTTACATACACGCCGTGGGCCTTTTGGTCCAGATGCCCTGCCTACTCCAACGTTATTGCACCGTATAGCCAGTGCAGACCCAGCTCCATTCAGGTAGGTATGTTCACTCTGCAGTTGATATGCATATTAAGACACTAAAGATAACGGTCAAGATGAAGAGGTAAGACAAGTTATAGAAGACATCTCTATAGACAAATATCTACTTGAATATACAACATTGACATTTATTTCAGAACCATTGTGTTCGTTTTCACATTACAAAATGGATTTATGGACATACGTTATTTTAAATAGGTATTAGGCACATTTTAATTTGTTTTGAATACCTGTAGAAGTTTCTATCCATATACTTAAATATGTAAGGCTAATAGAGAAATTTTGCGAAAGCACAAAGAATTAATACGAAAAAAAGTGTATAATTAGGTGTTTAACGCAACTGATGACTCGGTTTATGTCTTTTGTCAGTTATTGATCATGTTAACAAAGGAGAAAAGAAAATTACGGGATCGCTTGCGCTTTTACAGTCAAAATTATTGCATTTAAGCCCAGGTAGGTATTATTTTTTATTGAGAATTTTCAGTTTACTAAAATTCCATGTAATGTATCGATTTAACAGTACCATTTCTTTATATTACTTATTACCACTAAAGGAATATACTACGAAAGTAACTATTAGTACTGTGTCACTGCCTAACACGTAAGTAAGCATTTCTTTCTTACTTTTATTTATACTTTAACAACAATTTATTTTAATTTTGAGTTATAATGTTCAGAGGTTTATTTGATATATTTTCCAAATATGGTATGTATGTGTTTCTTGTAAAGTTTTTCTAACCAAAATGTGTTTGTATTGTAGGCCTCCTTTAGAAGCACTAGCCGGTCGTTTTGACTGTGTTCGTGAATGCTGCTCCGAATGTTGGGTAGAAGATGTTATATCTCGTCCCGATTTTAAAGCAGTTCGAACTCGTTTACGTCCACTGCGTAAAGGAATGTGAGTGATTTTACCTATACTTACCAATAATGAGTAGTAACAACATTGTGAATATTCCTCGTAAAAGACTTTGCAATTTGTAAGTCTTTATATATTTTTCAGGAAACCTAACATATTTGATAATATGATCGCTATGATGGAAAAATATGCTAACAATCTTGAAGCTCTAGTAGATGAGCGGACAGATCAACTACAGGAGGAGAAAAAGAAGACTGGTAAACTCATTGTAATCCACAATTGTCAGTCATACAAAAACTATAAGAATATTGGGCAAATATAAAATGTATTTTTCAGAGGCTTTATTAGAGGAGATGTTACCAGCACCTGTGGCGGAGCAATTAAAGAGAGGTCGTCGGGTCATGCCAGAAAGTTACGATTCTGTGACTATATATTTTAGTGATATTGTGGGCTTCACGGCAATGTCAGCTGAAAGTACTCCCTTACAAGTAGGTGTTAGACAATATTATTTTACTTAAAATTAAACTTGCGTAACTTGATTTAATCGGTAGACCTACATACAATTTACTTAAGAATGATTTTATTTTTGCTAAATCGAATGTTTATTTTTATAAATTTCTTTGCAGGTAGTCGATTTTTTAAACGATCTGTATACATGTTTTGACTCAATTTTGGAGAACTTTGACGTGTATAAAGTTGAAACTATAGGTGACGCTTATATGGTCGTAAGTATCAATTACTCTTTTAGTTAATAGCTGTTTATTCTTCATTTAAATTTTTATTTAATCTCATACTTTTACTTTCATGTTATTATTTTTACAAGGTATCCGGACTACCAATTAGAAATGGAATTTTGCATGCTGGTGAAGTGGCTTCGATGGCTCTAGCGCTATTGTCCGCTACGCGAGCCTTTCGGTTGAGGCATCGTCCAGATCATCGGCTCATGTTGCGTGTTGGAATTCACTCTGGTATAGTCCTAACCCTCATTTTATTAGTACGTAGTACACATGTTTACATATTGCCTTATTTATGTCGTAAAAGGTTTATTTAGGTAGTCCTACAAACAAACTAAGATTACCAGTATTAAAAAATATTACCGAATGAAATAGTGATGTGCATTTCTTTACACAGTAACTTTGTTTTAGGTCCAGTTTGTGCCGGAGTGGTTGGGCTCAAAATGCCAAGGTATTGCTTGTTTGGCGACACAGTAAACACTGCCAGCCGGTTCGAATCGACAGGAGCTCGTAAGTGTCTTTTTACCCGAAAAAAAATAGAATATATAATATTGGCAGAGGATGAAGGGTGATGTTGTCAAGAATGTGTTGACGTATAGCGTTACGTATCATCTGATTGCAACGATCTCACGCGGTTTTGTATAGGACGCGTCTTTCCTCGGTGTGATCCTTCGTAAACTTAGAAAAGGCCCTACCTCTTCGCTTCATAGCCATAAGTACCTCGTTAGTCATCCAGGGAGCAGATCGTCTCTTGAGTTTGGTTTTCTTTATAGGTGCATGGACATATTATAGCCTGAGAAACGTTGTTTACTTTCTCGTCCACACTTACAGCCGACGATACTGTTTGCGTCCCAGTTCAGATTTTCTACCTCCATACGAGCTTTTCAACCTACATGCGAGCCAAACCACTCATATACAAAATTCTAGGCTCGAGTTTGGGCGGTTTAACTATTTAATAAAATTAAGATAAGGTCGTAATTGGAGAATACCGGTGCATTTATTTGGACTTTCACCTCTAACTATTACAAAAAATAATTATTTTCAGCATTGAAAATCCACTGTAGCTCCGCATGCAAGATTTTATTGGACCAACTAGGAGGTTATATCCTGGAAGAGCGTGGTATCGTGTCAATGAAAGGCAAGCGGGACCAAATGACGTACTGGCTGCGTGGCGAGGAGCCGACCGCTGCAGCCGCCAGGGCGCGCCGCAGACAGACGCGAGACGCTGTGCCTACCCACCCCGACAGGAGAGGACAACGGAGCTCCCTCAAGACTAAGAATTGGAAAAACCAAATTGGTGGACTACACAGGTAGAGACCGTACTTTATTGATTTGTAGCAAAAGAGTATTGACTTCTACCGCACTAGGATAAATCTGTATGTTTGTAAAATCTCCGTGTGGGTCACGGGGTACAGAATAACAATTTTTCGATCACACGAAGTGCTGTCTCATGTGGGATTTGAACCACTACACTTGGCGCAGTAGAAAGCAACAAAGCAGTTGCTTTTTCTGCTGCTGCTTGCAATCACGACGCCATCCGTGCGTAATTATTTTTTATGTATATATCTTTATTGTATACATGCAAAATTACAAAGTTAAACAGAAGATGAGTCACAAATATGCAAATGATACAATAGGCGGTCTTGTCGCTCACGGCAATCTCTTCCAAACAACCTCATTAAATTAAGAAGATAGATTTATTATTAAATCTTATTAACTGTTTTGGTTGGCTGCACATAACATTTTTAAAATTAGACCCAGCCTTTCGAGTCCCACTTTGTAAACTATTACTAACTAAATGTTAAAGAAACTTTTCTATTACTGGTTAGTGCCTGTGAACTACTTGAGGCTATACTGACGATCGCATTATATGTTAAAGTTCAAATATCATATTATTGTTACAGATGTTGCAGTTTAGAATCGCCAAAAAAACTACGTTTTGCTTCTGGAAATCACTTAGAGTCTCATACGGATGGTGTTTTGCATCACCGCAGTGATGAATACCTCATGGAAGTAAGTACTACAATTTTATTTATCCTGCACCAGCTTTTGATTGCGACTTCGCTCTGTTTAAGTTGATCTTTGTTTTTCTCTAGAAAATCACATATATATATATAATAATATATATAAGTATTAATACTAACACGGGTCGTTTATTTATAGGTTGTTGGTGAGAGTAGACTCGCGCCTACTCAACGCTCTGATTTACTGGAAGCACCCAGTCTTCGACACGAATACACAAGTGTTTCGTGTCCGATCATAGAACACACAGAAAACAACCCACCGCCTCCCCCTCCGGCCACAGACGTACCGCTTCTACCAATAGATACCAAACAGTGTGATATCAAACTCATCATCAACGGTTGCTCGTATAACGAAAGGGACGGTGCTGTAATACCGTTGTTGGCAGACGTGTAATGCATTTTGTACTTACCATGTAAAACTAGTCAATCACAGCGATAAACAAATCTTATACCGCTGCGGAGATGTCGAGCATAGCTCTAGCATCGGACGTCGCGGTCAGTCGATAAAGAGTGCCAGCGGAAAATATATTCTAAATATAACATACAATACAAACCGCTAGTCGCTCGGGCGCAACCGCGTTCTGTCCGCTTTTCGAATGACACTAATGTAATAATTGTGATCTACGTCAGTATTATTAAGAAACAACGTTCAATAGAAATTATTTAATAACATTAAACTTATTTCACAATTGACGGTAACATCGTTTTACTTACACATATTATTTACAACACCATTTCATAAACATATACATATAACGTAACATATTCTCTTACGTCGGAAGCTGCTATGTCGTCGAAGCGTTCGGCGATCAGACGGCGGACTCGCGGTCGAGCAGGGGCGGGGCGCGGCGCAGCGACGACGAGCTGCTGCGGGGCGCGCCGAAGATGCCGAGCAGCCAGGGGATCGTGAACCGCGGCGTCTTGCGCTCGCCCTTGCCCTCGGCCACGTTCTGCAGCGACCGCCACCTCTTGTAGAACTCGATGTAGCTGGCCTCGGTGGCCTTTCGGCGCGTCCGGTCCGTTTTGGTGGACAAGCTGGTCTTGCGCAGCAGGGGGCTGTCCTCGTCGCGCGGCGGGTCGTCGGTGACGATGCCGATGATGGTGCCGTTGAAGACGGGGTCGCAGCACACGGTGGCGACGGACACGTCGGCGTCGAGCGAGCGCGTGGTCTGGTGGCGGCGCACGCGCTGGCGACGCGGAGCGGGCAGCACGTCCAGCGACTGCGCGCAGCGCAGCCCCGAGCAGCGCGCTCCGGTCCAGCGCAACGCCTCGCTGTCGCTCTCCGCCTCGTTCTCGCACGCCGTCGACGACGCTATCGAGCTCAGAGCGTGCCTGCAATAACCGATACGTCTTTTCAATTGGAAAACGGCAGAGTTGTCTCTTTATTAATTTCATTTTGCTCAAATCATTCGTTCATCAACATCGTCGACCAGGTGGATCGATATAGGGTTTGTTTTTCGGTTTTCCATTTTTTTACATTCCTTTACTCGACTCTTAGGACACCCATCAACATCATCAACAACCCATAATGTCCCACTGCTGGGCTCGGGTCTCCTCTCAGGAGAGGGTTAAGGCCATACGTCCCCACGCTGGCCAAGTGCGGGTTGGGGACTGGCAAGACAACGTTGTGGCTACGTTATCTTGCCGTTGGATGTTTTTAAGCCGCCCGAAGGCCTCCAACTAAGCTTCACGACTGTTATCCTATGATAACAACCGGGACCGACTGCTTAACGTGACCTCCGAATCACGGAGACGCTCATGGTAACATGCCACCAGCGGTCACCCATCCAGGTACTAACCGCGCCGTCTTTGCTTGCCCTCGCTGATTGTTTCTAATCACCAAGTGCAACTGGGCTATGAGCGCCTCTAGGACTAGGACACCCATGGGATGATTAGGAGTGGAGACAGTCCATATTCTTAATCTGTCACCACACGGAATATCTACTACTAAATGTATTGAAAATACAAAGGTATAATTAGAATACAGCAAAGGGGATAGCGCTCGATAATTAAGTAAACGAATACCTGGGCTTGTTGTCGGGGCGAGAGCGGCGAGCGGCGTGCGGAGAGTGCGTGGTGTTGGTGGCGGGCAACGAACAACGCGAGCCGCGCGTTCCCTCCGCATCACCGCGGGCCACGCTCGACAGCCGCTGTCGAACACCACCTAAACAACCACGCATACTTTACCCATACTAATACTATAAATTCGAAAATAACACTGTGTCTGTATCACTTTCACGTCTAAACCACAGCACCGATTTTAATGAAATTTGCCATGGAGACACTATGATTCTTGAAAAAGGCCATCGGCTACTCTTTACCGTGATCACCGAAATACACGCGTGTGGAGCCACGAGCAAAAGCTAAAACATATCTATACGAAACTATATATTGCCGGCAGTTCCGCTTGCGTGTTTATTACTTCGTATTTCTACGTTTAAAAATGTCAAATTTCCATACTTTTTTTGGGTAATGACATTCCCAAATAATGTAACATTCAGTTGGTAAAGGAATTTTCAAAATCGGGGCAATAGATCTAGAGATTTGTGTGAAAATTAGATGACGGTTTCTGGTAACGGACCTGATAGCGAAGGATGTCTGGAGTCTGCTAGCCGTGGACTTCTTCTAGGACGGCGAAATAGTGGACGTTCCTCACCCTCGACAGGTCTTTTCTGGATAGCTTTTTCTGTCGCGCTGACTAGCCAATAGGTCTGAACCTGTAAATAGTTTTTTGGTTTTAAATTTATCATTATATTTATTTAAAAGTTATATATTTTCTCATTGGTCTAGCGGTTGACATATGCGACTGCCAATCGTGTTATTGTGTTTTTCTGATTATAGAAATACTTAATAACTACTCGGAGTTTGAAAGTTGGGTCTGAACCCCCGTGCCTCGGGGAACACGTAAAGTTGTCGGTCCTGCCGTATAAATATCGTAAATATACTATTTCAACAACTATAATAAAGGATGATGAATGAAATCCTACAACTAATTAGTAAGTTTCACATTACTTGTATTTCCTTAAAAGCAGATAGACATTATTTTTTTCAATTTCTTTCAATGGGTTAAAATACTGAATATTTTTTTACTAGCTTTATTTCATGTTTTCCTATATTGTCTATGCAAATATTTGCATTCGGAACTGCTTCAGGTGTAAGTCGATAACTTACCTGGCCCTTCCCTTTAATAGGAATAGTTCCTCTCGGTTCCACAACATATCCTCCGATTTTATCAAGCGCGTGTTTGCAACTAGGAGATATGTGTATTTTGAGTGGTTCGCCATTAGATTCCATTCGAGATGCCGTGTTAACTGTATCGCCAAACAAACAGTAACGTGGCATTGTGAGACCAACTACGCCAGCTACAACAGCGCCTGAAAAACAGATATTACCCATTTACCGATAAGAAAGGTCTTCAAATGGTATAACAATAAACATATGCTGATAACTTTAACAATATTTATATATTCCTTATAACATACTTTAGTGTAGGAAGTCATTTCAGAAACATCAAAAGATAAATAAAAAACAACGCAAAAATGACAAGGAAAAGTACAAGAAGCTTGACGGTCAACCTTCAAGATTAAGGGCAGTCGACGAAGAAAAAATTAAAATATAAAATAATGTTTTATTAATATTTACATAAATCCAAATCATTTGATCTCGTTCAAATATTTTATAGCCAGTTTTCATTATTCAATTTATTATTATTACTACAGTCCTACAGCATAATCGCCTTTTTATTGATCGCCTCGATACGGGCTTAGACTAATGTTGTTATCATAGTTAAGCAAATAACGTACATTTGGACTTTAAATAAAAATATATTATTATTACATACAACATTGTGTAATATAACTATAGACCCACATTAGGCAAGTCTGCACTGTGGGTGCCGAGATTCTTATTAAATTATTTATTTATTTTATTTATTTATCTTTATTGTATAAACATAGTAAGAAATGATACAACAGGAACAATCACACAGTATGTATAAAAAATTATAATTTATGGGTTGTTGATTGAATGACCCTCTAGGGCCTCAAAGTGGAATAAAGAGCAAAGGGTACAAGAGACAGTTCCAAATTAGGTAATAAGAAATAACGACTTTAGTATAACAAACTGTAGTTATTTGAGAAGGAAAATAACTCACCAGTATGAATTCCTATTCTAAGTTTGAGTGTTTCATTTGGTCTGTGTGATATTTTGTGACTTTTAACAGCATTTAATAGTTCCAATGCCATAGATGCAATTTCACCTACGTGTCGATCATTATTTCTTATAGGAAGACCAGAAACCTGTAAAACAATCATCAATTAGATTTTATTATCTATAGTCTAGTATAATAATAAGTAACTATACCACTATTTTCGTTTAATAAATATCATTATTTTCAATGCGCTTTCGTTGCCACCCCTACTACAACCACAATTTCCAATATCAGGATGATAGTTTTTACTTAAATTTGAATGTCTTCTCATTTCTTGTTACTTACTCTCATCATCATCATCATCATCATCCTCAACAACCCATAATGTCCCACCGCTGGGCTCGGGTCTCCTCTCCGGAGAGGGTTAAGGCCATACGTCCCCACGCTGGTCGAGTTTCAGTTATCCTTTATTAACAAATTAAAGTACCCATCGAAATGACCATCTCCTCTAGTGTAAGCATTAAGGTAGCCCTCCTACACACCATGCCGGTGAATTATTGAGCTTGCACCCTTGCTAGCAAACTAGCCAGCCACTGACATCGCCATCTCGTAGTGCCGGCGGATTGTGGGGGAATAGGAATATTTCGTAGGCAGCCGGCTTCGGTTTACTGCGCCGTTCGAGTAAGAAAAATATCATGTTATACGGCCTCCGGTGGCATTTGCATGCGGACTGATTATGCCGGCGGCATACCCGTGCAGTCTATAACGTCCAACGGTCGTGCCGTCGGCGTGGAGTGTAGGATGCCTATAAAATAATGTTAAAATTAAAAACTACATACCACCATATAAGCGTCTCCAATAGTCTCCACTTTATAAACGTCATAGCCCCTAATTATTCTATCAAACACAGTGTATAAATCGTTAAGGAAGTTAACGACTTCGAAGGGAGTGCTCTCGGCTGACATGGCGGTAAAACCGACTATATCACTGAAATAAATAGTCACAGAGTCGAAAGACTCCGGTTCTACGCCTTCCCCGGTCGTCAAACGTCGAGCCACCGACCTAAAACAAACGTGGTTTTTATAACGTGGGTTTTGGTTATGGGAATTTTTCGATCACTAACAATCGATAACCATCATATCCTGATATTATTACTAGTATTTATCAAATTAGCATATTGTTTCAACAGCCATTTTCCAACTAAATAGATTTGCAAAACATGCTGATCAAAATCATACTACCTATGTAAATAAAAAATGCATACCTACAAAAAAATAGATAGATTCAATAAAGATCAGTCAAGAAAATCAGCCATTTGGTACTTTTAACTTGGAAAGTTTTTCAGGTGTTTTGAAAATTGATGATTTGATAGATTTCGAAGTGATTTTTCGCATTTTCACTTTGCTACCTCGTATATTTGACGGGGTTAAAAAAAATGGCGCTCAAAAACAGTTTTTTGAGAATAACTCCGTTCCGACTCATCAATATCATCAACAACCCATAATGTCCCACTGCTGGGCTCGGGTCTCCTCTTAGGAGAGGGTTAATGTCATACGTCCCCACACTGGCCAAGTGCTGGTTGGGGACTGGCAAGACAAGGTTTTGGCTACGTAATCTTACCGTTGGATGTTTTCAAGCCGCCCAAAGGCCTACAACTAAACTTCACGAATGTTATCCTATGATAACAACCAGAACCGACTGCTTAACGTGACCTCCGAATCACGGAGACGCTCATGGTAACATACCACTAGTGGTCACCCATCCAGGTACTGACCGCGCCGTCGTTGCTTACCCTTGGTGATTGTTTCGAATCACCAAGTGCAACTGGGCTATGAGCGCCTCCGGACTCATTTTACATTTAAAATAGATATGTATAAAATATAATTAAACTAGGGAAAATCTTTTGGCGGCTTGAGCAAGATACTGAGGTGGCAAGGTGAAAATTCGAAAAGAGCAGCTCGAAATCTATAAAATTACCAATTCCCAAAACTCAGGGAAACCTTTTCATGTAACCCCTTTTTTGAGCACCAAATGATTGTACTAAAGCTGAACTTGTGCTATATATTTAATACTTATCAAAAAAAATGTACCTACTGGTTGATCTATGAATCGGGCACTTCTTTAAAAACAGTCCGCTATTTTGTATTGATAGTGTATTTGTAGGTATAAAACATTAGCGTATAAATAAGTAGACTTAAAGAACTTATATCTTAACATAGAACCATACCCAAATAGACATGGTTTATCATCCAATATATACTTAAAAAGTATTGTAGTGCAAAACCTTGCCATAATAAAAAACTGTAAAAGAGAACTTTTATAATACTTACTCTATAAAATTTATTTACGATAAAAAAATCTACATTGTCTAAGCATGCTTATCTATGTATAAAATGAATTTAAAAAAGTGCAGTGTAAATACAAAAATATCCTCGTGCCCCAACACTGTAGTTGGCCGAATCTCTACAAAAGTCACTTGCAAGCTATAAAAAAGTTAAAACTATTTGAAGAAACTGCCATCACCGCCAACGTAGTCACGCTACACCACCACAGAACCCCAAGCAAGCTCTACATCTACTCAAACTGTGTTAATGAAAAAGGTGGGCCACAATATTTCAGTACAGTTGAATGCACGTGATGTGAGCCAGCACCTCTGAGGCAAACCATGTTAAACTACAATCACCAATAGGGAGTTAATTACCTCAAGACATTTTCACGACATTTCTATAATGGGATTCAACCTCCACATCTGGAAAAGAACACAAGTACAACAAAGTGAATATTATATTTTTTTTTTAGATGACGTTCCACTGTTTTACATCAAGTCCATGTCGATGTTCCAACAATATTATTTGTAAACAAGATTAGTAGTATTATTATTTATAGATATTTTTAGATCAGGAACACCTAAAGTTCCAGCTATTTTATCTGTATATTCACTACTTGGCGATCATTCATTATGCATTTGTTTTGAGAAGACTTTACACGTATTATAGGTACATATATAGAATATTATATATAAAAAGAAACTATTTATAATTTGTGTGTGTAATTCATATGGAGTACTATGTCGAAACTGAGAAAGCTTTATTCCCAAATACGTTATTTCACGCACAGTAATTTAACGCAGTTGAACTTTGTGTTCGAACTCAAAACATTTATTAATGTTGCAGTGCAGTATCGGATAATGATGACCTTAATTATTTTCTGGACGTACTTTGTGGCAAAGAGCAATCCATCTTAGAGTATTACCTATAGTATGTAGATGAGTGACATTGACGTTCCTTTCATTTTTTTTTGAGATTATAATATTTTTAAGAATATGACTAACTCAAATACTTAGATTTAAAATTAAAAAACAAACTATTGAAAGACTTATGAGAAAAGAGCAAGAGACCTTTTTTTATGTACGAGTATGTTCGAAAATACACATTAATGAAAAATTACACATATCTTTTGTTACTCAATCGGAGCCGGCTTTTGAAACAAAACTCTTATACAAAAGAAGTTTCTGGAATAAGGGAAATCTTGAAAAAGAAGAAAATAAGCAGGGAGTCATTTTTAGACACAGCAATAGCTAACATCACTTCTGACCACATCATCAAGTCATGTCCTATACTAATCTTTTTCTGTTCGAAAATTACTATTCCACATTGATATATCTATTTAGCAAGTTTCGAAGAGCAAAAATGTTTTCATATTGATATCCTTAACAGCTAGACCTGTTAGCTAGCCAAACAGTTGAAATCTGTTTTGCTAGAAGTCAGGTTGGTTTATGGTTTTCATATTGCAAGCCTTCGCTGTTGAGCTTCTCCAGGCGTTCTGATACAGGATAATAGACTACAAATATCTGATAATGAGTTTGACTATATCGGGCAGTTCGACACATGGTTGCATATATCATATGGGTTATAATAGCAATGCGGTACGAGTGGCTTATTTTGGTACCGATATAATTCTAATTTTCACAAAACATTTTCACCAAAACACCCTCATGAAATATTGCTTATAAACGGTTATACAGACGGCATAGTTCCTGTTGCAAAGTGAATTGATTATCTGTGGCTTCTGGAGTTCCTTTTTCTCCTAGGTTCAAGGTTAAAAAGACTGAAACATGGAACCCTTTTGAATAACCGACGGGAGTTTTTTTTTTAAGTTTTGGGGATTAAATCGAAACCACACATGTACATGACAGCAGTCAAATTCAATATTAGCAGCTACTTTTAACTTGAGGCATTATACTTTGTCAGCAAGTGGTTTCTTGGATAATATATCTCCAGTAATGGCATCTGCTCTTGCTGGGCCTCCTTCAAACTTTATTATTACTGGCAACACATAAGTTGCTAAGCACGTTGCAAAAATATTGTAAGCAAGAATCCAATGATAATGTTCTTTGAAATATACAATATTTCACTACTACACATACATATAGATTTAATTTAAGAATTCACTTTATCTATATTATTGCTGAAGTTAGAAAAAAAATTATAATGGATGTCAGAAAGATTAGATAAAGTGAGGATAATAATAATAAAGTAACTGAAAGTTTTTTCAGCATCAGCCAAATATTATGGTTGTTCAACGTTAATAACGCATAAAGTTGAAGTCTCTTTTAAAATCTTAGAATAGCGATTTTTAAAACCATAATTTAAGGCTAAGGGATCCTTTTTTAACCGTTCTTTACGCAACCTCTTTGGTTATATCACTGTTAAAGTAAAGCACCTTCCTTTAGGTGCAACTGGCAAAATTTCATTTTATATATTATTTCTGTATTTCAAAAGAAATGTAACTTTTATTTACGACTGGCTACCTCTTACGGTACATGAGATACAAATCCCTAACGGACAAAGGGGCGGTCAGCTGAGACTCGAAGAGTTCCAATGGCAGGCTTAGCATACTAAACATAACAAACATATAATTGAAGGTGATATTTCGAGTCGTTTGACGATAACTCTGTACCCACATGCGTACAGTATCTACACATATTACATTAATATAGTGATGATCAGACTTGGACCAAATGTAAACCAGTAAGCACACGAATGTGACTTCGTGCATGTGATACAGCTTGTTGTATTTGCGTCTTCCTTAACTGTGCTCACATTTATATTAATAACACCGACAGGACACCTTCGAATTAGTAATTACAATTACAATAATTATATATGAGTCTTATATTTTACCATTAAAGGTACACAAAATATTAATAACATATACATGCAATTCTTTAAACGGTTTCCAACAAGTACTTGAATAAAAATGATGTTTGGAAATAAAATAATGAATACGAGTTATGTGACAAATCATCAAATATGAATTGATGTAATAACGATTATATTATATACACCCTTTGTTTGCTAGCAAGAGAATGTATTTAGCTTACTTTGGTAGCATTCTGTGAAGTAAATCTTCGGTCTTTTGTTTCTCCTCAATCAATAGCCTCGTTCTCTCGTTGACTAGTTCTTCTAAATTATTTGCGTACTTTTCCATCATATCCATCATTTGGTCCATTATGTTTCTTGATCTGAAATCAATAGTAATGGTTAGTACTAGAAAATCGGACGTATTTTAAAGGTAAATAATGGTGTTCGTGTGGCAGATTAAGAATACCGACGTGTGATGGTGGATTAAGAATACGGAATGTCGCCACTCTCATTCATGCGTTAGATATCGTAAGAGTCCATTAAGGAAGCATATTACGCACGACAACAGCACTGCAAAATGAAGATAAACTTGAAACAAACTATACGAACCCGTGATATAGTAAGCAGTCCAAAACCTCCCTTCTAAAGAAAAATCTATGTCCGGGAGTGGACTAAGAAAGGCTGTTCATGATAAAGTCATAAAAAAAGGTCTACTTACTTTCCAGACTTCATTTTCTTAAGTCGACTTCTAATAGTAGGAAAATCAGGTCTTAAGTTCGGGTCTTCAGCCCAGCAGTCTTTCATACAGGACACTATGAATTCCTCTGCTTCTAATGAACTTGTGTCGGGCCGAAACAGATCCTCCCCATCTTGCTTTGGTCTCTTAAGTCGCTCGATTATATCTACAAATAAATATTTATTACCTGGATGACGGTATTTTTTTCTTTTTTGTGGTAAATTTTCTAAAAATAAATCCTAGCTAGATCGGTTTATCGCCCCCGAAATCCCCGGCATGCTAAATTTCATGAAAATCCTTTGAGCCATTTCCCAGATTCAGACTTTATAAATACAAGAATAGTTTCGTTTAAAGGTATTATATAGATATGTAGATAACAGACCAACGTTTGGTTATTAATAAGTCACAAATCTAATTATTATTCATGACAACTTCGCTTTTAAGCTGTTTGGCGAGTGCATTACTCAACTGTTTATTTTAAAATATGTACACATGTCACAAAACAAGGATCTCATCAGGTTCACCGACATGAGTGTACAGAATGGTCTACTTCAAATATATTTCCATAATGCTTTATAAAGTTATTACACAAAAAAAACTTAAAGGTAAACTAAATATGTAAGATTATGAAAAACCCATAGAATACCACCACTATAGAATAGTGTCACCAAGATCTGCTCACAACCAAGGGAGCAAAGTACATAGAACAATAGTATTGCAAGAGAAGCAAAACTTAAAACAAACCCAGCGCCAACCCGTTTGGACAGTATGATATACTGGGCCAAAACCTATTTTCTAAAGAGAGGCCCATATACAAACTTTGGTAAGAATGTTTACCTTTAGGTTCAGTCCCGGTCATACCAAAAGGACCTCTTCTAGCTATTATTTCGTAAAGAATGATTCCAAATGCGTATACGTCGCCTTTTTGCGTGCCACATACTGTGCCGTTGGGGATGTCCATCTCCCTCAGCAGTTCTGGCGCTTTCCACAACAACCCTGTAAATAATACATTACATGAATATAGTTTACAACGATTATGTCAAATGTACATATAAAATTCTTAATTTTAACCAGTATTCGGCCTAAGCGGTGTCAGCTTTTACGATTCGAAATACAATATAATTTAAACGTCCACATCTCTAAAAGTATACACACGATATTTGAAATTTACCCACTTTACCCAATTTACCCATTTATACACATAATCAGATCTTAATAAAAATATTACAACGAATTCAGAAAAATCCTTCTTTCTTTGAAGCTGGTAATTATATTACCTCTATAGTATTGATGTTCTCCTATAAAATCGTTTTCGGCACAGGCTCGTAGTTCGTGTAAACCGAAATCAGCTACCTGTAATGACACACACGTGATAAATTGAATAATTGCACAGATAATAAGCCAATGCAGCTTACTGTTTAAGATCAGTGCAGTTATGACGTACATCCCCACCAATACCTGTTTGTCTGTCTGTTATACTTGTACCACTAAACTACTGACCCAATTTTAATCAAAATAATCATAAAGATGCTTTGATAATTCTTGAAGAAGGAGACATACACTAGTTTTTGTCGGCAAAAACTAGTTTTTAATAAAATAATTTATTTTTTGCACCTTACCTGTAGCATCCATCTTGAAGTGACTACACAATTAGAAGACTTGAGGTTTCCATGAAATATTAATGGCGACGTGTGAATAAATATCATACCCTGTAATGATACAAGCGTTGTACATTATTTTTAACGTATTTAAATATGTATTTGTTTAGATTTATTAGGTATATAAGTCGTCGTACCTTTATGAGATCATGAATTAATGAGGATATGAACATTTTATCCAATTTAATATCTTCATTCTCAATTATATCCTGTAATAAAGAGTTCAAATATTAATAATCAATCTCAACACATTAAATATATTTGAAAATAAAAGACGCAGAACAGGGTCTTTTTCTGAAACTAAAAATGCATTTTCATAAGAACACTATAAGAACTGCCCTAAGGGAGAAATCCCTTTGTCTAGTAATCGCCAGAGATCAATGACATAAATTTTAAAGACACAATGTGTAATAGCTATTTATTACGTGTACTGAGATTGCATTCAGAAGGCTAAACATCGTAATAATAATTCTATGAACATTTGAAATATTCAGTTCCAGTCAACTCTTGACCTCTTGATAGTACTCAGGTAATTTGATTAACGATTCAATTTTCGGTTACAACAACAACACTATAACAGTCAACGTTAAACATTTTACTTTACTACGAAAATACCTTTCATGGAAGTGTCGATCGGAATTAAATTGTACCAAATTTTTGCTACAAGTATTGGCCTTCTGTTCATAACACTTACATATAAACTTCCTTTGGCACAATAGTCTGTCAGTATGAGTACTCGTAGCGGCTCTACGACAGCACCTATGAAAGAGTTTAGGTTGTCGTGACGTAGTTCGCGCAATAAACGCATTTCCTTCATTATCTCTCGTGGAATGTCCTGGAAAAAAACAAAGATATATAATATATTCAGGTATAGTGGTTCAGATACAGGATATGATAAGGTTACTTTCGTGGCCGAAATAGATAGTAAATAGTCCCTGATACTCTCACATCTTAAAACATATAAAAACAGTCGAAGAAAGTCTTATTTCATGATTGATGCACTTTAGTATACGTTAGTATCAATTATAATATATTTGACAAGTAGTATCTAAAAGGTTCCAGAATAATTTAAGACAACATACTCACTTTCTTCTTTGAAAACTTGAGTTCCTTAATTCTAACAACATTTCCTCTATACTGCGCTGTCGTGGTGAATATCTGGGTACAGCACTTACTCTCGCCTGAAATGCCACTCGCCAAACTCAACTGCAACATACACATCAGTTCTGAGAACCAGTTGTAAATTAAATGCAAACAATAAAATAGCACATAAAGACTTCACTTTTACACAAAAGCTAGCGCTTGCCTGCGCGTTTATTTCTGGTAAGGGGTTACCTTACTAGGCGACCACACGAGACCACTGCCCAAATAGCCGGCTATTTCCTGTGTATCAATCTTCCACAGTAGACCTTCGATCTCTTGCTCGATCTTCCACTTGCGGTATATACTGATGGTGACAACGAGGGCGCAAAATAATGTGACAGCTAATGTTCCCGCCACTACTAAGGATGTGACTTGCGAATCATCTTTCGGACACTTTTCGTTCAGAAACCCGCAAGAGGGCTCGTCCTCTGGTTTCACGGAGTCCGGCCAGTCGATTGAACTACCGTGGTTCACTTTGTACTCCTATAATAAATAATACACAGTTGATTATCAGACGTATCTTAATATGTTTAAACGTGCGGGAATTATTTGCACGCGTTCGTGAATGAGCAGGCTACGGGTTTCTTTAATACTGATAGTTTATACTATACATAGAATTGACCAGTTACATAAAGTCATAGGTCACTTTATTGTGAACTATGTTTGTACTGCACGCATGTCACTTGTTGGACCAAAAGGTTTCGTCAAGCTTTTGCAAATCCATTGTTACTTCCATTACTCTTTAGACTTTTACGAGTTCTTGAACTTAAACTATGCTAATATAACCAATTTCAATATAAAACAATAACAATTCAAGACATATTTTGCAGTGGAATAAAATCAAGTTCTTTAGTATTATTTTTTTTTAATTAATTAACTAATAATAATGAATAGATGTTAGTCTCACTACACGAAATCTAAGACATTGGTCTGCTTAAAAAACTAGAAGTAGAATTACAGAGCAAAATTACTCAGAAATTATTAATTTCAAGTTTAAGGCAAACGAGGTCAACTCACAGGAAACTCCTTATTACTCTGCAGGAAGTGGCCGACAGGTATCATGCTCGAAGAGCAGTGGACGAGTTCGTCTCGGTATGTCGTCGGTTTGAATGCCAACACCGAGAAGTTGCCCTCTGAATCAGCATTCTCATCGAGACGTATCGACATACCAGATATACCTGGAAAATGTTGATAATCTAATTAATAGAAATATAATTCTGGATTTACTAGTATGATATGATGGAACGTACAAGTTAGTTTTTTCTCTGAATACATTTTAATTATGATTTATTGTTTTTTTTTAATTTATTTATCGTTTGTTAATCTTGGAAATTATAAAGGATAAGAAGAAAAAGGTTTGCTGTTTATTTCCTACTTTGGAACATCGCTTTTGTGTTAAAACTGAGGATTCTGAGAAGTTGTTACTTTATTTTCATTTATTCATTTATCCAGATTACGAAATTAATAAGACTAATTATTAATTAATTATTAAGACTTTTAATTTTTTATTCATCACAAATACACCCAATCTCATACAATTCACATTTTTTGTATTGTTATATTTTAATAAATTCGATGTATATCACAAAAAGAGTGACTGTTATATTATAATTGCCGTAAAAATAGTAGTGATCTCTAACTAAATACCTACTTACTTTTATAAGGAGAACTTTTAATCATCTTCTCAACAATTCGTGAACCATTTGTCGCAAGGCTTAGTAGTTTAGTATAAGTCAATGGGTCAGGGTCTTCTCTGATGATTTCATCCAAGGCTTTGGCGTACAGTTTCACGGAATCGTATAAATAGGCAGCGTAGATTGATACAAACTGAAAGAAAATAATAAATAAATAAATATGTTCAGACATTTTAACTGGCAACGTCATCTAGTCCCAAACTAAACAGAGCTTGTATTATAGGTACTAGACAACTGATATTAATGCTTATATTCTTTTTTAATACTTATATTTTTGTAAATACATACATATTATACGTCTAAAACACCCAAACTCCGACACAAATATTTGCAGATCATACAAACATTTGGTCCGACTCAGGAATCGAAGCCGAGACCTCCAGTACGGCAGTCGCATTCGCAACCACTGGGCCACAGAAACAGTCAAAATAATATTATGTCTCATAAATATTTTGTCTTAATAAAGACTAGTGAAAGAGCAATTTTCAAAGTTGATACTTCAGCGATACTTAGATCACACTGACTTGACTGCAGTAAAAGTTTTGATTTCTAGTTTGAAATTAATTCATACTTTTATTTAATACTAGCGACACGACCCGGCTTCGCTCGGCTGCCTATGAAGTTCTCGGATTACCTTAAGCCTGTATTACACATAAAAACCTTCTCATTGAATATCAACAGTTACTGCTGAAAACTGCATTAAAATCTAACGAGTAGTTAGAAATATCTAAGCGAAAAGACCGCGGAAACGACTCCATCTGATACATATCTATTTATATATTAAAAAATCGCGTATATTACTTCGAATACTACCTTTACGTGACTTCTTATATGTGCTAACACTAACTCTTTTCACTTACCATTTAAGTACATTTGAAATTTCTATTCAATTTTCATTTAGACTTAAGCTATCCTTAAAATACTTTATTTAACTAAAATATATTCTAAGAAACAAATAAAACTTTTTTTTCTAGTGATATGTGTTTAATATTACTATTTACGGTTCAAAATAACACTCACCTTATTAAACTTAGACCCAAAAACGTCAGGGAACTTAAAAGGTTCCTTAGCGTTATACTTGCGAACTTTGTTAGTAAATGATTCATAACTACTAGACGGTTCTGAAGAAACGACTACTAAAAGCGACTGCGCTCGTTTCTTGAACTCAGGTGTGTTGGGACATATCAGCTTCGCAGACCGGTCCTCAGTTTCTGAAAAGTACATTATTCCATTACAGATTGTACACAGAGAGAGACATGGCAAATGGCCCAGTGCGAGTTTATCACACAACTCGCTCATGACGCTGAAAGCATTCGGCGTTGCGATTAGTAAGATTTCAGCGTGGCCCAACCCAACGCCGTACGCGTTCCTCTTCTAGACTGATTCGATGTTTAATGAATTCACCGTGGGAGAGCCACGCTTCAGCATGAATGGGCCGGCTCGACCGGAGTGATACCACGGCCGCACAGAAAACCGGTGTGAAACAGCGCTTACGCTGTGTTTCATCGAGTGAGTGAGGATACCGGAGGCCCATACCCCAATCCAACACCCCCTATCCCCCTTGCCATCCCCCTTCCCCCCAGGCCGCCATAGTGTGGGTCACCATGCTGCATTGTTCTTTTTCGCATTGAGGATGGTGACCACCACTCTTGGATTCTGCTCATGCTTTCCATCAGGCAGGGCAGAGTCATTTTGGCAGCATAAATATAAAAAAAAAAAAACACACTGGGCCTTCTGACCATGACTATAATACCATAGTGTACATAAAAGTATAGATAAAAATAAGTTATTAGAAATGTTCTGTCTACTGTAGTATAGCTACAGTAGACAGAACATTTCTATTAAAAACTTATTTTGCGTTCTAGGTATAAAAATATCAGAAGTCGGTTTATGTGGTAAGAAAACAGCTATTAATTTCAATATGTCAGTCACTTTACGATTTTCACAGAGATATACCAGTTGTACTGATATACCACAATTGTTTGATCTAGATACCAAAAACGCGGGCTTTTTCCACTGTTTAAGCCTGCGTCGGATAAACATAAACTCTACTTTACAAAGAAACCACATAGACATTGGAATTTGTTTATTTATTTATGAGGCTACCCTCTCTGATGGAAAGCATGACTAGAATTGAAGAGTAGTGGTCACCATACCCATTGCGTATGCAGACAAGGCAGTATGGTGACCCACACTATGGCGGATAGTTGCAATAAGTAAATATAAAAAAAATACTCTAACAATCACAAACAAATAATGATGAATTTATCATAAAGTCAGGGTTATATTATACTAACAATTTGTCTTTCTTGCTTCTATTATTTACCTGTTAAAAAGTGAATCATTTAATATTAAAAACAACATACTCTGTCAGTGGCGTCAGAGATGACAGAGTCACTGTGCTCAAGTACTTGTTTATTTTGCTTGTGTGATTAACAACAAGTTTCACAATTGAGGTAACAACCTCTCAAAACTGATCACAGTAGGAGACTTTGAAAACGATAGACTAGTTATACATTCTCGTAAATAGTTAATGAGAATAGTTGATAAATTCTATTTTTTTTTTAATAAACACACTTGTATAGCTAACTGTCTGTACCCTACCACGTTTCGATGTGGCACATTGTGGCTGCATTGATGAAATAAGGAACAAAATTGACTCTAAAATAATGAAACGTATAGCGCATATGGTGTTAAAATATAAGCACAACCGGTTCAACCTGTAAAGTTTTAAGATAATGTCTATTTAAGTCTCACTCTTTACATACCTATATTAACACTGTCATCCTTTCAGGGCAAAATTGTCATATAACCGTATCGTGTCAAACAACGTTTAAGCAATAAAGTTTGTTGTTAGGCCACTTACTCATAAGATACTTCCAGGCGTCTTTAGGAGAATACGTCATCATATCCACAAATATGACCATGTATTCGCCTTTCGCGAATAGCTTGTGAGTCTCCATAGCAGTCATAATTTCTATCAGACCAGATGTCGAACCCAAGAATACATAAACTGAAAACAAAAAAAGAGTCAACAATTGCAAAAAAAAAAAGATTTTCGTTTAAAACCTTAAAAGAAACGAATTAAAAATATAATTAGCAACATGAAGACTCGGTCTCTCACTGCTTGTAATAGAATGTGAAATTACTTAGAAACGGGGGGTAGCAAACAAAAAAAAATTTACTGTGCACTCTGTCATTCCCACAGCGTCTAAAAATAATTTAATGAGTATATAAAACTCTAATCAAATTAGATCAAGAAGTCTATGAGCAGCTACAGATATTGAAAGGTTCTTGATGATGTACAATGTACATATCTATTTTACTATTTAGAAACTGAATTAAAATACGCGATTCCCAGAGAAGGCGAGATTTGTCTTTCAACCCGGTTGTAACTATTCTCTAACTGCAGTAGTAGATTTTGTATTGTTGTTTTACAAGTCCCGTTGAGCCTTATCTTATTACATAGAAACCGTTATTTTGCTTTCCCGTATGAAGTCTATGCAGACATTACTCAACTAAGCCCAACCTTAAATCATATATTGATCTAGACACGATAATGAAAGTTACACAAAAGCCTTACAATATCAATCACGATCTTTTTACAAGAACCAAATAAAAATATGTCACCGCTGTCAACACCATTTACTTTAATAATTAAGTTACGATTCATGTATAAACTTACTTCTAGTTTTATTCTTGGTATCTTGTATGAACTGATACCAGAAGCCAGGTGCACAGCAAGGAAGCTTCTCCTCGCAACATTTGAACCCATCAATGACGGGTCTTTGGTGGTTTACAGTCATATTGTTCCTCTTGGCATGGTTTTCTAGTGTTAGAGCTACCGTTACCCAAGTCTCCTCGTAAAGAATTGAGAACTTATGCCATCTATAGTATCGTAATAATGAAATCACAGATTTTGTCGCCTGAAATGCAAACAAACATAATACCTAAATTTCTACACATATTATTATACTAACCTTGCCTAAATATTTCTTAACTTTAAGGTTTTTTATTACTTTTAATTGAAACCCTATGAACGATATATATATATATATCTATATCAAGGAATACAAGGAACAGAACGCAACTTCTTTCTTCTAAACTTTTCCCAAACTAAGTTGGAGTCCACTTTATGTCTACTACGATACGGTCAAGCTTTCGATTTCTACGTGCAGAGACTGTCAACAGACCTCCACAACCCAAACAATACTTTGATACAGTTTAGTAAAAGTGTATCAAAGTTCTGTAGAAAAATTGACGAAATTTGTAGTTCTCCAACTACCCGTAAAGTTTTCCAAACTAAAGATTATTAGCTGTATTCTATACTGTATTATTCATCTTACACATAGTTTGTTTTGTAGCTTAAAAGTCTGTTCAATAAATGAAATTACTGACTTTATTTTCTAACTTACATATGTTGCAAATACGATGTTATTAAGGAAATGAAATTTGAGCATAATACCTGGAGATTAGTCACATACCTGAGCTCCTGGCGGCTCCAACCGCGCGAAATTTGATAATGTCGACGTTTGATAGTCAGAACATCTCTGAAAATAACAAACATAGGAGAATTAGGAGTTCCAAAAATCCTTGTATTTAGCTCTTCAAACAATGTTGTTGTCTCTTTCGTTATGGCAAAAAAAAACTTTTAGCTAAATAGTATTAATATTAATATATTACTAGTGTCGTTTCCTAGAAACTGATAACGATTTAGAAGACAGTCAAAGAGCAAATTTAAATAATAATAGTAGGTGATTAGCAACGGCGAGTCTTACATAAGAGATCATGGGTAAATTTCTGGACTGCGCGATGATAGCTTCTGTACGACATTTTCCCTCTGGACCAAAGAAAGCAACAACACCCTCGCAGCTCATGTCAGTGAGCAGGCGTGTGGCCGTCACCGTGTCGTACTTTGTGTCGTGCCATTGAAGCATTAGTTCTACATCAGGTAATAAGTCTGCATTGTTGTTGAGCTGGAAATTAACAACATTAATTCGTATTACAGTATAAATAAACCAATTGCTTTGCTGTGTGCTCATTCCGATATGTAAACGCATCAATTGGATATTTATTTATGTTCGAGGAATTCTAAAAGTTAACGCGATATGTTTGCCCTCGCGCTAAAAATAGCTACGGAAGTGTAGATATGATTTTGTGCTGATCAAACAGTTTTATCGTGGTGTGAGTGTGTCCAACATAATTGAATTAACTTATATCATTACTAAATATAGTAAATGTGATTATATGGCTAAGAACTTAAATAAAAATGAACTACTTTAAACCGCATTTATAACCGTTGAGCTACTTCAACGTTGTTACATATCAACAGTGAGACTATAAATATAAATCATTATGTGGCTATTATTAAAATTGTAATGTAAAGATTATAATAATTTCTTCTCTAGATTTACTGTAATGGGTTCATCCTATTCGGTTTTATCATCATGGCTTTTGTACGCTAATGGAAAATTTAAAAATACATTGTAAAACACCAACCTCTTCAAGTGCGATAGAAAGAGCTCCAGAAATAGTGAGCCCCTGTCTATCTCGGAGTTCACCAGTGAGGCAGGGCAGGTAGCCGATAGTGATGTTGTACTTTTTGGCGCAGAGCGAAGGCTCGAGGAGGCTCAGCGCCGCGAGTACGAACACCCGCGCGCTGCGCCACATGCCGTCGCCTTCAACACGGTACACCGTTCACCTTTGAAGAATAGAAAAAGAACGTTGTTTTATTCGTTTAAAACTTAGTTACTACGTAACTATCCAGATATGAGCACATGGAAAAATATACATGTGGATTTCAGTTTTGTTTAATTTGAAACCTATATTTAGGATTCAGTCCTCCGAACCTTTATTTCACACTAGGTTGGGGTCGGCTTTGAATCCATTACGAATACTTCGAAACTTAGATTTTTACCTACCGAAAGACGTAGTCGTGTTGACTTTTTAGACCACCATCTACCCGTAATGATTGCCCAAAATATTCGTTTGGTCTTTGGGCTCGGCGGCTAAACGTGCTCTCCGCAGCACTGAGGGGTCTCAGTGTTTTAAGAATAACCTGGCCTGGCTAAGATTGCTTTAAGTTGTAGAATTGAGTTTAAACACATTTCACAGCAAGAGGAAACTTTCAATTCATTATGTGAATTATCGTCGTGGTAACATGGAAGAAATTGCTTTTTAGCGATAAGGCCGCCATTTGTACACGGTGATTCAATTGATGTATTATGTAAACTATATATTTATGTAAACTGTTATATCTGTTGTACAATTAAGTGTATTCTATTCTAACATGAAGTACCCTGCAGTGATCTGTCTTAAATAACTGATTACATAAATCGATTTAAACACCTTACCCAATTTAAAGTCTATATGGGCTAGGAGTTGAAAACGACCATAAAATTTAAAAATGACTAGAGGTTTGCAGAGATCAATTCGACGACAGCCCTTTAAACTTAGTTCGTCCGGATGTCATCATATTGATTTTTGCGATGACTCTACTGGCACTCGCAAGATTAAGAAAAATCGATTGACGTAAGAACAACCAAAATTAGCGGAATGGTTTTGCCCTCAGAGAGCATAAAAGAACCAATAAACAAATGCACATTTATAGGCAGATTGACACATTGCTATTCCTTTCATCACTCACAAGGGTATCTGACTGAGTCATGTCTTCTCTTCATATGTCTATTTTCTATTAAAAATTAATTGGCTAACCAGGCTTAAACAATAATATTATAATTGAAGCTGGTTTAAAATGTATTAATATAATATCGAGTTTCAATAAGCTTCATCACAAACCGAACGTTTATTTTTCATTGGTGTACATAACAGATAAGCATGCTAAGTTGATTCATATAGTTCAGAATTATCTACGTTTACACTACGTAAGCAATTAATTATAAATCATACACATCCACACAAATACCTACTATTGCAGTAAGAGGAAAATCTCATAATAGCCCCAGAATAACTCATTTTGATTATTAATTATTGCGTACCGTTTCAATAATTTGAAATTATTCCTTACAAAATTTTATGGATATAAATAATTTTATTTGTCATTATTTAAAAAGTTATTGGCACGGGAAGTTGCAGTATGTGCGACTAGACAGACATTATTATTGTAGTTTCCTGTAAAACGATGCTTTGAGCGAGGACAAGACAGGTTACTTAACGTCTCCTACTTAATAACTTTGTAATATTTATATTACACAGAAGAAACTACTGGATTTTTAACAGAATAAAAAGAGTATTTTTACTGACTAGATGAACCTTAGGAAAGAAAGTTCTAGGTTGGCTTCCTTTAACTTGCTTACTAGTTACAGATAGCAGAAGCGGATCGTACTTTACAGAGATAGAAAAAAGATGGATCAGGAATACAACAACAGTTGAACTAGCTGAATTGGAAGAGAATTGTTACAATATAATACCTAAAATTGTCTAACAAAACGATGACATATTCATTGAACAGTAAAAATATACCAGTAGAAAGCTAATTTTCTATAAGCTGATATCGTACCAAGATAAACCCTAGAGGTTTAATAAAACTTCAAAGTCATTGTCCTATAACGATAAGAGGATGATCTGTTGATAACGGTCGTACTAAAACACTGTGCGCTTTGACGTTAAACAACCAACGTAGTTAGCGATGGCAATTAAAATTCATTGTGATAAAGGAAGTTATGTGTGTGTCGTGAAATACAAACAAAACGAATTAAAAATAACCTAAGAATTCAAATAGGAACCAAATCTTAACTTTGTTAGATAGCAACTGAATATCAACATTTATCTCGTTCACTACGTTTATGACCCTCGCTAGCTATGGACACGTGAAAAAAAAAACAATATTATTATTCAATAAACCAATATCAACCATTACTTGCATCACTTTGTTCAACGCCAAAATCAGAAACTTAAGTCAAACTAAGCTGTGATTGCAAATTGATATTGATGATGATGATATTGATGCTATAATGATGGCGGCGACAATGAGCGTATCTATTTTTGTAACTCAATAAAGGGAAGTCTTCCTGCAGCGCGTTTTCCGCCCTCAAATGTAGGAATTGCTTCCATGCTGTCAAGTAAGTAATTGGCTCACAGTCGGCCACCGATTAGACCAATTGACGTGCTGCTGTTTTCACAACATGCAACTTCTTTTTGAGACTTTAATCTAACTCGAAACAGCTATTGTCTTATATTTAGTGGTGGGTCATTATGATTATTGATAAGAATAGTTTATTCTTTTCTATGTATTAAATCAATATACCAACAATAAGCATGTAGAAGTGGAACACTATCTAGCTCAGAGTCAATAACCGCATCTAGTCCGTCGAGTCAGCACGTTGGTGTCACATTGGCACCTAGTAGACTAGGCTGTGCATGAGCTGAAGCTAGCTCATTGGTCGCGCTCTCGCTCGGCGAGCAACACATGCACAAGCCACGACTATGAGGCACGATCTCTCCATATGATAACGTCCGCGATAACGTTGTCCGTGTCTATTTTTAGAACTTAATAAAAAGGTAATGTATTTGTGATTATTTTACAAGCAATCGTTAACGTAGTAACTGGAACATGATTTACTTGAATATAAATAGGTATAAAATTGTAATTCACACTTCTACCTTCCACATTCGAGGTAGATATTGGACGACTTCCTCCGTCTACACAGGTATTCAACGGAAAAGATGGATTTGTTTATCAGTCATGAAAATGGGGTAATATCAATATGCAATTTTCAAGTTATCTAATCAGCTTAAATAATATAGGGGTATGATTATACCTGTATAGCAATATACTTACTACATACTACTTCGGTAACTTTCATATCTCACGAAGTTTTGGAACAAAAAGTAGTATAAAATACTTTAACAACTTCTTTTGTATTTGTTTTGAAAGGGTAAGTTTTAAAAGGCTTTCAGAAACTTGAAAGTCATAATTTTTAACAAAAGAACAATACAAAACATAAATACATACTCACATAATGTCATGCCTATTTCCCAAAAGGCTGGGCAGAAATAATGTATCTCCGCTTACTACGGTTCTGTCTCTATTCTTATACTTTCTTAACATTCATCAATTGCTACATGCAAACTCGTTGGTTCCTGGTACTTTGCTTAAGGCCCTTTATTAGAACATCGCCTATTTGGTCGGTAAATGTAGAATTCAACATGTAGCTCGAAATGTACAATTATGGTCCCGAAGTGAGTGAGTCAGGACATTATTGGCAATATATTTATTTATTAAACTTTATTCACAATTATACATTGGCGGCAAATACTCAAGGCATTGTCTTCCAGTCAACCCTAGGGTACTGTTGAAATCTAGTGGGTTCCGAGGGGGGCGTTCGACGGTCGATGCCGTGATGCACCTGAGAGCCGTGTCAGAAGAGGTGGTGAGCTGTGACGGCGTTGTGTTGGCGGTGTCTCATGACATCGCCAACGCATTCAATAGTCTGCCATTCAGCTGCATCAGGGACGCACTCCACTATCACGGAGTGCCAGAGTACCTGAGGCGGCTGGGACTATTTAGGGAAGCGTACCGTCGTGTACGAGGGCCGAGAGGCTTCTTGAGACGGCGACCCATGTCGTACGGCGTTCCGCAGGGGTCTGTCCTAGGACCACTCCTGTGGAACGTGGGGTACGACTGGGTCCTTCGCGAGCGTCTCCTCCCCGGTCTGGGCGTAATCTGTTACGCCGATGACATGTTGGTCACAGCCCGGGGGACGAACTTCCAGGAGGCGGCGTGCCTGGCCACCAGGAATGTATCTCTGTTGGTCGGGTGCATCGAGGTGCTGGGCTTACGGGTGGCCCTGGATAAGACGAAGACCCTGCTGTGCCATGGGCCCCGTCGTGGGCCGCCCCCCAGCGCCTCCATAGTGGTCAAATCGGTCCTTGTATCGGTTCGGGCCCAGTTGAAGTATCTGGCCTTGATCCTCGACGGTAGGTGGCTCTTAGAATTAAATCATTGTTGCTATGTAACGAAACCGCGAATGGAAACTAGTAACTTTACTTTTGTTTTATATTTATTTTGAGTTGTTCTAAAAATGCAATAGTTTTATATGTAAATCTCTATAGTAGTGTAAATTGAGGGAACCCTGCGGTTGATTGGATTTAATTTATTAATTCTGATATTTGTCCCATAATATTCATTCAACATATCAGTATAAAAAAACGTTTTACATAATCAGAATTGTTTTATGATGAGTTGCAATTGTGCATAGATGCGTTCTCTATTCACAGAACCGTCAGTTTCACCTGTCAAAATCACCTTAGATTATTTATTTGCATAAAACATACAGACAGAAATTTTAAAAAAATGATGATGATGATGTTTACATTGAATTTACAAACAGACACACACAGATAAGAAAATTGCGTGAAACTATTTTTTTAACGTTGCAAAGTTCTATGAGGAACCATGTACATAGAACTGCTAAAAATAAACCGGCAAGTGGCCCTTCTCAAATCAAAGTTATAAAGGACAATGGCAGCTTTGTATAGGACTTTTGTACCGCCTATCACGTCTCATGGTTGGAATTTTTTTTGTATATATTAGGTTAGTTATAGCATCAAGAATTCCACTTTTAATTATCAGATTTTAAATCTCGGCATTCGATCATATCTTTCAACTACAAAATAATACTAAGACGCTATTTGACATCTGTACCCCTATAAGATTTTCATTGTTGTTGCTTGTTGCTCCCTTGTCTAAAATTAATTGTTTTAAAATATTCTTTCGTTTACTTTTTTGTAATAATATTAACTGAACAAGGTACGAGATTTTGTAAAATGCAGCGTAAGGGCAAGAAATCGAAACATTCGGAAAGGACCCTAGGGCTAATGAAAGAACGACGTGAAAACTCACTTCTTACTTCGTCAGAAAAGCGGACTCTAAACCGAGAGATCAGCAAACTCGTAAGACACGACTTCCGATACTCCAATACTCTTTCGATCGAAAGAGCGATCGAGCAGAATAGGGGGTTAAAAGTGTTTGCACAGTCTTTCGGAGGAAGCCACCTGACGAAGTTGCAGCAAGTGGAGAAGTCGTTACCTCCAAGCCGGCCGTTCTTTCGGAGGTGGATCGATTTTATGGCGGTTTGTACGCTTCGAGTGCATCTCGACCTGTTCCCGAAAATGAGGACTGTAGAGCCACATTAACACGCCACTACACCGAAGATCTGCCAGAAGTGAGCACTGACGAAATCGAGATGGCTCCTGGGCAGCTGAAAAATGGACACAATAGGCTGCCATGGTGATTTTCAATGCAACAATGCAGTATAGTGATCGATGATCAACATGCTCCATTGGTGCAATATCTGCATTTGCAATGAGTGTGGTGGCCATCAATCTTGGATTCTGCTCACAATTTCCAGCAGGCAGGTATAGTCACATTGGCAAGCTCATAAATAAAAAAAATATATAGGTACGTGTGGTATTGTCTGTAATAATGTAAGGATGATATTATAAGTAAAAAATATCAATGACATCATTTGCCCAGAAATGTCCTGGATTGAATCCATAACAAGACGCGTAAAGCTTTATTTTGATTATAGGGTAACGATCTTCTATGCGATCAAGAATTAAAAATTATATGTACATATGATGGATTTTATGAGAAAGTAGCATTAAACAATAAAATAATCATCATCATCTCCCTACCCTTTTCCTTAATTTATTTGGAGTCGCTGCAATGAGTTTTTTTCCTCCATTCTCTTCCATCACGCGTCAGTTCACTGCTTACCCCCTTCCTGGCCATAGTTTTATTACACAGTCAACCATTATTCCTTTCCCTCTACTCTTCAACTTTTCATCCACTGGTACTTTCAGGCTTCCGCTGATGTAGCCATTCTTCACCTTATCCATTTTAGTCACACCACCCATGCATCTCAACATTCGCATGACAGCTACATGCAGGCGTCTCTCATCTGTTTTATTTATTGGCAAACACTCAGATCCTTGCAAGGCCTGGTGATCGTTTTTTTATATATTTGTCCCTATAACGTTAAAGGGAACATGGAATCGCATAGTCCCCGTTACCTGCCACTACCTCATCCACCCCGCATTAGTTCGATGTTGTACAAACCTATCTATTTTGCTATTATTTTGTAACAGCGAACCGAAATACTTGAAATCGGTCCAAACCCGAATCGCTGTTCCATTTTACACTTGTTATATTCTATTTTTTTATTTATTATAAAGAATATATTGTTAATAATAAAGAAGACCGGTGATAGACAGTATTGTCTCACACCCTAAAGTATTGTTTCATATTCAGATTACACCAAAAGTGTTGGAAGTCCATATGGGCACCAATAACTCCCAACCGCTAAGTGGGTCATGGGCTTGTTTTAAATTTGTACCAAAGCAACACACTAGGAATTACTTCCCTGTCTTAGTCACCCATGTCTTTCGTGTCCATCAAACTCTATCACTAGGTTTCATAGCGCCCTTTATGATTAATTCTAAAAGCCTAGTGTGAGTTTATAATACATTAAATCGCGTTCGACGTTGCCATTAGCCCGCACTGAAAATTTCTTCAAATCTTTACTGTTCCCAATACCGAACGCGCTCGTCGTCGAGAATGAGTCGATGTGAATGTGAAGTAAACTCACACTAGACCCTATTGATTATTTACCTGGGCAATGTGGTCAGGTAACGATAAAGCCATTATTTCAAAGCCATTTTGTCAAAAAACCGGCTAAAACAAACGAGTTCATTACCTTCATATTGTACTATTTCGACTTATGATATAGTAAAAATAATAATTATCTTAACGGCAACTATAAAAGTTATTAACCATAGATAATTGTAATGGTTTTCTTGTTCCTAAATTGATATTTTAGGCAGTTACTTCTCAAAGACATTTTTATTTCTCGCTTTGAATAAGCAGATACGAGTATACGTAGGTAGGATACATGTAATATTATCATCCAAACTTTAAGTATTTATAAAACCTTTAAGGTTGGAGAACAACAACCTGCAATAATGATTGGAATGGAGTGGTTAACAATATCTAGAATACGTAGTAAAATCAGAAAACTGTTAATATCTAGAAACAAGTTTAATAATAAAAAAACAATTTTCTGACTAATTTCAAATGACAAGTACAATATATTCCCTGCACAAATGTGACGCAATGAACCACCAGGTTCATTGCGTCACACATTTATTCAAGTTAATATTTGTAACCTCGACTTTGGTTACATATTTACAAAGTTATTAATAGTACACCAAATAAACGGCGAGAGGCTGAATCCGCAGTCGGATTACACAAAATAAGTATTTAATGCTAATACAATTTCAGCTCTATTAGTCTAATATATTATATAGCCTAATATTTACTTGGTCAATGTGCATTTGACAAGATCGATTAAAACAGCGTAGTAACATAAATATTTGCGTATCTAAGGCGTCCTATACATTGTTGGTTTTGATGTTTTGCCACACTCAAGATTGAGAGATCTTAATATTGATCGTTAAAAATCTGAACAGTTGGCTGTTACATTTATATAACTATTATTCATAACTTGAAATGGACTACTAAGACGCAACGGGAATAAAAAGAATTGATAAAAGTAATTTAAGGTATTTAGTTTTTTTATCACATGTCACTACATGATCATACTTCTTCTACACGATCATACTGCATAGGTTCAAAGATGAAAGTATATTGAAGTATTAGCAAGCACAGCTATTAAGAAATATTAATAACACTTAACTTATACTTACTTAACTTAACATTATATATATATATTTATATATATATATACATACTAACCGTGGGAGAGCCACGCTTCGGCATGAATGGGTCGGCTCGACCGGAGTGATACCACGGCCTCACAGAAAACCGGTGTGAAACAGCGCTTACGCTGTGTTTCATCGAGCGAGTCCTCACTCACCGGAGGCCCATACCCCAATCCAACGTCCCCCATCCCCCCATTACCCCCAGGCCGCCATAGTGTGGGTCACCATGCTGCATTGTTCTTTTTCGCATTGAGGATGGCGACCACCACTCTTGGATTCTGCTCATGCTTTCCATCAGGCAGGGCAGAGTCCTTTTGGCGGCTTAAATATAAAAAAAAAAAAGAAATACATATATATACGATATGGCCACAGCTTGGCCATAAGTAAGTATGATCGAAAGTATGATTCCAAAAAGGACTTCCAAGCCGCAAAGTATTAGCAGAGTCGCTTCAGCTTATTTGCTGTAGTAAAAGATCAAAACTGCTTAGGAGAGATGAAACAGTGTTTAATAGAGCAGTCATTTTATGCCTAAAGAGGCATGATAACTAATTTTAAAAAACTGTTTTATGATGTTCGGAAGTACCTCCTATTGTCAAAAACAGTTATATTTTTACAAAAAAAAATGTTTTTTAAATTTTAAGTTTAAAATTCACGCCAAAACGGTCGGTGGTGTCATGGCGTCTGTTAGTGCCGTCTTGTCGCAGATACGACATCACCATTTGTCAACCAGTGTTACTTATAGGTCTTAAAAACAGTAAAGTGATCGTCGATTATATCGGTACAAAGTGACCTTTATACATAAGTGACGTAACTCGCGCTGATTGGTGCTCAACTTAACATGGCGGATTGCTGTATTTTGTAGCTTAATGTTTGTTGTGTAAATATGAAAATAAATATGATTTTTACTCTCTATGAACCCGATTCCAACAGATAAATACATAATTTTAGTGGTTCTTGGTTACTGTTATCATGCCCATTCGAGTGAAAGTACATAAAATCATTTTTTTTCTTTGGTGAGCCTTTCGTAGCGATTTAAAAAAAGTACGTGCACCCGAAAGGTGCACGTAGTTTTGTAGAAACAAAAAGTATTAGCAGAGAGAGATTTGTGTATGGTAAAAGTGAGAGAAACATTCAGTTTAAATGAGTATTTTCAGTTAGGTCTTAGTTTTTATCAATATTTTCAGTTAGGCATGAGGAAAACCAGGTCGCTTTTAATCGGTCAATTACGGTGATTTTAAATGTCAGAGGAAAATATTTTTATCCTCATTAATACAATTAAAATTTACATGTAATCAGTTTCAGCAGGACAAATAATAAATAAAGTAATTCACAAAATACAGAAATTCATTAAGTAGTACATAAAATCTTTTTTTTCTTTGGTGAAACTTTCATATTGATTTAAAAATAGGGGACTATACGGGTGCACGTACTTTTATAGTTCCTTGTAGTATTATCTACGGAGATATAATATGGACTTATATTCGTTAATTTTTTGAAAAAATCCTTTCGCGTCATCTATTAACTTAATAGTTACAAAATATAATAACAAACGGATACTACATAAGTAAGTTTTTGTTTGTAATCGCTATGACCCAAAATACATTACAACTATAACTGATTAGAATGTATCATTGCAAATCCTCAACATATGTCTACTGCTGGCGTTACTTGAAACGAACTTTGTGAATTGCCGACACGTTGAAGTTTATTTTCAGTACTTACAAAAAGCATTCTCACTACGGGCCGTCCAGGATCTTTTGAAAGATTCACCTTGTAACTTCTCGACAATATTCACTAAAGTTCTTCTTCTTCTTTTGATGAATGGCAATCAGCCGGATCAGCTATTTCTGCCAATGTCAAGTATTTCAAGTCTTCAAGTCTTCGTCGTGATGGAATTAATGATAAAAAATATAAAAAATGTGGATGACATGAAATGGGGACCGTCTTTCGCAAAAACAAAAAACGATCTCCTTCACTAAAGTTATTAAGAGTCGACTCGAATTAAAACTGTCAAACTGTCGAATAGCACATACATAGTGTGTTCAATTAGTATCGCGAACTTTGTATTTTCAAAAAAAAAATATTTATTCGTGAATATCTATTTTGTCCCCTACAAAGTAATACCTCTAGGATATTATACACTTGTGCCAACGTTTTTTCCAATCTTCGAAGCACTTCAAAAAATCAATTTTTTGTATCTTGTTCAGCTCTTCCTTCGATGCCGTCTTTATCTCGTCATTCGTGGCGTAGCGTCGTCCTTTCATGGGCCTCTTCAGTTTCGGGAACACGAAAAAGTCACAGGAACAAGAAAAGGTCGCGGACAGATTCCAACATCTCATTAGCAACATTCATGCGATGCTGTTTTTGATCGAAATTGAGCAATTTTGGTACGAATTTTGCGGCGACCCGTCTCATGCCCAAATTATCGATTAAAATCGAGCACGAGCCAATCGATATGCCTAGGTCCTCGGCAATTTCTCTAACGGTGATTGGCCAATGCCATTTTCTTCACATCATCAATTTTTTCGTCTGTTGTTGAAGTGCTCGGGCATCCGGCACGCTCTTCGTCGTTCACATCTTCTCGGCCTTCTGAAAATATTTTGTACCACCGATAAACGTTGCTTTTGTCAAAAGTAGCTTCTCCGCATGCCGCAGTCAAGGTTCGGAATGCATCCGCGCACTTAATTTCGTTTTTCACACAAAATTTGATACACATTCTTTGTTCCATTTTTGTGAATAGGTAAAAATCGAAGACAAGCCAAAAAACGCGCAAGCAAAGCAGATGTCAACAATTATCTGAACATTCAAAATGGCCGAACTTGTCAGCATAAGTGAGAGTCATATGTACAAACATAACGCCACAAAAAAATCGAAATTCGAATATACGTAACCCCCGAAAATTCAAAATTCGCGATACTTTTTAACACCCCTCGTAGTTTCTTTTCTGATTCTTATTGACAGGTCACTCACCTGTCAAAATGCCAGGTAGGCATAACCAGCGCTCAATTATGTTTCCCAAGTACAGAATTTTTTCTTGAATATTTCCTGAACCAATCTTCAATACAGGTAATATACCTATGCTATTATACAAAGTTTATTGAAAATGTTCCTTTCCCAAGATTATATGAACTTGACTTTGTTAAAAGTAGTGATATTTTCTCCAGGCATACAGATATAAGTACGAGTTAGTTCAAACACATCGTCAATCTTTATCATCCTCTATTTTCCAAGCGTGTTGACCTCGACTCAGTCTAAATAACTGCTGCCGAGTGACCTGACCCAGCAAATGCGAACGGTACTGATCTAAAGTCGGACTATCTTTAGGTTTATCAGACCATGTAACGACTATCAGTGGTGCTATGGTTGTCAACGTGTTTTTACTAGCCCAAAACTTTAAAATGTGAAGAACTTTTAGTGTATTTGCCATTTTTTGTACTCACAAGTGTAATAACATATAGGTAATTCCAACAATTGTATGATATGACTTAACAGACACTGTTAACTTGATAAATTGTTAACTTAAAATTCAAATTTCTAGGACAAATTTTGGTGCAACTAAGAAATTGTCATACGATCACTAACTTTATTATACTTCAATAAAAATATGGTACGATTCGGAACGTGCCACAAGCGGAATCGTTCGCAATATCGATCTTGTGCGATGTTTGACCTGCCACACCCGACCGCACCCACCTTAAGTTCATAAAAGATCTACCACCGTCTTCGTCGACACAGTGACACCATATTTTATTTCTTCAAAATGTTGCTACGCGTATTAAATGTAGTTACTTATCGTTAATGTCAGCTAATATTTCAAACTATAGTAGCATTTATAATCAGACAATAGGCCGCGACAGCATTTTCATTGTTCCTGGATTATTGCACCAAAAATAATCGCATTAATAGTGGAATATTCATGGTAAAAACTAGCATCAAATTGTTCTGAAAATACATTTAAGAATCATTCATGGTTAACCACGATCAATCAATCAACAACCCATAATGTCCCACTGCTGGGCTCGGGTCTCCTCTCAGGAGAGGGTTAAGGCCATACGTCCCCACGCTGACCAAGTGCGGGTTGGGGAGTGGCAAGAATACGTTGTGTCTACGTAAATCTTGCCGTTGGATGTTTTAAAGCCGCCCAAAGGCCGTATCTTTCGTATGATAACAACCGGGACCGACTGTTAACATGACCTCCGAATCACGGGGATGCTCATGGTAACTTGCCACCAGCGGTCATCCATCCAGGTACTAACCGCGCCGTCGTTGCTTGCCCTCGCTGATTGTTTCTAATCACCGAGTGCAACTGGGCTCGGTGATTAGAAACGAGTATGCGCACAGAGATTAGCACGAGTAACCTTATAATTCAATTGTTAATCGTGGCTCATAGACATGTGGATAGTTTGGAATCTGATGGTAACAATTTATAATACGTATAAACAGCTAGATTCAAAATTTGGATTGCTCTTTCAATTTCTTGATTGAAAATTTAAAATGTAAATAAAATATTACATATCTTTTCCTTATGCGGTAGAAATAATTTAAGTAACATGTGTGGACATATCTAATGTTACAAAGTAACTAATTAAGGATCAATCGATCGTTGATGACAATTTCTTACTCTCTTTTAGTAAAAGGATTGTTCAGCAACAGTTAGTAGTCCCTATTACGTTAGCGGGACTAAAACAGGCAACCTTTGTGCATTTAATAAGTCTCTGATTACTCATTTGAGTATACAGCGGGAGTGAGAATGTTTGTATAAATCACGTTACAAAATGCTTAGTGCTCCTGTTATACCTACCGAAGAAAGTTACATAAGCGTTTGATCCCATAAATAAACAAATCTGTTTTTCACGTTCATGTCGAATTAGCAATTGTATTTACCTTTTATAATGGCAATAAAATCTATAATCTTAACAAAGAACCCTTATAGTGACCATATCCGTCTGTTTATCCGTCCATCCGCGGCCTAGAATTGAGACTGTCTGAGAGTCTGTCCTGGAAAACTAATTTTGTGCATAATTTTTCATCTATCCCATAATGTTAAGTATGATAGGACTTTCAAGTAGAAATGAAAGTAAAATGACTTTCATGATTATGATATAATAGCGTGTATTGGATTCGGATGTTAGTACCAAAATGAACATGACAGAGTTGAGGACGTCATATACTAGTTACATACATGCATACACAAACGCCTCTGTTAATGAAAGGTTAGTCAACGGCATAACGAACAGCTACTTTTGCCAAATGTAACTTAGTTCCACTCACGCAATATGAGACAGGCCCAACAAGAGCATATGAGGAAGTCAGAAATAACAGTACGTTATAACACGACGGATGTCCGGGCCATAAGGCATTAAACAGTCTTACGAGTCGTAAGTCGGTCGTGGATTAGCCAAACATATTTACGGGACGAGGAGGTCACAATTACGTTAACTATTCAGAAAATCAATCTAACTATATTAGATTTTCCATCTCGACTATTTCTAGGTCTTAATATCCGTTACGTCAAAGAGCTCTGGTGAAATCAGTCAAAATGTGACTAGATATGTATTTTAATTCTCAATCAACTTAGGCAAAACAATCACATAAAAATAATCTACTGTTTTAAATTGTCCTTATCAATAAAACGCCAGCGGACTAATGTATGCATACATAAACAGTCAATATTAGGTAGGAATTTGTTGTACAGTAATAATTTTATAATAATTATATAGCTATTCTGGTATTAAACAAATAAATACAGTATACGACTACTATAAAATAAAATTGAGTCACAATATTTGCAGTACAATTACTGTATTGCATTTAATTGCAATTTTTTCTTGTAATAATTTTGATGGGAATTTATTGTCTTAGCCGAGTAGGTATATTAAAGGTTAAAGAGCGTTGGAGTTGCCATTTAGCGTATAACTATCTCGTGACTTATTGTACCTGCCTATCTTCTCTATTTACTTACAGCTGCGTACATATGCAATTAAAGGTGGGACATATATCGATTTAAGTGGTGTAAATGACGTAAAATTATATGAACTGCAAAATTAGGTAGGTGGCGAGTGATCGGTGTCAAAACGGAAGAACGTTTTGATGGGATAGTTTTTAAACTACACCTTTAAAGGTATCATGTTATGAGCTCTTTATACGTTAAAAACAAAGTTTCTAGGTTTGATATCACTATAACGCAATTATGAAATCAGATGGTATGGCAATTACCTAAATTTATTTTTTGTGCTAATGGGCGTAATTTAGTAGCATTATTCAAATAAGAATACTTAATACGAGAAACCCAAAATCGATCAGAATCGCCTGAAATAGAATACACCTATTTAATGCAGAAGACTGCGATAGGCTGAAGATAATAATGATTGAAATATGTTACAGTTTAGGGTCTGAAGATTATCGTTTATTACTCTTTCGAAGATAAAGGCGTATTTATACGTGACTAGCTTTTGACTGCGTTTTCGCCCGTATGCATTTCGGTTATCGTTTTGAAATCTGTGCAGAGGTTTAGTCGTGAAAGTGTAACAGATTGAGACGAAGTACTTTCGAATCCATAATACCAGTATGGATTAATAAAAAGCTAGCTTTTTTCAGTAACTTATATATGCAGTTGAATATAAAAACCATTTATGGAAACCTCGCCTGGGCTTTACGCTGTCGTAATGTCGTAATCGAATAGACGACTAAAAAAAGTGTAATGTAGTCGATCATTTGTTCTGAAAGTGGGTGTAATTTACTTATAATACCTATGTATATTCAAATATATTAGTATGTTTATCTGAAGTCTAATTAGCATTGTACAAACTCTCTCTACTTAGGAATCAGAGGGCCATTTGGGAGATTTGTTATTATTATGGTATTATTATATACTATAATTTAGGTTTCATTTATTTTTTTAAGTTATGAGCCTGCTAAAGTGACTCTACTTTGCCTGATGGTAAGGGTCACCATACTTTCTGTGAATGCAGACCACGCAACAATGCAGCATACTGACTCACACTAAAGGGGGCCAATTTATTTTGCAGAAAAAATAATTAAAGAATTCTTTTCAAACAATCACGAGATGTAAAATTTTTGCAGGGAGCAGTTAATGCTGTTGTGTAGAGTTTTATCGAAAGCACCTTCTATGCCTGTGAAAGCTGCCATTGTTGACTGTTTGTTTGCAAAGGCAGACTCTTCTGTACTACCATTTGACTTTGCTATATGCATGTTGCTGCAAATGAAGTGGAAAGTTCTTGAAAACCCCATCCCTTAGGTATCTGTCCACTAATCTTTCCAGTGTTTTCAAAAGGAAAGATGTGTGACTGATGGGCCTAAATAATGATTTGGCTAGCGTATAGCTCTGCCTGCCTGCTGTTGGTAGGAAGACTAATTTTACCTCTCTCCACAGTATCAATATGTATTTATATGCTATACAAGCCCTGTAGATAGGTATTAGGTGTTTGTTTGATTGATGATAAAATATAGCATAAAAGCAAATCGCATAAGAAATAGGTATATTGTAATTTTAAATGTAACTGAAAATGAAGAAAATGAATATTCTGAAGAATACCCTCAGAATATTCATTTTCTAGCAACTGATAAAATATAATGTTCATTATCCATAACAGCCCTTAATAGTCCACTGCTGAACATAGGGCTACCTCAAAAAGAAGAGTTTGACCTACTATTACCATATTGACCAGACTACATTCTCTTTTTATGGGCAGTGCTGTTGTCCTGCATAATTTACTCCCTCAACTAGCTCTTCCGACACCCACAGGAAAAATATGGTGACCATATTCCATTTTCTTAATTCATCTTAATCCACACTGAAATATACCTTTTATAGACAGATTTTTTGATGTGTAAAGATTTTACAATCTACTAACCAAGTAATTTTTGTATATATATAATCTGAATGTCAGAGGCTCCAATGGTTTTCATGAAATATTGTACAAAGGGGTTTCGGGGGCAAGTTGATGTATCTAGGATTTGTTTATAGAAAATTTACTTAAAAAAATACCAATTAGAGCTCGTTCATCCAGGTACTTATTATAATTTACTATAAGATGTCTAGCAAATGACTTCTGGTGTGTTACCTTGTGGGACAATAAGACTTACCACTACATAATACAATTACTTACAATATAATAAAATCAGCTTATAATAAAAGAAAATAAACTCAAATAAGAGAAAAATATAAAAAATTTCTTATAGGCATATCACTATAGGTTTTATATTTCACTGTGAATTGAAAGCATCTCTTGCACATTTAGTATTTTACATTTAAAAACATCTTGTTTGTCAAGATATAGTTTGGTAAATCTGGCAATGTTTGGCAAACTTAATAAATAAAAATGATGTCATGTTAAAACATCTCATTAACAAGAAAAAATGCATTTACAACATCTTTTTGCATCTTTATAAATACAGTCACTTACCATGAACAAGAAAATGATCCTCCTTGAAGAATCCTGATGAATCCTTCATACATTCATACTACATCACAGTCTAATATATGTATCATATAATTAAAACACTTTGTTTGAATGTCATTTCACATGTACACAAACTGAATATAAACTTCAAAACTGTTTACTAAGGAATCAAGCTTCAATAGCATAGTAGGTTGGATTCTAAAAATACATCAACCTGATAAAATGGTATGAGTGTGTTAACTTTAACACAATGATCACAATAAATACCTAACTTGAGTTGTGGATCGGGATTACCAGGCTCACATGTGTGTGTTGGATAATCAAAGTAATAGATTAGAAACAATGATAACACCAAAATAGATTTAAACATGGATTTAATGGAAAAAATAGAATTGCAACTCAAAAATGATTGCGTTTCGGTAGCGAACCTATTATAGGCATTTATTGTTGACAAAAAAAGAAACAAAACGAAAAATAAATTCAACACAGACTAATATTACTGATTTTCTTATTAAAGTATAATTTTAAGAGGACTTTAGAAAGTCGTAGGTACTCATGAATTGACCTGTATTATTGATATAAAAGTTATAGAATTATTTCAAATCGATACAAACGAATCCAAAACCGTTCTGCTGACAAAAAGAAAGGTTTAAAGCGCCAAAAGCATAAACTTGCAGCACAGTAAATTACACGATTATAATTTCTCATCCACCATCACATAACCACCACTATGTACACTCTACTTGACTACCGATGAGGCGTATTTACGGGACCAGGTATTAATACCTAGTTTTTACTTTCAAGTGCGCACTTGAGTTGACACAAGACTAGGTATTGTAATACGCACATGCACAGAAATACTTGCATTTAGAGGCATACAGAAAATCAATCGATTTATTAGTAATATCGATTCTTTACAAGTAATAGACAAGATGACTAATTTTGAAAACTGTTTTATGATGTTCGAAAGCATCTCTTATTGTCAAACAACGGTTATATTTTTACAAAAAATAAGTTTTAGTAGGAAAAAATTGCGATTAAAATTTTAAGTTTCAAATTTAGGCAACAATGCTCGGTGGTGTCATGGCGTCTGTTTGTGTAAGACGCGACGTCACAATTTGTTAACGAGTGTCAAGTAGATCAGTAAAGTGATCATCGATTATAAGCAAACAAAGTGAGCTTCATACATAATATACATATATATATATATATATATATATATATATATATATATATATATATACATATATAATACATGTCGGATTGCTATATTTTGTAGTTTTGTAGTTGTAGTTTTGTAGTTTTATTTTTGTTAATTAACTATTAATCTCGATCTAAATATATTTATATATATAAATCTATTAACACTTCATTCGCTAAAATCACTTTAGTAGTTTTAACGCTAAGGTGGAACATACAAACATATATACAGCCAAAAATATTACCCTTCCTTTTGGCTTTGCAGTAGTGAACATGATTTTATGAAATGTATCTACCCACAAAAATTGTATAAGAACAACAAAAAAGTATTGAGAAAAATAAATTCAGGAAGTTCATCACAACTTCTTAAACGACACTCGACCGCACCAGAGTGCAACCTGTGGATGGGGGAATCCTGCTGCTATATTAGGTGACTCATCTGATTGCTTACCTTCTTATATAAAAAGAAACCTGCCAACAAAAAAAGGCCCTCATGATGATAAAGTAGGTCTAGATCTAATACTTCCCCAGCCAACTGCTTGGCTGCGACGGAGACTGCAATAAAACACCAAGGCAGAACACCAGATGTATTGGTGGCTTTGTACCTGTAGTCAGACCAAGGAGGCTCTCTCAACGATTCTGGATTGTTAGAAGCTGATACAGCTCAAAAGGCCCAGATGGGATCTCGTGTATTAGAGTTCCCCGGGGCCGAAGGTGCACTGACGGCGGAGGATGTCCACGTTGCAGTTCAGGAGAAGACGAGCTGCAGCGCGGACAACATCTGGGTCAGTACTATTCGCCCCGGTCCAGGAGGGCTTAGCTCAGTGTGGGTCAGCTGTCCCGTGCGTCAGCAAAGTTACGACGACGCTGGCAGGCCGCTCGTCGGTTTCGTGAGCTCCAGGATTACCGTCTTGGCAGCGAGACCGGTCGGAGACGACGGGGCATGGAGGTTAACGTTCTGCCCGTCAGGGAATCGGAGGTAGGGCTGTTGTTCTGGGAATCCGTTTAAAGTACACCATCCCCGCTGGACGGGGTACCAGCCCGAGTGATGGCCCGAGCCCTAGATCATATGTCGGACCGCCTTAGGGAAGTGCTTGACGCTAGCGTGACGTCTAGACGCTACCCTGAGTGCTGGAAAAGCGGGAAGCTGGTTCTTCTGAGGAATTCGGGACGGCCTGCTGATTCGGTCGCTACCAACAGGCCCATCGTGTTGCTGGACAAGGCGGGCAAGTTGATACTCTCTGCCCGCATCATCAGGCACCTCAGTGGGGTGGGCCACGACCTGTTGGACGCCCAATTCGGGTTGCGAGACGGGCGTTCGACGGTCGGTGCCGTTATGCGCCTAAGGGCTGTGAGCAAAGAGGTGGTGAGCTGTGGCGGCGTGGTGAAGGCGATGTATCTGGACATCGCCAACGCCTTAATAGTCTTCCATTCAGCTGCATCAGGGAAGCACTCCGCTACCACTGGGTGCCAGAGTACTTGAGGCGGCTGGTGGCAGACTATTTAGAGGAGCGTACCGTTGTCTACGAGGACCGAAAGGACGCCTTGAGATGGCGACCCATGTCGTGCGGCGTTCCGCAGGGGTCTGTCCTAGGACCACTCCTGTGGAACGTGGAGTACGAATGGGTCCTTCGAGAGCATCTCCCCTCCAGGCTGGGCGTAATCTGTTTGACACATTGGTCACAGCCCGGGAGGCGAATTCCCAGGAGGCGGCGTGCGTAGCCACCAGGGGTGTCTCTCTGGTGGTCGGGTGCATCGAGGCGCTGGGCTTGCGGGTGGCCCTGAACAATATGGAGGCCCTGCTGTTCCATGGGCCCCGTCGTGGGCCACCTCCCCTCGACTCCATTGTTGTCAACTCGATCCTCGTACCGGTTCGGGATCAGGCCCAGATATTTCATCTGATCCTCGACGGTAGGTGGCTCTTCGATTAGCAGTTCCGGCAGCTTGCTCCAAAGTTGGTTGACACTGCCTCCACCCTCGGGCGACTCTTACCCAATCTGGGTAGAGCCAGCATTGCAACGAGAAGCTTCTTCACGGGGGTTATCCTAACCATGGCGCTGTACGGCGCACTGGTGTGGGTGTCGGCTCTGACCGCCCAGAATAAGGCGCGCCTCTGGCGCCCTCAGGGGGTATTGGCGGTCAGAACCATAGGCGGATACCGCATGGTATCGTGCTTTTGTTCTAGTATTTTGTTTGTTTAGCTTAAACCCACCTTTCTACAAACGAAGAAATCAATTGGCGTTATCAAAGCTATCAACTGATTTTAGCAAGCGTAGTAAAGGGAGGTATGTATATCATGTGTGGTGGCGAACACAGGAGTGTCAGCATTAGCGTAAGAAAACCAAACGCTAACTGCTATTGACGAAGTTAACCTAGGATTCTCGGTCGTCAGTCGGGGATTGTGGATGCCTTTTAAGTTCCCGTGACCCCTGGCGTAGGTGAAAGAGGGAACACCGTGGGGCTTTAGTCAGTAAGAGTCTGACAGACCCTTTCGCCCCCTTTCCCCACCATCATCATCATCAAAAAAAAATCTTGATCGTGGTCCGCGCGATCGCAACGCAGCTACAGCAACATTGTGATATGCAGAAACATTTACTTTTATATTTTTTGCAACAAATTAAATTTATATTAAAAATCGAGTATTATCATAAAAAACTTCATTTCTAAGGAAAAATCTAAACTCAGCTGTGGACTGTTGATTAATCAAATACGATAGTCTATAATCGACTTCCCCAGTCTATAGGAAGAGTTTTAAGAGCTGCTTGTCAGGTAATGGCAAGTATGGCAACACTGTTCTGAGTGTTCTTTCTGACTTCTGATCGACTCCTGTCATGGTGTCTTACCCTACGTCGTTATCTAGTAGCATTTCATAAGATAAACAAATAATTAACTTTCAAGTAATATAAGCACTCTAAGCCACTAAAATGGGTAAAGGATTCAATAATTACATGTGTAAGAAGTTCTTTCATCCCGCATCAAGGGACAATTTGAAACGAGTATGTATATGGCGATTGTTTATTTTATTGTACAATAGTGTCAAAACATCTTGATAAAAATGTTATTTTTTTGCTATAGGTATGGATGGCTGAACAGAAAACTGAAGCTTACAAAAAGAAACAAGAGGAACTCAGGCTTCAATATGAAAAAGAACAAGAACTACATGAAAACAAGTAAGTAATTGCATTGTGTTTAATTTTATTATTGCTGGAGGTGGTAATTTATGCATGGTGATTACCTTTTACTGTTTTTATTTTAGAGCCCTACTCAGCAAGGACAGTAAGGACAAATTGAGTTTGAATTTCATGTATGAGCCTCCTCCTGGTGTTAAGAAAGAGAGAGAGAGGGAAGATAATGAACCAGAGTACAAGTTTGAATGGCAACGTAAATACAATGCTCCTAGAGAGAGTTACTGTAAAGGAGATAATGAAATAAGAGATCAACCATTTGGTATCTTGGTACGCAATGTCAGGTGCATCAAATGTCACAAGTGGGGTCATATAAACACAGGTATTTATTATTTACATATTAATCATTTAACCTATTGCATACATGTAAGACATTTTAAATTTCGTTCATTTCATTTATTATATTTTTTTTTCTTTTTAGATAAGGAATGTTCTATGTACTCTTTGTCTATGAGTGAGGCAAGAGCCCTTCAAGCTTCAACTTCAGCTCCAGAAGAAGAAGAGGAAAAACCGGATGTTCCAACATTGATGCAGCAGATGCGAGACACTGGCCTCATAATGAAACCTGGAGCATTGCCTCTTTCAGCAACTAAAATGGAAGAACAGGATAATTCCAGTCTCACAGAAGTAGATCTTATCAGTCAACTGTCTAAAAAGCAGAAAAAGAAACTATTGAAGTAAGTGTTCTTATTTTGTAAGAATATTTTGTTGTATAATAAAGCCTCTTCAGTCCACCTGTGACCATGGCCAGTGCAACTTGGTCGAAACGTCAAGCAAATCAGTGATATGTAATACCTTTAAATAACGACTGTATTAATTCCCGTGAAAATAATTATTATATTTAAAGTTAGTATAATTTATTGGTTTTTATTATTTACAGAAAGTTGGAGAAAATGGAGAAAAAGAAAGATAAGAAACATAAGCACAAGTCTAGGCACTAGAAGAAATAAAAAGTGTCTAAATCTGATCTTTGTGTGTTATATAGAATATGCAACTCTATTGATGTAAGCATGATAATTAAAGTTCTCAAAAATTTGTTGTTGGATTATATACTTTATATTCAATTGTTTACAGTCCATTTTTTGATGTTTCAAATCTTAGCTGTTACTGTATTTAGTTCAGTACCAAATAATTGTTAATCAGAAACACACTCTTGTTTATTACTTGAAAAAGTAAAATTTACTTAAGTTTGATCCAAATTAGTTAAATATCTCGACTAAGGCCATAATTTTTTTTTTGCTATTTTTGAGTTGAATGTTTAAAATGTGTAATGTGTGATGTAAAAATGTACAGGTCGCATTAAAGTTAGATGTCGCCTACATACATGCTGATAAAATTACTTATGTAATTAGTATAATTTTTACATTAACAAAGTAAAATAAGTTCTATTTTACTTTGTTTTACTTATTAACAAGCATGTATTTCTGATTAATTTTAAGTTGGTACTGAACTAAATATAGTGAAAGCTGAGACGTGAGACATCTAGGTATGGACTGTAAGCATATGAGGATAAAGTATACATTCCAACAACAAATTTTAGTGAATTTAAGTTTTGTGATGACAAAAGAATTACCACCAGAAATTCTATATTAGACCTACCAGCAAAACACACATTTAAAAAATCCTTGAAAGTTAGATAGTTGCGGAGTTCATTGTTAGTAACAACTTGACACATCTTCATCTTCCTAGCCTTTATTATTCCCAAAATTATTTGGGGTTGGCTACTAGTTCAATCGGTTTTACCTGAATATCAGTTTTCCCTCGGAGCGACTGGCATCGGACCTCCACAACCTCCGGTGAATTTAGTGTAATTTTTATAATATCTATGTGGTTTGTAAATAAAATTAAAAGAATTAAAACATTAAACTTTATTTATTAATATCACAGTCATCTCAGATTTAAAATAAAGTTATTAAGTTGATATCTACTATATTTCCAAGTCAGGAATATCCATTTTTATTTCTTTATTTTTAACAACATCTGAAACACAGTTTTATCTTAACAAAATAATGCACAAACTTAAATTATGTAAAAACGCACTATACATTTGGTGATTAAGAAATATAAAGTTATTTTTATAAACTCATATGATAAAAAATAACAGTCATACACTTATACTTATAACCTAGTTATATTATTATGTATGTGTTATGGGCCAAGTCACTAAGAAGGTGTTAGCTATAACATCCAACAAATTCATAACAATATGAGTTGGTAGTATGAAAACTATTGAAATACCAAACTCATCTTCACCTACCCAAACAGCATATAGTTATTGAGCAATATAAGAAAGGGTATCAGTGCGCAATCCAATCCTTCATATTAATATCATTCTTTTATTATTTGTTCGTCTGACAAATTTTACCATAATGTATTGGAAAATAGCACTATCACAATGTATATATATATATATATATATATATATATATGTTTGAAGGAAAACATTCAATCAATATTCTTAACTTTAAAACTTACACCATTCAAATTACCATTACAAGCCTACATTGGCCAATTACACATCCACAATATGATTATTTGTGATTAAATTTTTACATAAGTCTTTTCATCTATCTCTATTATGTCTTGTCTATCATTCCTTTCCTTCCAATGTAAGTAAAGTACACATCCAGTAATAACAATAATAATTGCAGTTAATACAAACACACTCTTGAGAATTACTTTACTCGGAGTCACGAATAACTGTGCCTTCCATTGTGAAGAGTCATTCGGAGGAGCAGGAATTACTACTATTTGAGAATTTGGAATAATTTGTGTCCAACTCCTAGAATATCCTGAAAGGCCTACGTTCAAAGTGTCTACAAAGTTGGGTGTGCGGTCTAAACCAAATATTGAGTAAGGTAATTGTAATGCATAGTAGGCAGATTGAGATAATTGGGCGCAAACACCTGTTCTGTAAGTGCCTTCTTGAGACCAAGTGTTGTAGCCAATTTTAGGACCGGGTAGATTTGTACCTGTAAAAATAATGCATTATTAAGATGCTATAGGCTATATTTTCGTTGCTTTTTATTGTTTAAGTGTTTCAGATAAATGTCACTTGTGCATACATCTTGATGTATGCACAAGTGACATAGACAAGAAGACTTGGTACTCAAGATTAGGAGAGCAAAACCAAATCATATTTAATAAAATTAAAGCCTGCATTTCATATTGCAGTTCGAGTTGTTGAAAATAAAAGATTTCACTTACCAAATGTAAGTCTACTATTATAAAAAGTTCTATTGTTGACGGGTGTCTTCACATTAGTTAAACCAGTCACTACAATAACTTTAATGAAGTTAGTGTCATATTCCAACTCATTTCTGAAAGAATGCATTGTATGTTTTTGTGTGGTCACATTCTTCTTTACATATATAACATCTAGAACACCATCCATGTAAAAATCATAAAAAGTTGCCATAACAACATCATTCCCAAATGAGTCAAATTTGTCCCATTGAGCATTGAATGTTCTATGAAACTGGCACCCTGGTAAGTCACATGGAGTGTTATGAAGCAGGAATACTTTGGTTGTATTACTGTTAACTGGACTTAAAGTCACTAAGATGTCTGGGTATCCATCCATATTATAGTCTCCACTTCTCATTGTAATTGTATCTAAATAGATTTCATTTCTAGGTGGCACGAAACGCCACAATGTGCCTTTACCATCATTCAAATCTACTTGTAAATCATGCCATTTCTTATTATCGTTTATTAATATAGTACTATTAATACATTGGGGATCAAAACATACTGGTATCACCAAATAAAATTCACCAGAAAGGGCAACATCAATGAATAATGCTTGTCCATAGATAGCTGGATGGCCTACCAGTAGCTCAATACTACTTGTATATTCAAATCCTTCAAATTCATCATTTAACCATACTTCAACATTTGATGTTGTTGTCACCAAAAGATCAGCTGCATTATCATCATTTACATCCAAAAACGAATGAGAATGAGGTAACTTGATTTCTTTCGAGGAGTTATGAGCCATTAACTTTTGATCAGGGCTTGTTCTTGATTTATCAAACACCCAGAACACTCTCTGATATTGAGTATTCATTCCAAACAGGTCTAGTGTCATATCGCGATTATAATCAATCACCAGTGGCTGACCAATCGTGGTGGCCTTGATGTCCTGAGCATCAGAACAGTTTAAGGTGGATTCACCTCCCCATAAAACTAAAACTTTATGTATATCAGAAACTTCATCGATTCCTTGAGTTGTTAACATTATATCCATATACGCATCTCCATCGAAATCACCTGGTACAACACTAGTTATAACAAAGTCAGAAAAATTACAAACATAAGTTGAAGGTCTGAGAAAAGGCTCCTTATCGTATGCTAGAAACACTTCAACATTCGAATTGTTTTTAATTACAAACGCATCCGTAAGCTCATCTGAATTAAAGTCACCAAATGCTGCGATTACACCTTCGTTATGTTTCCCAAAAGAACTCTCTGTCATATCACTTATGGCTAAACTGGTATTAAACAGTACACTTAATATTACAAAAATAAATTCCGGAGACATTTTGTTTTGTCTGTACTTAATTTCGAAAACAAAATATAAAGCCAGTCTTCATCGTCTAGGTATCGTCGTATTTATGTTTGTCAGTTTTGTCACTTTTGTTAGTCAGCAGTGCAAATCGACTGGCTTTTTTTCACCAAGGATTTACGGCTCTGGGTTCTAGCTCTATGAAGCCAATCGTTAATATCAAATGAGGAATATACATGTATTTTTTGATCAATTCTGTGAGCCATTATAAAACCGAAAAAATATGACACTTGCACAGTCGTAGTAATTAAGCTAAAAAAATTGTTAAAACCATCATAATCGAAAGATTTGAACACCGCCATTTTAGTGCGCTTATTTTGTGATGTCACCGTACACTGAGAATAATTTGTCAACGAAGTATTTGATTCACACTTTCAATAAGAATGATTGAAACTTATAAAATCAACTTCTTGCAATGGAAGAGCATACAAAAACTTATTATAATGATTGTATTATTGTTTTGCTAAAATAACATTAAAACTGCACCGGACAAGATATATTTTCGTATGCCCAAAGAATAATAAATAAATAAATATTTCGGACATCTTACACACGACGCCATCTAGTCTGAAGCTATGCAGAGCTTGTGTTATGGGTACTAGATAACTGATATATAACCTTGTATAAAATATATTGTAACCTTACCTATCAAGTAAATGGTTGATTCATATTAAATAACATTAATATATAGATGACTTTCGCTTATCAGCTTCCGGCGCTACTTACAAATATAGTTAATTACGTCTGTACTTTGTTTATACAATGGTACTTCGGGCGTAATTAATCTTTGCACAATGCTGTTTTATCAAATAAAAATTATAAGGTTAATATCATCAGAATACACATGATTTAAAATATTTAATATTATCTGCTGAGTTTGGGAATTCAGTATTGAATATAATTGGACACGTCAGATGTTATAAAATGCCGTGGATTTTGTAATGCGGATATATTCATATTCTAGCCGTTCTACTTGATGTGCATTGGAAAATGTTACAAGTTTTTACTAATATAATGTTGATGTGACGACATATTGACTACGCGCGTTACAAAATACATATACTTTTTTTTTGTAAATACGTACATATTATACATAGAAAAAAACCAAATTCCAAAACAAATATTTGCAGATCATACAAACATTTAGTCTGACCAGGGAATCGAATCCGAAACCTCAAGCACAGTACTTGCATAAGCTACCACTATGCCACTAGACAGTTAATGGAGACTCTCCCTTAGACTCATAGACTCACTCACAATTTTTTGTGTTTATGGCCTAGTAGAAAAATATGAGCCAAATATGTTTATTCACTCTCGAACAAAAAAATGCTTGATGTAGGTTTTATTAGCGGATCCGGATGGCGTAAGAAAGCGGTTCCCGGATCTCTCCCGTCTCAGGCGCAGAATGGCACACCGTTTGGTTTAGTGGGTAGTCTGGCGAGTCAGTCAGGAGTCCCACACAAAGCGAACCCCCAGTCCCTGCGGGGGGGGGGGAAGTGAAGTGCGTAAAGGTACTACTATTAGCGGAACGTAGTTATTATCACATGTAGAAGTATTTTAGGTATTTATATTATAGGCGAAGAGGGATAAAAACTATGTAATAATATTTTAAGTATCCACAACTCTAGAAAATTAAGCATATATACTATCGTCTGTAAAAATCGACGGGAAAATCTCCGTTCCATTTGAGATTTATTCCTCCAAAACTCTGTTTCTTTCTATCTTACTAGTTATAAATAATTAAAATATCTAAATAAAAATGGCTCCGGCTGGCAGGAGCTCGATATGAGAAGCCGAGGATCGAACTAAGTGGCGTGAAGCTGCAGAGGCCTATGTCCAGCATTTAACTGCAATAGGCTGATGATAATGATGAAATAAAAATGATAAATAATGGTTCATAAAAATAATTCTAGCAAGATAGTAAACTGTCAGTTCGAAGTAACAACACCTGAGCGTAGACTTGAATTAAATGAATTCAATGGGTTTGATTAATCGCAGGATTTACTGGGTTGCAAATCTTATGATCGGTTTTCTGGCATTATCATCTACTTTTGACTTTGACTTGATTTAGCTGGGGGCCCTGGAATCCTCGGGGCCCTGGACTGAAGCCTAAACAGCAGTATGATAGATCCAGCCCTGGGCAATCAAAATTAACCGGTCTTACCGCTAACGACGATCTCTTCTAAACAACGTTTATTTTGTCTATGGTAAATTGCCTAAGTACCATAAACGTGTGCATGCTAGAATTGTCAATGTTGTCATTGTCAGTTCCCTAAAACTTAAATCGTCATTCGTAATGGTGATTAAAATTGGAGTATAAATTTGATTAGAGCTTTCGACTTACTCTCTAAAACTATTTAAGAGTGCTCTACAACGACATCGATAACAATCCTTAAAATTTATAAATCTGTTTAACTTCTTCATAAAAAATGGCTGACAGCCTGCAAATACTGAGACGAAATCGACCCGGTTCTAAAGCAAAGGTGTACAATTTATCATAACTTGTTGGAAATTAGCATTATAAATATTATTTAAAAACTTATTTTTTTTATATTATTGATTAAAGGAATTTTGTCGTTGGCCTGATGAACCGTTTGAAGAAATGGACAGTACTCTTGCTGTGCAACAATTTATTCAGCAGACTATTCGACGGGATCCTTCAAACCTAGAAGCTATATTAAAAATGCCTGAAGCACAAGATGAGGGTGTTTGGAAATATGAACATTTAAGGTATCAACTTCAGTTTTAAGTTCATGTAATATTCAAGTGTGGGCTTGTTTTTTTAAACTCATATTATTTTATTCTTATAAACAGGGCAGGCGAGACACTTTGTAATTATAAACCTAATACTTCTAAATAGTGGTGTTTAAATGAAACTATAATCATGTATATAACTTGTACAACAAAATAATAAATTAATAATTAGACCACAGAGGTTGATAGTTGAATCCATCATTCGCCTCACAAGTAAACATTTTGAGTTGAAATTATCATGGGTTATTTTAAACAGTCGAAAATTTTGAGATTAGTATTGAGGGCTGATTGAGAAACCAGGAAATACATAATGCAACCTTTTCTAACCAACAAAGGTTATAGTTTTGGTAGAAGCTATATAAACTAAGAGTTTTAATTAAGCTTTTATATATGTATGTTATAGTTATTGAAACTTTTTCTTATTATGAGTTTTTTTTTTACTTACATGTATGTTATTTTTTAACAGACAATTCTGCATGGAGCTAAATGGTTTAGCAGTAAAATTACAAGCAGAATGTAAGCCAGAAACCTGCACACAGATGACTGCTACAGAGCAGTGGATATTTCTATGTGCAGCACATAAAACACCCAAAGAATGTCCTGCTATTGACTATACTAGGCATACATTGGACGGAGCTGCTTGTTTGCTCAACAGCAATAAATACTTCCCCAGCAGGTATGTGTATGTATATATATATATATATCTAATAAGCTTTTATATTAAGCAGAATATGTAATATACAAATAAAATGTAATAATGTAGTAAATTCATTAATCTATTCTGTTTCCAGGGTCAGCATCAAGGAGTCTTCGGTAGCAAAGCTGGGTTCTGTCTGTAGAAGGGTTTACAGAATATTTTCCCATGCATATTTCCATCACCGAGCTATATTTGATGCCTTTGAAAAAGAAACACATCTTTGTAAGAGGTTTACTTACTTTGTCACAAAATACTTGATTATTTCAAAGGAGATATTGATTTTGCCGAAATTAGATGACGAGACACCAGTGGGGGAATCAGAAGCTTGAGACTTAAAGACATAATTTGGCCAAGCATTATAAGCCAAATTACTTGAAATTTGCTGACTGATGTACTTTCACATTTTCTAGTGATTACTCAATGTAAAAAAGAATAAAGTGTACATGACAATGACTTGGAAGAATGTCAAATTGCTTATATATAAATTATGTTTCGATGTTGTAACTGTATTAAATCTTAAATTATTAAAGTCTATCTCTATCTGGTCTAGATTACCTTGATACCAAATCATTAATCATGATTTAGATGGAATCAGTGATTCTGGCTCATTTTACATAATGACATGATAACAAATTATAACTAAATGGGATTCAGGAGTTAAGTGTCACATTTATATATATACCTTGAGCATATTAATAAAGCCATATTCTGCCTAAATTTCTTTCTGGGCTCAAAGAATTTTATAATTTTTTTATGATATTGGGGGAGGGGTTTATTATGATGAACAAGTAGTTTGAAAAAAACTAAAACTATGTATAAACTTTAATTATACAGATTGTCACTCAAGCCTTTACTATAAATTTTTTGTCAACTTGTAAAAGCTTAGATGTTACGGTGGAACATATAAATATACATAGACTAGCTAAAACTATTACCCTTCTACTTGGCTTTGCCATAGTTGGTTTAAAAATGTGAATGTGATCTGAAATCCTTGATATCTTGAGAATATTGTCATTAATTAGTTTGTCTGTTCATTTATTAATGAACATTCATTAATCAAATTTGTACATGTTTGTACAAATTTGATAAAGTGGAATTTAGTGTTTCTCGAGACCTATTAGAGTAGCAATCTTCTCAAAATAATGTAGAAATTAAAATATCTAGTAATCTTTATAATAAATACATTTAGTAGTTTAATAAATGTAAAGGTAGTGCTCTCAAAAATAATGAGTATCCTATCAAGTTATAGGGACTATTTTTTTTATTTCTAAAGTAGTTTTAAGAAAAATTGTAAGTTTCAAGTTGTAATCTCCAATTTTATCAAAATGTGCACAATAAATAAAACAAGAAAGTTATGAATTATTTTTTTTATGTTTAAATGGTTTTTTAGATTTGTAAGGCTGATGCTGTTTCGAGTTGCTGCTCTGATCCTTCTGCCAAAATTTCTTTCCTTTGAGACTTTGATACCTGGTAGTGGCAAAAATAGTATTATTTACTTTTTTCATAGTATTGACCTGTACCTATAGATACTTGCACACACAGCCAACTGCTGCCAAACTAGGCAAACCCTATACTGTAGTTATGAGACTGAATGATGAACATACAGGTAAATTAAATCTAAACTCATTACAAATGGACTAGGTTCATCATTTATGAGCATGGTCAATAATTGGAACATTAATGACTGCGTGATGGGTATTACATAGTTGGAACCCACAACCTTTGGTTAGTATGTGTAGTGTTTAGCCTGTCTGTGGTAAGTGGCCTGATTGCTTTCAGGACACTAACCACTAAACAGGCTTCTTATATAAAAAAATTACAAAATCTTGTTAAATAACTTTTAAAAAAATTATGATTATCATAAAGGTTGGTAGACCGGTCTGGTTGGTCGGGTGACTTGGTTAAGGATGCAAGAAACCATTTAATGTGGGCATTACAGGACCAGTTGTTGTGGTGAGAACAAGGAATCGTGTGTCGTGCATTGGACATCTTTCGGTTGATGTGAAGATTATTTGTAAAAGAACTATAGCTTACCCTATTTGTGTGGTATCTGGGATATCATCAATCGACAACAATATGTGTATGATAGGTACTTGTCTTTTTACAACAAGCGTTTCTAAACCCTCCACCTTGGGCTCCCAATACTCCTCCACACTGGAATAAAACATAAACGATTTACCAAAAAAGCTTGTGTCAGACAAGGTTCACAAGTATAGTCTAAACATTACATTCACATCAATTTTGTGCCTATTTTTGTATGTATGATGTTTTGATGCACACATATCATTAGAACCAGATATAGAATGAGTACATACTTTGAAATATAAGAGGTTTATAATTAATACTAGGGACTAGCTGACCCAGCCAACATCCTACATATCTCCTTTCTACATTGATGCTCGGCTGCTTTTCGCTGTAGCATGACATTTAACCTACTCGATAAAAAGGCTATCTAACAATAAAAGAATTGTTGAAAAAAACAGAGATTCAATTTTATATATTTAGATAGGCATGGCATGCAAATATAAAGACCATGTTCAGACTGCATGTTAATATACAGGAAATACGTATATAAAGCAGTAAGGTATAAAAATAATAATAAGATAAATTAGCTATAAACTTTTGTGTATAAATAATGTCAAAATTGAAGCTCAATGATTGCAGAACTTTATAGATATTTATGATAAACCAATTTGACACATTTAATATATTAAGATTATACTGGATCCTTACAGCTTCAGATAGCTAACAAAGTGCCAAACATACATGAGACATGATGCAAGGCATTTTTCAATCAATCAAATGAATCATTTGGTTGCCTTAGGGCAATAAGGCCACCAATTGTACTTCCTAGTTTTGTGTTACCTTTGTAAGTGATCTGGTGTACAATAAAGCGATTATTAATATTATAAATGTGTGTACTTATGTGTCTATATATACTAACGTTTTATAAGTGAGTTTAGTAACTTGATGTGGAATTGAAAATTGCTTTTTCACTATCTCTGCACACGATATAGCTTTGGGTATAGCAACACCAGCTCCACTCCACACTACTGCAGTTGAAGATTTATCTTCCAGAATACCTGATGCGTGTGATATTAGGTTGACCATTTTACTTCCACCTTTAACCTAAAATTATATTGTCATAAATGCATTTATTAAATGTCGACAGTATATTTTCTTTGAATTAAGTATTGCAGAGTAACCTACCTGCATCCAAAGGAAATTTTCAGGTAAATCTTTTATGGGGATTTTACTGCGTTCTAGTTCTTCTTCAACATTTTTTCCTTTTGTATAGTTCTCCATTTTTAAAATTAAGAGAATTACAGAGAATTAACTGATCAGGATAACCTCTTCGTACACAAAACTTAACATTGACAATGTTATTCTTTTCTCTGACGTTGACAAATTTGTAACCGTGTCGCCAGCCTACAAAGTACAATTTTCCTTGCGCACGAAATGTCATGGTCCAGCTTTAAAATAGGATTTCTAATTTTTTAATAATTTTAGCTGACCCGACTCACGTTGTTGTGCCATATAGAAATATTTTCAAAAAATGTAGACTTGGGTGACCCTTATAGTTTAGAAGTATGAAAAATAGATGTAGGCTGATTCTCAAATCTACTCGATATGCGTACAAAATTGCTTACAAATTGGTCCAGCTGTTTCGGAAGAGTATGGTAACAAAAACCGTGACACGAGAATGATATATATTAGCTTCTATTCGTAATATTTATTAATCTCATTACTCAACATCTTCAGTGTGCGTATCACCTGTATGCTCATGATCTGCAGCTGTATTCACAGGCAAGAGCGAAGGACATCGAGGGTGCCGTGGTTTAAGTTAATAAAGATCTAGAATCCATATATATCTGGTCGTCGAAGTGTGGATTTGTCTGTTAACCCTGCCAAGTGCCAGGCGATTATTGTGGGCAGCAGACGCTGGGTAAGCAGATTGAATACTGCTTCAATCTTGCCAATCGTATTCAACGGGTCAGCGATAGCTTTTAACCCCGTAGTCAAGGACTGGGTCTATATATTAACTCAACTCTTGATAGGCGAGATCAGGTTACTCCCGTGAGTCAGAAGGTAACTAGAAACTTGCGGATACTATATCGCCTTAAGAACTTCCTGCCTCCCAAAACCAAAACCACGCTTAAGCAGTCCTTGATCATTCGTTAATCGGCAATGGTGATGTATGTTATTTCGACCTGAATGCAGATCACCTCAACAAACTAGACCGCCTTCTTAATAACTGCATTCGATTCATTTTCAATGTTCGCAAGTACGATAATACGATTTAGTTGGAAACGTAAAGCAGACACACGTGTCTGCTTAAACATTTTTTTTAAAAGGTTAAACAAAAATTTCGGAACGTAAAGCAGACACGTGTGTCTGCTTTACGTTCCCCGCTGAATTGGCTACCCATTCGGCAACGACGTAATCAGCGAGCTCTAACCTCTTTATTTTCATTTCTCACCTCCCCATTCTCACCCACTTACCTGGATCCCTATCTCCGTTTCCTGTCCTCCAATCACAACAGAAATCTTTGCTCAGAAAATAATCTGCTTCTTTTATGTCCCTGCCACAATTCAGACTTTGTAAACTCTTCGTTCTTCGTTCAGGCAGTTCTACTCTGAAATGCCCTACCACTTGTAATCAGGATATCTACTAACCGTCTCATATTTAAAAAGAAAGTACATGACCTACCTCTCTCTGGCATGGCAGAGTCATCATAACGATAGCACCCCAACACTTTCTTATCTACTATTGTACTAATGTAATGTAAATATGTTTGTATATATATGTAATATTATTATAAAATACATATTTATAATGTTTATATATTTGCATAGCTATCTATATATGTAATGCCGTGTAATTTATATTTTGAAATACTTAAGTACGNTGGCATGGCAGAGTCATCATAACGATAGCACCCCAACACTTTCTTATCTACTATTGTACTAATGTAATGTAAATATGTTTGTATATATATGTAATATTATTATAAAATACATATTTATAATGTTTATATATTTGCATAGCTATCTATATATGTAATGCCGTGTAATTTATATTTTGAAATACTTAAGTACGAAACCTATGCGCGGCTACCTCACAAGATTTTTACACCACCCTAAGGTCGTCTGGTAGAGAATGCCCTGGGCATTAAGTCCGCCGATGTACTAAAGTGCATAAAGTTATAAATAAAATAAATAAACAAATAAATAAAAGCAAAAAATTATCAGTACAAGTAAAATATTCTTTTTACTCTACAGTTTCTTATATTCCGTTGATTGATAACGTAAGAATGCTCGGGTACGACGAGGAGTAACATCCCCAGATAACAGAAAAAATAACTCTAAGAATTATTTAATGTATAATGGAATAAATCCACATTTTTTTAGTGGAAAATTCTTGCTTTAATAGAATCTTGTCGACTCATTCAACGGCAACTGCAGCTTAGGTCTTCAAGAATACGAGGCACCTGCCAAAGTTACACGTCGTATCGTTCAAGGAATATTAGACAATTTATATTTGTAAGGGAACTGACTCGTAGACTAACAGTAGTGGTGGGGCAAAGGTTGGTTATTGCCAATCGATGTGGCAATAACCAACTATGGTACCTTTTCACCGGGAACAATCGGCGATGATTTAATTTAACTGTAATCATATTTTTGTGAATTTAGTAGATGTTGTGTGTGTTTATCACCTTACTCCCCCTAAACTTCAGAACCGATATGGATGAAAGAATGTGTGTATATTTCAATGGGTTTTCTATTCAGGATGGTTAGAAAACAAAATTGGTCCCAGTGCTGCTGTCAGTATATTCATTCTAAGGCGGTATGAAGTTACCCGTGTCAGCTAGTATTGTTTAATAATAAGCTTTTGCCCGCGGCTCGGCCCTTAATGTGTGTTATCGTAAATCAAAGTATCTACATGCCACATTTTGTTGAAATCGGTACTGTAGCTCAGCTGTAAATGCGTAACGGATAGACAGACAGACGTAGTTACTTCCAAATTTTTTGTATTAGTATAGTATAGTAGTAGTAAAAGCACTAATACAGTGACCTAGGGTACTGGTATAATATAGGTCAGTGCCCTTTTTGAATTAAAATACCTGCTTGTCGCATTTATGTAAAGCTAGACTCTGAGGTCACTGTTGCCCAAATGGCTCATCTCTTCGAAGGAAAGGATTCAAACGACTATTATGACACTGCTGCTACCATCAGGTGATCTGTATGCTTGTTTTCCCCTTTAAAAAAATAATTAACAATCTAATAAAACTCGGAGATATTTGCTTTGATACAAAACTGGGACACAATATGTTTGCTGCTAGATCTAAAGGTTATCTCTGTATTGTAAGTGCGTAACACAAGTCATGGCTAGGCAGTTATCGCGCCAAGTCAACACTTTAAGTACCTATTTAGAGTTTACGTCTGCGGTAAACTATCGTATCTGCTGTTATATGGAATTATAAATAAATAAAATAATGGCAAAACTTTTAGTCACAACTTTTCTTTTTTGTCTATTTGTCGCGGTGACTAGTGGATTGCCTCGGAAAGAAAAGTTCATTATGGACGAGCGTCATGTTTGTATTGTAAAAACTTCATGCCTGGAGTGTTTAAGGTTATCGCATTGTTCCTGGTGTCCTACAGAAAATAGATGTTTTTCAAGAGAATTGGAAACATTTAAAACGTTCTGTTCAAACAATACAGTCAACCACGAAGACTACGGCTGTAAGTTTAGAATTGTAATATAGTTAGCAATAAAGCTTTTTATATTGATAAACTCAACCGTAAAGATGAAACATTTTTGCAAATGAATGATGGGACGAAAGACGGAGTCTAGGCCGTAAATATCTTTTATGATATTATGTGACATCGAGAGTATATCGGAAATGAATTTAGATCGGATTTTTAATAAACAATTTGTAGAATCTTATTACGAGGGCATTTATAAAACGACTAGTATTTTTTTTACTACACAGGGAAAACCAGCCGACAGATCGCCAAATGGTAAGTGGCTACCTTCATCCATGGACAACTACGACTTAAGATTCATTAGTTTGTGATCTGTTCCTGATTCCTTTCTCAGAAACAGGGGTAGGCGAGGGCTGCGGTAACTTCATTTACTCGTTAAAAAGAACGAAATGTTTGATTAACACTAATTGTCTGCAGGCCATGGTATATCCAATTACCGGAACATAACATGAATTCACTGCATATTTATCATCTTATCAAGTGTTGCCATTGCCATTAAAATATAGTGACTAGCTTTAGGAATAAAATCATATATAATCAGAGCATTGAAAAACCTTTAACAACTATTTGAAGCTCTTCATCAAACTTTAAATCATTTTAATCATTTAGTACATTGTAAACATACCCAGTGGCGCTCATATCCCAGTTGCACTCGGTGATTAGAAACAATCATCGAGGGTAAGCAACGATGGCGCGGTCAGTACCTGGATGGGTGACCGCTGGTGGCATGTTACCATGAGCGTCTCCGTGATTCGGAGGTCACGTTAAGCAGTCGGTCCCGGTTGTTATCATACGATAACAGTCGTGAAGCTTAGTTGGAGGCCTTCGGGCGGCTTAAAAACATCCAACGGCAAGATTTACGTAGCCACAACGTATTCTTGCCAGTCCCCAACCCGCACTTGGCCAGCGTGGGGACGAATGGCCTTAACCCTCTCCTGAGAGGAGACCCGAGCCCAGCAGTGGGACATTATGGGTTGTTGTTAAAACATACCAAAATTAAATAAATTGTAAAACATTTTACTGCCAAGGTTCTTAAAACCTACAATTAGCGATCTGATATTCGATTACAGTGAGCTTAGAGGGTAATGCTGAATGCTCCTGCAACCGCGAAGAAATAGAACCGAATTGCTATCCTCCAGGAGTGACTTCGGGACCAGTATGTTCTAGCCGAGGTGCCTGTGTTTGCGGCCAGTGCATGTGTAACACTCTCCCCGATCCTCAAGAACCGACTAAGGTAAGTAACGTAATAGACAGTAAAAAAATTGAGAAATGTATTTCAGCTGTTCTATTAAAAATTAAAAGAGTCTCAAAAAATAATCTACACGCAAAAAAGACCAGTGATTAAATTTTTTATTCGAATAAAAAATTAAGAAAGACTGTATTTCTTTATATGTTCGTACAACTATATAATTTAACGAAAAAAGCGAGACAAATGCTCTCCCGCTTTTTTCGTTAAGGAACAGATGTCATCAGAATAGCTAAAACTGCTATCCATGGAAGCTTTAGGTATTTTTAAGTTTTTTAGCTTAAATAAAAAAAAATAATAGTTTTTTTTTGGCAGACGGTGATGGGAGAGTACTGCGAGTATGACAACTTTTCATGCGAAGGGCCAAGATGTAATGAAGGACCATATTCAATAAGTGCTCCAAACGGCGTTGAAGAAGGTTCAGCAAGAGCAGAGGTTGAAATACCAGCTTCGTAATACCCACCTTTTACCTATCTTTTTACAAAAAATAATTTCGTATACAAGTAGTATTGCAGGGGAAATTAATAGATATGTAGTTAGCGATGATGATGCATATTCTGTACATATAGACAGTTGTATTAGTTCTAAGGGCATAAAAATAAATGTTTTGATAAATAAAAGAACATTGTAATCAAGCAAAGAATATCTTCAAATAAATTTTGATAAACCTATACATTAAACCTCTGGACATTTGTTTAAACATATAATACAGTTCCAAAAATAGGCATCTTTATTTTTTAAATATTGAAAAAAGAAAATGCCGAAATCATATTATCATTCAAATTCAGACGCAAATCAAAGACGGGGCGATGACAATACCGCGAAGTGAAAAGTTCGCAGAAGTTTTTTATAGACAGCTATATTTAGTTATGTCATGAAAAATGCTCGGGTAGATAGCTGAGCGCCAACGCGGTACTGTAGAGCCAATGAGGTTTTAAGAAGAAGCATTCGAGCGAGGAAGCCACGCTCAATTAAGAAATTGATATGAGTTGGGCGTCTGTCGCGGATGGCTCATCGGGCTCGAGTGCCTGGCCGTTATGGTTACGCGAAATTAGATTTCAACGAGTCTATTTTCTCTTCCACAACGAGTTCACCTTTTATTTTCTCGATATTTATTGAACGTCAGATTCGAGATATCGTAATATTTATTCCCATTTCTAGATTATGTGTATTAAGAGATCTTTTAAAAGAAATCGTGTTTGCATTACCTATTTATATATTATTTTATGAACGAACGGAGGAATACGGGAAATGAAAACGCTTTGAAGACATTGCTTGCCAATATGTTAAGAAAATTTTTTAATTAAAATACCTATATAGATGTACTAGCTAAGCCCCGCGGTGTTACGCGCGGTTCAGAGATATTGTATGAATTGTTATAAATTGTACCCTATGTGTTATTCTGATGCACAAGGTATATTATTGTGAAGTTTCATTAAAATCCATTCAGTACTTTTTAACGTGAAAGAGTGACAAATATTCATCTATACTTACAAACTTTTGTGTTAAAATATTAGTAGGATTAAAGACAGATAACTAAAAACTTTTTAACAAATAAAAACGACTTCAAAAGCATCAAACACAAAAATCCAGTATAGACTGGTAGGCCAAAATGGTCTAAAGAGAGGCCTATTTCCTCTCACTACAGTTGATTATTAAAGATTTTTGTTGATGATGTTGATTACTAAGTTACTTACCACTGTAATTGTATATAAGCTGTGTTTTCGTTACAAAATAAATAAAAAGCTTCTGACAACTAACACACAACGCCATCTAATCCCAAGCTAAGCAGAGCTTGTGTTATGGGTACTAGACAACTAATAAAAACACATATATACCTTTTTATTAATACATACATGTTATATTTAGAAAACACCCAAACTCCGAAACAAATATTTACAGATCACAAACATTTGATCCGACCCGGGAATCGGACCCGAGACCTCGAGCACAGCAGTCGCATATGCTACTACTGCACCACTGAGGCAGTTAAATATATTATTATTGATTTGTAACAAAACACTCGGTGATTAGAAACAATCATCGAGGGTAAGCAACGATGGCGCGGTCAGTACCTGGATGGGTGACCGCTGGTGGCATGCTACCATGAGCGCCTCCGTGATTCGGAGGTCACGTTAAGCAGTCGGTCCCGGTTGTTATCATACGATAACAGTCGTGAAGCTTAGTTGGAGGCCTTCGGGCGGCTTAAAAACATCCAACGGCAAGAATTACGTAGCCACAACGTATTTTTGCCAGTCCCCAACCCGCACTTGGCCAGCGTGGGGACGTATGGCTTTAACCCTCTCCTGAGAGGAGACCCGAGCCCAGCGGTGGGACATTATGGGTTGTAGTTTTGTTTTTTTGTTGTTTGTTTAAAATTAAATATACCTAGCTATTAACTGAAAACATATATTATACAAAATTGAATGATGACGCGTTGGGTAGGTTAGGCGTGAAACAAACAACAACAAAACATTAAACAAGAATTAACAAAGTTCATCGAACAATTAGATTTGTCCCTATCTACTGAACCACAGAATTTAACTTAGGCAAAACTTTTAATGTTATCCATGCTGTATATAGAATTTGAGTGTAACAAATATTAGGATACTCATGCGAAGTAGATCACGTTAAGATGTGATGGATCACGGTACTCAAACGATCAATACGAATCGCTTCAATCTCAGTACGGAAGCACAATGTTAAATTTTAGTTCAGTAGAATTCAGACTTTTATATAAAATAATAAAGTATTCTACCACACAATGCCATTTAGATCGAAACTAAGAAGAAATTGTACTATGGGTACTAGATAACTGTTATAAATTAATATAAATCATCTCTTTTTGTTATAAATGCATACATATTATACATAGAAATCACCCAAACTCTGAAACAAATACTTGCGATCATACAAAAATTTGGCGCGGCCCGGGAATTGAACAATATACCTAACCCAAATTACAGCAGTCGTATACGCAAAAAGGAGGGGTGTTATTAGTTTGACGTCGATGTCTGTCTGTGTGTGTGTATCTGTCTGAGGCATCATAGCTTTCAACAGGATAACAGGATGAACCGATTTCAATTCGGTTTTTTTCATCTGAAAGCCAGTTTCCTTGCGGTGGTTCTAGCTATGTTTGGTCAATATCGGTCCAGTGGTGTATGAGTATCGGCTCTTTTCCAAAATGATGTGAGGCATTTTTAGCGTATGATTTATCGATTTGTGCTCCACGCGTGCCAGTATAATGGTTGAATGACAATTACTTGATAACTTCGACCTGATGCTGTGTAGGGTCTTTTTTATATATTATGTAGAAATTGTAATAGATCTCATAGGCTATATCTATATTTCGAATACTGTTACAGAAACACAGGCCCTCTAATTACTCCAGTGAAATAAATACACCTATAAAACCAGTGGGCAGTAGATGTAGGAACTAAGGGCATAATGATTATATCTGCACATTAACATTGCATAGATATTCTTTTGAACACAAAGATTCGAATCAAAGCCTACTTTACTTAGTGGTCCTTTTTATATTAAGACATATAGAGTGACATGAAGTATTGAGATAATCAAACAATGGAATAATAAAAAGAACACAACGTATTCCGAATATGAATAAATTCTGTCTGTACCTATACAAAGACTCTGTCAACCCTTGCAAATTAAATGGATGCGTTTACTGCCGACAATTTCGATAATATGAAACAGGATTAAAATACTTTTGACGCAGTGAATATTTTAGTACCTCCCTTGTGTACATATTTAATCGCAACGTTTCAATGACGCCATTTCAAAAGTAAATTAATATATGTGATTAAATAAATGAGTATTCTACTTGTTAAAAATCTTTTTAACACACTTCAAACAAATGAGGATAATGTGATGGTCGAATTACAGAGCATTTTTAAAATAAATATGAATAAGCTCACATTTGAATTCTAATCCCAAACCTAGCAGAGCCTGTACTATAATAACCTAACTGCTGATAAATAAACTTATGTCTTTCTAAATACATACACATTGAAGACTAGCTGAGCCCCGCGGTGTTACCCGCGATTATAGTTGTACCTTTATAACAACAACCACGTTCAAAGCTACTCTAAAAGAAGTAAGCCTAAGTGACTCCTTACATCACCTGCTATCTACCACTGAAAATCCCATGAAAATCGGTTCAGCGGTTCCAGAGATTAGGCGGAACAAAGAGACAGACGGATAGAGAAATAAATTAAAATAGATTTTTGGTTTTATCACATATACTTTCATATACATTTAGTGAAAAGCTGTCAATTGAAATTACAAACATACACTTCAATTTTATTTATTTGTATAGATGTATAAATAAGTTATCTACCTGTTCATCTAGTGGTTGGTCAGGATTAGTCCTGACTGCTAAACCAAAGGTCGCGGGTTCTATTCCCTCCAGGACAAATCTTTGTGTAATAAACACGATCATTTGTTTTGTGGGTGTAATTTATTTTAGATCATTTTATATCATTATGAGATTGTTAATAAACATACTATTTATCGGCAGTCTGGTTACTATAATATAAATAAGTTTGGCTTTTCCTAAATAAATATAAATAAAAATAAAGTAAATAAGGCTTTGCCTGTTTGGGACCAAACATCCGTGTGTGAGATGTGTGAGCCTGTATTATTATATTTTATATGTGAATATTTTTTAAAACAATTAAGTATTTCAAATAAGTACTTAACAAAATAAAAGCTTCACTGGCGTAACCAAATTTATGTTCAATAATTGTAGCGGAATGCGGTCTCCGAGGAACCGGGAGCGCAATTCGATTATGGAAGGAGCGCTTAAATTGTTTTAGTGTCGATCAGCACCATGTAATATTATGTATATATCTACAAGACGCTGCCTCGTTACAACGAAAATTACTACAGATGCAGGAGGCCCAGAATATAAATGTACTAGGTACAAAATGGCCACGTCTTGTCCTTGTTGTGTGTAAGAATAAGGTAACCCTAAGCCATCGTACGCATAACTACTATCAATTCATAAGAAAAATTTACTTAAGACTCTCAAACACACTTATTATTATCAGGTACATATGTCCACATTATAATTGTGAACATCAGTTTGCTTGTTACGGTTTCACGCAAAAACTACTTGACCGATCATCATGAAACTTTTCACACATATTCTTGGAGGTATTACAGCCTGTCTACATAACTTTAAATTTTATAACATACTAGCAACTCGCCCCGGCTGCGCACAGGCTCTTTACGGAAAATATAATATAGCCTACGTTAATCTGAGAACCTGTGGGTCTTTATTATTTCCGACATCTTCGACAAATATGGTTATATTTTAGCCAATATACTGAATTAAAAATTTAACAAATCGTATACGAAAACCTTCATCAAGAATCACTCTATCTATTGGTAAAACCCGCATAAAATTCCGTGCAGTAGCTTGTGAGTTTATCGCAAAGAAACAGACACAGCGGAGGACTATGTTTTATAATATGTAGTTATATAAGCAGTGAGTTTTCGAGATACGATTACTGCCTCAGTACGAATAAAAAAAAAATATAAATCACTCTAAATCATGAAATCAATCTCCTTCTTTATATAAACTTTAACTGTGCCAAATTTCATTCTAGTCTGTCCGTATCATTTTCGTAAAAAGGGATACAAAGTCTTTGCTTCACGTGTTACTATATAGAGAGAGTACTTAATGATATGTGCTGTGTGATGTATGATGTATGCTCGGGAGTTACTATTTTTACTCAATTAAAGACACCAGGTACGGTGAAAGATAAATTTGTTAAACATGAAAATATATGAGGAAATAATTACTTACATTTATCTCGTTCACTAACTTCCGAGCAATGTCACACACGCGGTGAATGCATAAATATTGTGTAGCTGTGTCCGCTCAACCATTTCATTAATTCTTTCTTTATTCATGAAAACATTTTCAACCGTATTAATTTAGTAATTTAATCATGTTGTCCAGTTCCTTCTATCCATGTTGCGCAAGTTATCACCCCACTTGGCCTGTGGACGTATTCTTTTCTCTTCTCTTCTGAACTGGATGCGAGTAGCAGAAAATTGATAAAAGTATAATGGGAGAGGACTATGTCCAGCAAACAGTGGACTGCAATAGGCTGATGATAATGATGATGATGATTGTTCTTGGGCCATATACTGTTTCAGCGAGTTCATTCAACCGCCGAGTTTCATGCGTTATTGTGGCGTAGCATTCAAGTAACTATGTAATTACTGTTAAACACAGATTTTTGTGATTCCTTTATTTATTATTGTACTAAAAATATTTGGAATATTGTTTCACAAATAAAATAAGTCCTGATTAGAAAATCAACTAACTTGAACTTTGAGAAAGTCATACCTTGCATTGCTACAAAAGGCTACGCGACACGTGCACCGTAGCAAGTAGCAGTGATAAATACTACGAACCTTGAAAAGTAGCATTTATATTTTTATTTAGACGCTTATCTAACAAATTCAAATAGGTTAAATATCTGAAAACGAATTTTACTATTGAATAATTCGCACGAAAACGTGATCGGACTCTCGAGCACGGAATGAGATGTCAATGGAGGCGGCCTGTGGATATATATTGCACAGTAGGAGCCGAGATCACACATAATATTACGTCGTCGGTATTCTGGAGTGGGGAAGAATGCGCGTGCCGACGACGAGGCGGCGACTTCTCGGCGTTCCTTAATACGCGGCACCAGCCATTGCCCCGGCGCCCAACGACACCGGCGTCTTCTACAATACCCTTTTTATATCCTTATCTATTTGCAATCATATCTATGGAAGCCCATCAATTTAAATATTCCTTTACAATAAATACGCCACTTTAAAGAATGTTTTAATTAAAAATAATTCGTAGTTTTTCACGTCACTAACGCTTTACAATGCCGACGGTATTTTGAGGACATCTTGAGAATGTAAGGGAGGCAGTAGTTTTATCTTTGTGATGCAAATCATCTCTCTAAGACACTAAGAAGTCTGATAAGGTACTTTTTACTAAGTTACTGTAAGTTTACTGTTAAGTGATGTGAACTAAAAGTAGTTTTATAAGTAACATAAGTTATCTATTAGATTTATTTCTGACATAAGACGATAGGAACATATTCGTGAAACATATTTGAAATGTCATCCCGGCTTATAAGCACTGTTTGTCGATTTATAAAAAGTGCTGTCGCTGGTGGTGATTAAACCCACAACACTCAGGGCAGTAGGATACGGCGGGGAAACCACCTAAACTAATACGCCGCCCTTGCAATCATTATAATTATAATATGTCTGTTAGGTACTCTTTTAAGCCATAATGATATTTGACTATAATATGTATAAAACTATTATTGTATTAAATACGAGGACATACGTAAACGAGCAGACGTATTGCCTAAGATAGATGTATGTATCCATTCCTTAGATATTATTTCGCTAACACTATGCTCGCCAAGCATTTCAAAGTTTTAAATAGTTGGTTATAAGTTATTGAGTGGTGTGCAATGGAAGAGGTCTATGTTTAGCCGTGGACTGTTATAGACTGATGATAACGAGTTAAAATTGCAATCTTTTATAGGAATATATACACTTATTTATAACTCCAGTGTGGTAGAGTCACGCTGATTTCAGTACGAATAAATCGGCTCACCCAGGGGCGGTACTACCCTCTTATAGAATGCCATTATGGTGAGGAGGCCCAAGATGCATATGCTGATGATCTAATAGGCGACCATGCTGCATTGTTGGATTGAGTTCGTTGATTCGTAATGAGTATGGTGACCACTACTTTTGGATTCTGTGCATGATTTCCATCAGGCAGAGTAGAGCTACTTTGGCAGGCCATTACATAATATAAAATAGGTACATGAATCCTTTCATAAAGTCTCGTAAAAACCATCTTTTGTAACAAATTGCATTAATTGCAATAAGCTGTAAGACTGGCATTTAAATATTAGTAAATTATTGTATTTAAACTGTTTATTTTCTTGTGAGCGACATAGTCAATTGTGGCTAAGCTCCATGAATAAAAAAAATAAAAAATACTATTTCGAATAGTCACCGTCTCAGTATTTGAACGGTGGGTGTAGTTTCAATAAGTACAATTTACTCTATATAACAATGCAGGTGATTGTTACGTAATTTTCATTTATCAGGTTTAACTAGACATATAGTTTATTTAGGTTTTAGGATATATTGATATATTTTCTACACTTCTACGTGAAATACATAAAAGTATGCTTATTAAATAGTAATGAAAACAATCCCTACATTTTAGTATTGTGTACAGAAATAAAATTGTCCTCCTCACACAACATTTACATTTAATTCTAAATATTCTTAAACAGTTTAATTCAATGATACAATGAAGTTGTCCTTCTATATAATTGTCTTAAATAAATTTCATTTATTATAACATCAAGTGCCACCTCAGACGCCAAAAGTGAAACAAGAGTCAATCTTGAAAGCACAATCCTAGGGAATATTTAGGAGGTCGAGATGAGCCGTGAATATTCATGTAGCCGCACTTCTGGATACTTGAGTGTCAACGAGTTCTCTTTCACCAATTTCGCATCACTTAAATTATTTATAAGAAAACGGTCCGCGTTAGCATCGCGGGGTTTCCCCTCTAACTTTGGTTACCGTCTATATGAAAACGTCCGTCATCTCTAAAATGTCAAGAGCTTGAATGGAACAGTCCCTTAAAATAATCATTAGCTTCGCAGTCTTTATTATTCCCAAGAATAATTAGAGTCGTCTACTAGTTTAACTGGTTTTTCCTGAATATCAGTTTTTCCACGGAACGACTGGCATCGGACCTCCGCAACCCTGAGGGTGAACTGAATTCGAAGGTTGAACTAGTTGTCAGAATATTTGAGGGCTCTGACTTCTCAATAACAACTGCCATAGGTGCTGATGACAACCGGAACCGACGGCTTAACGCGCTCTCCGAGACACAGGCGAGAAAAACCGCCATATTCCAAACTCCGGGCTGCTGTTAAAATATCTTGTAAGAAAAACCCAACATCAGTCCAACCTGGGAATCGAACCCGAGACCTCTTGATCGGCAGTCGCTTACGCTAACCGCTAGACCAACGAGGCAGATAAAATAAATCTATTAAAATAATATTTATGACAAAATATATTGTTAATATATCTCGTAATTATATGTGTAAATACACAAATGTATGTTTAACATACATATATTTGTGTATGTGTGTGTCATATGCATGATAGTATGTGGAATGTTATTTTTATTAATTTAATGTAAGTTTTATGCATAACTTAAAAACAAATATTAGCATTCTGCACTCCTTCTCTATATAAACTATAAATATTCGAAATTTCATACTCCTCCGTCCGCACAAATTTCGTAAAAAGGGGTACAAAGTTTTTGCTTCGGGTATTAATATAGATATAAACGAAATAGCTTTTAAAGGCTGTTAATGATAGTAAATAAATATTTTGTACGTAAAATACACAACGCCATCTAGTCCCAAGCTTAGCAGAGCTTGATACTGAACTGAACTGATATACGTAGATTATATACTTTTTAGTAAATATATACCCTACTACTGTACATAGACGAGGAATGATGATGATAATGATGATTTGTCGCGGAGTTCTGGAGCACGCAAGATGCTAAAATGTTGTTCTTTCACTTCATATGTTATTTTCATAAAATATAACTTACATTAGAGATTTGTGAGTAATATATTAAATTCTCGTGTCGCGGTATGCACTTCTCCGAAATGGCTGGACCGACTTTTAAGAAATTTTGTGTGCATATTGGTTAGGTCTGGGAATCGACCAACATCTATTTTTCATACCCTTGAGTGATAAGGGTATGTTTTTTCTTTTTTTTTGCTGTCTATTTTTTATTAATGGCAAAACAACGTTTGCCGGGTCAGCTAGTAATATATCATAAAATGGTTTTATTGAAACGCTTACATTATGCTTACCTATATACCTTTTCTTTTGATCTAAACGTTGAATCTAATTTAGTAAAGATTATAATCAAAACTATTATCATTATTTAAAATCAGGTTAACCTAATAAAAATTTACTGCCCTTGGTATCGATTACTTTATTATGTGATTAATCATTTTATAAAATGTTCATATTTTATTATATGATAGTTAATCAAATGGAGGGTCATTTACAACAAAATTTTATTCTTTTTCAGAGCAAAACAATAATCAGATGTAACGTAAACTGAACGTTAACAGTAGGTAAATTCTATAATTACTTTAAGATATGATTACTAAGGCTTGATTATGTCATAAAGTCTTAGTCTTACTTTTACGCTCAATATCATTAAATTCGATGAACTGATGGCTTATCTTGATAAACCCATCCATATTACTATGAAGTTAAATGGAATCATTTCATAAAAAAATCCGTAATACCTTTATTTTATGAATCATTTCTTAATTTAATTGACTCTTATCAATCACGACTTATATAATGCAAAATTAAAATAATAGTAAGGTAAGTTAGAAGATTTAGCAGAAGAAAAGGACATTCAGAGGGTTCATTAATTTCGCACCTGTTACAGTTGGAATGACTTCGAAAATGCTTTATTCTGAAGCCCAAGTCGAACAGTGCTAAGCGTTCAGCTGACACAATGAAGTGGTGTGGAGGGCGGCGGCGCGTCGCGTATCATTGGCCGCGGCGGACGCAAGCCATGCTCACTGTACAAGCGAAGCGGATAGCGGTTATCTTTGCTTTTATTCAATACCATGTGTCATTTTAAAAAAAAATACTGTATCTTCTTATGAATAATGTTTTTCAACTAACGAAAACTTAGCATGTCAGGATAAAAATAGTTTTCTAACATACCAAACTTGACTGATGAAATGTGAAGACATTTTTAGTGAAATCAAATCAGAAGTCATATCTTGATAAAACTTTATTCATATTTTTCAGCCTGTTATGTGGAATGTCTTTTTTGCTTTCGATTCTTTCGTGTAAAATTTAATATTGAAAAAAAAATAGGTTTTAGAAAGATTGGTTTTTAAAAACAAAAATTAATTGTAAATACATAGGAAACTAACTTAAAAATAAAAGAAAGTAACAGAAAATAAATATATGGTGACTTTTGATTAAATCATATAAAGATGTGGTAACTATCCTTATATATGAAAAAAGCAGAATACATAGAGTAGGTTCTTATTGATAGGTGAAAACTTAAACTGTCATATATACTAAAGTAAAAAAAATCGCTAACAGCGCGTCTTTACCCTACGTTTACCATGACTCCGAACGAAAGCCTTCACGCTCGCATCCGCACTCTCCCCGCGCCCTCCGCCCGTCCTCTTAACCACAGGAGTGCTGCCTATGGTCGTCGAGTCAACCGGAGGCCGTCGCGCTGCTGACATCGCAGTCCCGACTTATACAACGCCATATGTTTTTATTTCAACTGTAATTCAAACAAGTGTCTACAATCATGGATGTCGAAGAATTCCGTGTCCGCGGGAAGGAAATGGTAGATTATATCTGCACATATATGACAACATTGAATACGCGACGGGTGATTCCCTCCGTAGAACCAGGCTACCTCCGAGCAGCTTTGCCAGCTGATGCTCCGCATCTTCCAGAAGCATGGGACGACGTTATGAGCGATGTGGAGACCAAAATCATGCCTGGAGTAACACACTGGCAACACCCACGGTTCCATGCTTACTTCCCATCCGGTAACGGCTACCCTTCCATCCTTGGCGATATGCTGTCTGCTGGAATTGGTTGCATCGGATTTTCTTGGGTATGATATTATAAAGAAGTACCAATTTGATTTTGGGTCCTGAAATTATTTATACGAAGCAGATATGAGTTTTCCAATTAAGTTTTATCTTGCCTTAAGTTTACTTAGAAAGTTTTACGCTAAGTAAGTTCTAAGGATTGAACTTACGAATATTAAAAAGCTTGATATATTTTGTTTGATACTTCGATTGGCTGGATGATGGATAGGCTGCTAATTATACGAAAGCGACGACTAAGTATTAAATTGATCAAGACTCATTAGCGATAAAAGCAAAAACAGTTAAGTCTTTATGAATGTTAGTTAGTTTAATTTAAATAGAAAAACAAAATTATCTATTTACAACTACTTGAATAACTTCTCAGACTCAACGATTTTTCTGTAACATCTCATAACTTAAAAAAATGTTTTGAATTACATTTTATGTAAGTATAAGGATACTGTGCTTTTAATTAAAAGCTATTTATGTGAGAACCAAGTTCATATAATAACCTCCAAGAATTTATCTTTATGCAAATAAAGGTTACTACATAAATTATATTAAAAATAATAACAAAATAATTTGGTAGTTAAGGTAAGCTGAAATGAAATATGAATAAACATTAAATATTGCGCGACAATGTACAGACGGTACCAAGATATCGCATCGGTGTAGTACCACGATTGCAGTAGTATTGATTGTTTTGTAATTGGCACTTTAAATAACTAACACTGTTGTAGGCCCTTTAACCTACCTTAAGCCGTATTCGTAACCGCAAAAACGTATTCTTACGAAAATTATGCAATTGGAAAGGTATGAAATTTGGCACGATTAAAGTTTATTTTATATTTAAAAGAAGGAGTGCATAAAGCACAAGAATGATTGAAGTATAGCCGATTTTCGGCCATTGGCGACCACTAATATTACTAAATACTCAAAGATTATTTTTTCGTAGATAAACTACCAAGTACCTAATAACTTTAACGGCATCACTATATTGAAGTTGTAGTCTCTTCACTTTCTACTCGTGTATTACTAATTAACTATTTTTACTTAAACTTGGGCGATGCATATCGGATGAGAAGAAAAAGAAGGCACTTACGTTCAAAAATATTAGATTTTACACTTTGGTAGTTGATCACCCTTAAACATTTTCTGATTAATATACACAAAATTTCTTTATCGCGCAAACCAAAATCACGTAAATAATTAAAAGTTAGTAATGTGAAATTAAAAAAGTTATAATAAGGATGTCGTTTATGTTTCTCAATATTAGTGAGTCGCTCATTATATATTTATTTGAATAAAAAGTTCCTTTGACAAATAGGAATTTACAAATGGATACTTTCATATCCTTACATCACGATAAACTGCAGTGAACTCTATTCTTCACATTTTATCTTCGACCCAAAGTGCTGGTTTTTTTCTGAATGAAATAAATGACAATGACGAACGAAGTTAAACAGGTAACAAATATAAAAAATACCGAGTTGAGAACCTCAATCTTGTAGTCGGTTAAAAAATATAGCCAAACTTTACTACAACTTAACTCTTAGTAGAGCTTTGTGGTTTAAACTTTTTCTGTTACAGGCTGCAAGTCCCGCTTGTACAGAACTGGAAATTATCATGCTAGACTGGATGGGTAAGTGGTTTATAAAAAGGAATAATAATAATAATAATAATAATAATATAGCCTTGTATTCAGATCTCTTAATAAATTACAATGCGTTTCTCTTATAAAATAATAACATTGGACTCTTAAACTAGATAAACTATTAAAACTAACATCTGTTGCTTGGTTATCTTTCCGAGATCTGTTTGCCAATCGACAAAGGCCTCCTCCAACCTTTTCCATTCTTTCCTTTCCTGTGTCACTCTGTCCAGCTACTGACAAGCCGTCAATGTAATGTCGTCATCCCATCTGCATTAAGGGATGCTATGTATATTACTGGTTTTTGTTGCTTTTTAACTTTTGATGTTGGAGGGTCGTGGTCTCTTTCCCCCACGAGGACCAGTCGGCTTGGGGGAGTTTGCTGTTTTGTTGTTTCTTTGTTGGTTGGTTCTTTGATCGGTTTTGGTTTCCGTTTGCGGCTTTTTAGTTGCTATTGATTTCTTTTAGTATGGAGTGTCGGAAAGGAGTCAGATCTGGATCTCATTATATTAAAAGCATTAGTTCTGTTAGACTTAGTTGTGTTTATAGTTTGTTGCTTTTTTGGTTGGTTGTTATAGTTAGAGGGTGAAACGGATATTTCTCTTTTCCTTTTCTCTTGACTGGTAATGTTCTTTTTAACTATTAGTTTATCATATTTCAAGTATGCCGTATTACCCTTTTTCCTCTCTTCAACCAACTTTGGTTGTAACTCTTTCCTTCTTTCCAACACTTCTTTCGAGTAGTCCTCATTAACGTGGATTGTTTTAAGATTCCTTTTGTTTTTAATAATTTCATTCTTCTTCCAGTTATTTATGAATGAACACAATACCGGCCTTGGTTTATTGGTCACTCTCTCTTCGTTTCCCAAGCGGTGGATTTTGTTAACTTCGTACTGTTCTATGTTAATCTTTAAATCTTGATTAAAGATTTTCCTAAGGTTTTGTACAAGTTCATAAGAAGATTTTTCTGTTTCTTCTAATCCGTGTACTATAATATTGTTGCTTCTTTCAACTCTTTTTAAATACGTTATCTCTTTTTCTAACTTTTCTACGTTCATCTTTAAGTTTTTATTTTCTTCCCTAATGATTATTAATTTTTCGTCCATTTTGTCCATAATAGTCTTTGTAATCGAGTCTTTTAATTCAGCATTTTGGTATTGCATCTCATTTTTCATTTTTTCAAATAATATTTTGAATTGGCCTTCCATTGTATATGTTTTGAAATTTATCTACGTAAAAAGGAACGTGATGGTAGAAAATAGTAGAAATGATTTCTTTAACTGGCAACGATTTCGAGATGACAGACTCGGTAACGTATGTTTATTTTTGTGTACCCACATATATTTTTGTGTTTTCTAACCTTGGATCGTTGATCTTGTACTTGTAAATACTTGCTGGATACCAGTAATCACGCACCACCGATTATTTATAATCACTTCACAACAGTTATAATATTGTTCAAGACGGAGTCTATCCGCCGGAAATCGCGTTAACTATTTCGTTTTGGTTAATTTTTATCGGAGGTTATCACTATGATGTTGACACTTCGACAGCCGGAAACGGAACTATTAAAAGGAAAAGGAATAGTATTTATCAAATGTTCAACCTATTTTTATATCTCTCGTCGTCGTCGTATTAGCAACTTATTTTTATTTAAATTAATTAAAATTAATAAAAGAGTTTTTATGGACGTATAAAGTAAACCATTGTTGAAGCAGCATGCCTAGTTCACACGACGGCTGCACTCGCAGTTTACATAGAATGCATATAATAAGCTAAGGCATATTCGATGTATACATGATATTATGGGCATTGTGCGATATGTTGATTATTTTAAGACAATAAAGCAGTTTCTTCTATAAAAATCAAGTTATATCCAAAATTCATGACTTTCAATTATTTTATTAAGAGCCCCATGTAGTAATCCGACTATTTATGGATGTTTTTGAATTTTTGAGGTCGAAAAAACACTTTTTGGTATTAAACAAAGTTCACGACTTTCAATTATTATATTATTAAAAGCCTTATTAAATACTTCATTCTCTTACTAGTTCCTTATAAAGACACAACTTTCCTTAATTTCTTTATACGACACCCAAAAAAGGAGTGAGCTATTTTGAAGTTGCATGTATTTATATATATGAAAGTCTCTTTGTTAAATTATGAGCATAAATCATACCTGGTACTAGATTTCTTTTTTATGGCGCCTTATTACCTTTAACAAGTAGTTACACTTTTTAATTTCTCAAATTATCGTGTTCAAATCTATCCTTGTGAAAGTTAGTAACAGTTCAAATCTAGCGTCGATATCTTCTAATATATAACACACTAAAAAATAAACTGTTTATCTATCTAAAAATATAAGTAAAATCAACCTAGATTTTGGTAATAAAAGTATGACTGGTTAATTTATCTATTCTTACGAGCTTGTCCGTGAGTAAAAGTAAAATTAAATAAAAATGTTATCATTCGTACTTACCATAACTTTGTTATTTTCGTTTTTTTTTTTTGCTTCTAATGATGTCTTCCAACTGGCAACTGACAGAGAAAGCCTCAATAAATCCAGTGAGACCTTTTCAATTCGATATTGTTAAAACCAAGACAAGACACAAAATTCGTTACCGAAATCGAATTAACTGTTACACAAAACAAACGAACGCTGATAATATTTCTTTCAATCTTTCCTATAAAAAATTTCCTGTAAAATTCCACTTTATTCCACAAAACTAAACTGCAAATGATTTTTTTTGAAAAGCCGAAAAATTAAAACAAAAAAACTTGTGCGTCACGGGACGCCCGACAAAAGTGAACTAATGAACATCGAACTATTTAATAAAATTGATAATTTAAATGGAACTTGAGAAAAGCTTAAGTAATTACTTAAATTTTGTGTATATTAATATGATCCTCTTCCTCTCTCACTCGGACCCACAGCGCTAGCACTACTACAGCTATTTCGGACAGATTAAATATATTTTATAATCAATAAAAGATTTTAATGATTAAATATTTAGAAAGTGATTGATTTGTAGTTCAAATATATTGTTGTAATTATTTTTTGTAATAAACACCTCTATGGAGGAAGTTTGTAATAACAAAAAAATGCATTTAAAAGTGATTGGTCATAAATATGCAAGAGTACCTACACAAAAATAAAATTCAGGCGTTCAATAATATTCCAAGCCTACATGCCGAGCATGTGCTACGAACTTCGTACAGGCGAGCAACAGTTTCAAGGGTTTTAGATGATACATCTAACGGCCTTAAAAGAAAAGCACTGATTGAATTAATAATACTATTTAAATACAGCAAAAAAACACAAAATTTAAATACAAAAACTAAAATAACAGCAATATTAAACGCAATTTCATTAATTAGGTTTTTTTCTTATGAGAAGAAATCGTCGAAAAGCCGTTTATCCGTTTTTTTTTTCATTTACTAGTATAAGGTTTACCTTGAATTATTATTATTTGTAGATTTATGTATCCATTCCTGTAATACCTATAATACCTATCGTTGAAAATTTAAACCATTCTGCTCTTCTTAAACGTATAAATCTTAAGTAATGCAAATTCCTTAAAAATCTTGTTACCTTAAAAATGTGCTCAAAGAATCTTCTCTACGCAATTTAAATACCTATAGAAATATTTATAAATATGTATTTTACGGAAATTCTAATTGAAAATACTGTAGATACTTAACACTATATGAGTGGTTACTTATGTATATCTAGCCTAGGATGATAATATAATGTAATTTTCTACAGTTCCTGGAAGTAGACTACAAGTACAAATTAAATAACAAATAATCTGCGCATATCAAATATTAGCAGAAAGAAGGTTTTGGCCTACTAAACTACGCTGGTCAGACGTGTTGGGATCATTTTTGCATCAACTTTTCCTTTTCTTTGAAGCGCTCTTGTCTGTAGGAACCTTAGTCGGCTCTTCAGTTACCCATGGGAAAAATAAGGGAGGTGATTCTCCATATTCTTAATCCGTAACCAAACAGACACGTAAGACTTAGTCGACCTATATAAACTGCAAGTTATGTCTTCATTCCTCGATTTTCCACCCTTAGGGGTCGATATAAAAGTTTACGTTAAGTGTATTTGATCAATCGATTAAAATTTCCAAAAAAAAGAAATGACGGAGTTCTGAGGTGAAAACACGTAAGAAAATACTCGTATTAAGGAACTTAACCTTTCATGGCGACGGTTAAAAACATATCATGAATTCTTTTACTTGCAAAAGATGCATAATTTTAAATGAAATTAAAAAACCGTTTTTATTAATTAATAATAATCATCGAATAAACAGTCTGCAACTATTGGCTCTATCCATAAATAAGTTTTAAATAATAAAATCTTGAAGAGATATTAATTTGTGGGTGATTTTTTTTATCCTAGTAATGAGTTTAATCTTATCTATATATGTTAATTTGGATAATTATTTTAAAGAACTAAAATGAGGTTGTTGTCTACTGTTTAAAAGCAAGTATTCATCAATCATTATCATCAACAACTCATAATGTCCCACTGCTGGGCTCGGGAGAGGGTTAAGGCTATACGTCCCCACGCTGGCCAAGTGCGGGTTGGGGACCCGCAAGACTACGTTGTGGCTACGTAATCTTGCCGTTGGATGTTTTTAAGCCGCCCAAAGGCCTCCAACTAAGCTTCACAACTGTTATCCTATGATAACAACCGGGACCGACTGCTTAGCGTGACCTCCGAATCACGGAGACGCTCATGGTAACATGCCACCAGCGGTCACCCATCTAGGTACTGACCGCACAGTATTCATTGGAAATGTAAATAAACGTACCTAAATTAATTATATTTCTTACTAGGTAAGTACTTTTTTAAAGAGTTTAATCTTAATAGATTGATTGGACAGCTATATACTTAAACTATTAAACATTTTATATATATTTATATTTACAACGTACCACAGAAGCCTACGAACGCCTCAAAGAGATTTGTGCTTGTTTCTAGATCCTTCTGAGTCTAGAATAGATCACTTGGCCAACCTTACCCTCGCACATTTTAGCCTGCTTATGAGTTCAAAATTGGCAATAAAACTCCCACAATCCGAATGTGGCAATAATACTTATCCAACCGGACCGATGAAACCACATATTATCTGAACGACAGTGGGCTTGTTTGACAACGGTTGACAATGTAATCGGTCTTATTTCAGCCGTTCATAATGCACTTATGTATTTACAAAACCAAATACTGTACGTGCTGTATTGATTTAGTTTACCTATACATATAGAAAAGTTTTGTGTTGTACTCAGTAAATAGGTAGGTACTAAATTTGCATCTCTGTAAGATATTTTCTACACAAAAGAAAATAAAACCATAGCAGCCTGATAACGCTTTACAGATTCTGTTTTCAACTTTCTTTCATTTTCGATAAGTACTTTTTTAATTTAGTAGATTCTGACAATCAAATTAAGTATAAATAGATCTATAAATTCAGTACACGCTGCTTCGTTAAAGCACTGATACTTAAAATAAGTTTTATCTATGCAAATAAATAACATTTATGTGGCTGTTTGTAATTTCTAATTAGTAGCTTTTAACTAAATTTATAATAATACCAATAAAAAAAATGTTTTGTCTTTCTATCTGTTTATTTCGGCTAATGTCTGGAACGGCAGGACTGACTTTGGCGGGATTTTTATTAATAGATAGCTGATAAAAGGAGTAACTAAGGCTACATTACTAGCTTCGCTTCGCGGCGTTACTCGCGGTTGTTTTTGTAAAGCTACAACAATAACCGTGAGCCACACCGCGGAGCTCAGGTAATTTAAAATACATTTTGCAGTTTAATTATATTAAACTGTTATGTCAAATTTTAGAAGTGCTTAAGTAAGCTGTCGTAAAATTTTATAGTCATCGCTTGTAAATTTTGACATTAAATTTGAAGAGCTGTAAATTATTAGCCCCTACCGATGCCTACGACTTGATTACTTTGATTTTATCAAATTTCTACTAACTGATAGATCCTTGTATAGAAAGAATAAGTAAATGACAAATGTAATTCATGATTATATTCTAGGAAAAGCAATTGGTCTTCCACCAAGTTTCTTAGCGCTTGAAGAGGGCAGCAAAGGCGGTGGCGTAATAGAGGTAAATTCAGCTAAAATTCTTTTTGACTTAATATATTTGTGTCATAAATTGTGTGTGTGTGTGTTTTTATGCAATGATACATTATTTTCAGGGATCAGCTAGCGAATGTGTGCTTGTATCCATGTTAGCAGCGCGAGCCAACGGCATCAAGCGATTAAAACATCAATTTCCCAACGTCGATGAAGGCCTTCTACTTTCCAAATTGATTGCATACTGTTCAAAGGAATCACATTCCTGCGTGGAAAAAGCGGCTATGATCTGCTTCGTCAAACTTCGTATTTTACAACCCGATGATAACGGATCTCTTAGGGGTGACACTTTGAAAGAAGTGAGTATGTAAAAGCTTCAAATTGTTTTTTGTTCGGGGGCCAATTTAAAAAGTATATTGAGTAATTACATTTTCAATAGAATTGGGACATATGATAGAGTCTAAGAGAGCAGGAGGGAGTGTAGATATGCTAGCGGTAATTAAAGCTACAAGACGGGACTCGGGAGCTCGGCGACGCCGCTGTCCCGCGTTTAATGACTTGCCCGTAGATGCCGGAAATACGTGGCGAGCCGAGCGGTAATGGAGCCGCATTGTGTGCCACTTTCTATACCGCAAATATTGAAATTTCATGATACCCCTTATGAGAAATCTCTTTCAAAAAGATCGTCGTTCAATTTCAGATGCACTTTTTAGTGATTTGACGATATAGTTTAAATAACTTAAATAGTATTAGTTTATTATATTGGTTAGTAAAACTGGCCTATAAATCTTAAGATCATAAATATATTGCATAAAATAATATTCCTTAAATATTTTTAGGCAATGGAAGAGGACGAAGAAGCCGGACGAGTCCCATTTTTTGTATCCATAACTCTAGGAACCACATCATGTTGCTCCTTTGACAATCTGCCGGAGATAGGACCTGTTGTCCGAAAGTTCCCATGTGTGTGGCTTCACGTTGACGCTGCATATGCTGGCAGCTCCTTTCTGTGCCCAGAGCATAAACATCACCTTGCTGGAATTGAGTACGCCGATTCATTTAATACGAACCCCAATAAACTCATGCTGACAAGCTTCGACTGTTCTCTTCTGTGGGTTACAAACAGATATTTGTTGACGTCAGCACTCGTCGTCGACCCACTTTACTTACAACATTGCTATGACCATACAGCCATCGATTATAGGCACTGGGGTGTGCCATTGAGCCGACGCTTCCGATCGCTCAAGCTGTGGTTTATGTTACGAAGCTACGGAATCAGCGGTTTACAGAAATATGTGCGGCGACATTGTGAACTTGCAAAGTATTTTGAACAACTAGTAAAGAAAGATGACCGCTTTAAAGTCTGCAATCAAGTCAGGGTACGTTTATTATTCATTATTCGTTTGATCAAAATTTTATTCGCGATGTCGTCGACTTGGGATGTAGTAAATTAAAGTTTCACGTATAATCCGTTTTAGTACCTATCAACTTATTGATTCCAAAGTTATAAGGTAGAAAAAAAGACTACACGGTTGGCCTAGTGTTTTAAGTGGTCGCCACACCGATTCCTACTGCGCCAAGTGTTATGGGTTCAAATCCTACATGGGACAACACTTTGTGTGATCCATAAATTGTTGTGCTAAGTCTGGGTGTACTTTGTGTCCGTTTCATGTATGTTTGTAAAGATCTCCGCGACACAGGAATGTATATTCGTAACGGGGAAGTTGTCTTTTCAAAAAAAAAAGAAAAAGAGTACGATTCAAAAGTCATAACTGATTTTAATTTTCCATGTTCTATTTTTTTATGGAATCGCGGGCAAACGAGTGATCGTTTAAGTTTAAACGTATAGCAAGCGATCACCGCCGCCTATGGATATCTGCAACCCTAGAGGCGTCACAAGTGCGTTGCCGGCTTTTGGAGAATGGGGATGGGAGGAGGGGTTATGGTATGGACCTTCGGTATCCTCACTCACTCTGCGAAACACAGCGCAAGCGCTGTTTCACACCGGTTTTCTGTGAGTCCGTGGTATCACTCCGATCGAGCCGGCCCATCCATGCCGAAGCGTGGCTCTCCCACATTACATTCAGTTACATAAACATAGCTTTTAAATGTTCTCTATTATTTTGTAATTTTATTATAGCTGGGACTGGTTTGTTTCCGTCTCGTTGGCGGCCCTGACGACCCAACTGAGCAAATAGACGAACTCAATAAGAAGTTATTGACTAATATCAACGCTTCCGGAAAACTGCATATGGTTCCGGCCTCAGTCAGCGATCGCTTCGTGATTCGCTTTTGCGTTGTACAACAACATGCCACTCGAGAGGATATTGGTAAAATTTGTAATGTTTATTCATAACTTTTTAATTGATTCAGCGTTTTAATAGTCCAATCCAGCATTGGACCATTAAAACGCTGTTGATAATGATCTGTAAGATCTCGATTGCCTAGTGTTATTACGTTTTTATTATAGATTTTTTATTTCGTTAAAATATGGGTATTGGTTTTAGGGGTAGTTGGCAAGGTTTTGATGATACAATGATCAATATACTAAATATTAATTTCAGAAATTGCGTGGGATATAATAACAGACTTTGCAACAGAACTTATTGAAGGACCAGATAAGGAACGGGTAAGTGGACAGGCATGTTCGTGTATGGAGTTGTGGCGACATCCACATACAGCGCAGCATAAATTTACTACAGAGCCATCTACAGAAGATGCACTGAACTGAGGAGTAACGTAGTGTACGAAGTAACTACAAATCCTGAATCGCGCAATAAAAATTCACGTCGGGGTCACCAATATACGTGGTATTATATTAAGTAGGAATATGGAAATAAATAGTCAACTGTAGAAGAACGGGTGTCATGTCCCTCCAACACAATGGGAGGATCCTCCGACCAGGTGAATGATCATGCCTGGTGGGCCACTGCTCAACGGTTGATGTTGTGTTGTTTTATATATGTTAATCGGCGCGAGAACTTTTATTGCGCGATTCAGGATTGGTAGTTTTTTCACACTACGTTACTCCGCAGTTCAGTGCATATTCAGTAGATGGTGCTGTATTATATTTATGCTGCGCTGCATGTGGATGTCGCATAGAGTAATGGATTATTTTTGTGGTTACCCAAATATTATTTCCAATCAGTCCATACTAAGAGATTGAGGTTGGGTGCTTATTCGGTACACTTTTATTTGACAACTCTAATCTCCCTGTTGTCTCTAAAGAGTAAAAACAAATGGAAAATTTACCGTACCTACACCTTATAATGTCCCAAACTTATTAGGTAAACTGACACGCGCACGTGCACATTATATTTTTTGGTAATCGGCTGTACCCATTTGTTTCTCTAACCGAGCATTTTTGTTTTATCTATAAATTATTTTTTATTGATTATAGGACTTGAACGAGGAACGTGCACGTCGTAACCGCGCGGCTTTGGCACACAAGCGTTCGTTCTTCGTCCGCATGGTGAGCGACCCGAAGATCTACAATCCAGCTATCAACAAAACCCCACCACCCGTGGCCAATACGCCCAGCTCCCCACCACCCTCTGCCGCGGCACCAATGTCACCTGATACACCATCTGAAGCTGACTCCAAATTTCCACCTTCTACACCGTAAGAAATTGATAATATCATTGCATCAGAGTCTCTAGAACGCTTTTTAATTACTTTTAAATCGTTTTCCTAACCTTAGAAATATATAGTACCGGAATAAGTGTAACTTATTCCGGTACTATATATTTCTATATCTATAACTAAACTAGCAGTCTGATACCTGTTTAAATTGAAACCTTGATTACACTACTGAATAACTCAGTGTCTACTTCCAGGCAGAGTAGGCACTGTAGGACACTTAAAAAGGTCTCTTATGTTTGTGGACGGATGATGAGAACCCAGTACTTATTAAGGCAATCCACTTTTTTTTTAATCAAATACCATATTATTACTTTCAGAAAACAATCATCTTGGATCAGCTGGCCGCTAGGATTTTTCTTCCAGAGCGTGGATAATGACGCTAACGACTTGCCTATAAGGTAAAGAGATTGAAGATTAACTTTACTAAAAAAAATAACTAAACGCTAAACTAATCACATTTCTTCAGTGTATGATAGAAAAGTAGGAAAAAGTATCATTTACCAGTGGTATGGAAAACTTGGCTATCCAGATTGTAACTACTGTGGACAGTTTTCAATTCTTTCACATACATATTTATTTAGTTACCAAAGTCATTCTGTAAAATCCTTTTTTTAAAAAGAAATTGCTAATTTACTCTAATACTAACTTAAATAAGCTCATAATGATTTTACAATTTTAATCTTAATGTTTTCTTGCAAGATTCCGGCACTTAGACACGATGGTGCGGCTGAAGAGTCCCGCAACGAGCCGCCGCGGTTCTACTCCGTGTGCTTCACCGGAACACCGCGCCTCTTCGCCATCCTACCATTAACCGACTCCCGAATAGTAGACTTGCCCTCCTCCTTTACATTCAGTTATCTCAAAAATAAATATATGAGCATTGAATTATTGCTTATTTTTTCATTCCTTCAAAAACCCGGTGTCAATCTGTTGCGACCTGTTTGGTTTCCTTGTACAGTAACATTCATTTATGGTATTGGGGTCACTTGATGGTTACTGGGTTACAAAATGTAAATTCATTACAAAATTAGGGAGTGGACTTGTTTGGGCTCCAATAATTCACTCAGTTTAAAGAAATTATCCAATTACTTGACACAGACTTTCTGATCCGTGGTAACACTTTGGTCCAGCCGGACGGCAGTTGTATACATTGCAGAAAGCTATAATAAAAAAAATAAGAGAATCTTGAGTACTTGGCTAAAAACAGTTCGCTTAACTGGATTTTTTCTTCTTAAAACTCTTTTCATGGTTTAGGTATTAGACCGTGTAGATAGTGCACCATATCTGACATCCACAACCCTGAAGGCGAACTGAATTCGAACGTAGAACTAGTTGTCAGTATATTTAAAGGGAGCTAATTTAACGATAGCCATGGATATTTATGACAAGCGGGATCAACGGCTTAAAGTGCTCTCCAAGTCACGGGCGTGAAACACCGCCAATTTTCCATACTTCGAGCTGTTAATATGAATTTATTGTAAAACGAAACAGCACTTTTGCGTGAATCTATCGTATAGGGCAATTACGCCAAACGCGCTCACTATTTACAGAAACAGATAACATGCCAAGATGGGAAACTTAGAGGAAGAAATAAATCAAACGGTAGTTATATAAACTTGTAATTATTTCCCGTAATAAATGATTTAATCCCAAACAATTTCATGAGATTTTATTTCACCACTCCAACCAACAGTATGGAGAAGTTTATTATCTTGTACGTCCCAGGCCAAGCCTCTTACAAAATTACTATGCCTATGTATATCGTGATATACGATAGTCGATTTTGAAGGCTCCGAGACATCACACACTGACACAATCTTATTATCACAACAAACGGCCAATTTTTCGCATCTGTAAAGAGTATTATTATTACAATATTTACATTTTTTACAAAAAATATTTACAGAGTAACTTTGAAGAACTTATTGAATTAAAAATTAGATTTACTTAAAACCAAAATATTTAATCAAATATATTCTATTTGATTAAAAATATTCTTTGTAGTAAAATATCAAACTGAGAAAAAAGCAAATGCTGACCAGACAAAAGACTTCAGATGTCAGTTTATATATTAACTTGTATTGTTTTAGAAAGCTTTATAATGTCAGCCAAGATACAAGTATTCCCCGTTGAAACTATCTACAATAAAGACTCTATTCTCTTATATTATTGGCTAATATATTGTTTTGACCACGCCACTTAGTGTTGAGATGACGTAATTCTCATACTTTTTTAGTTTTCTAATTTTAATTAGGTTTTTGAAAGTCGACTTGGTTAAGGAGGCAGATCAACTTAAATTGGACGACATTATAAAGATTTAAAGTTACTACCAGACAAACTCTACTTTATATTGAACCAAAACTGTTAATAAGAATTCAATGATTCACACTTACTCCGGATGCATAGCTACTTTGTGTACTGCAGCAGGAAATTCAGCCAATTTAACAACATTGTCAGTATTTCTTATATCTATAAAATGTAAGACGCCTGCTTCATCACCAGCTACTAAACAATGCTCGTTAACCCATGCTAAACAACGAATACAGCAATCATTTTTTAATAAATCTGAAACAACCAAAAAATATCAATAGTATAGAGTATTGACTTTTGCACATACGGGCGAAAGTCAATTACTTCAAACGAGTAATCTATACAACTATTACCAGTGTAGAAGTCTTTACTTTCATCTGTTTTTAATGCACACTGCGACGAATTTTTCAACTGTATTATGTAACAATGCCTATTACAATTTGTTGTGTTGCAATGTGGTTAAAATAAATTACTTTTCTTTCTTCTTTCTTTCTTTCTATATATATATATCATATAGCCTCGATAACTCGACTACCTAAGAGTACAAGACAAAAAGAAAAACAACAAATCGGGCACCTGCACTTTAAACTTTTTTAATCATGGTTGTTAGAACAAAATTGTGAGGAAATAGAAAAATTATTTGTTTTCCTTATTCCTTCCTATCATTGATGCATGTATAACCATACAAACTCAAACACGCACACACAATAATGTTTGATCGCAAACATACATGCTCACGCGAACACACACACACAAACAAACATACAGGCATACAAACATAAATCTTTACACACACTCATACACTTATTCACAAGATTGAACGTCAATAAAAATGAAAATTCTTATAAACCCTATAAGTCTGAGTATAAATCCAGTGATTATGGAGGAAAGTGTGCTTCCAAGTCACAGGTGATAAACCTGGTTTAGGAGCCAAGAACTAACATATTTTGCTTGCATAAAGATTGATTGTTATTATTTTTTATTTGTTGTAACAATATCAAATATCAATCAACAACCCATAATGTCCCACTGCTGGGCTCGCGTCTCCTCTCAGGAGAGGGTTAAGGCCATACGTCCCCATGCTGGCCAAGTGCGGGTTGGGGACTGTCATACTGTGTACTGGGGACTGTTGACATAATGTCAAATATATCTGTAAACAATTTGTATTGAGTGTATTTTGTTTAAATAAATTATTATTCAAATAAATTAATTTGAATCTGTTTATTTTAAAATAACACTATTTCACTAAATGCATTTACACAGTATTTACATCAAAAATATATTTTTAAAGTATGGTCAGGACCGATTTTATCTTGACTAGTCTGGCAACTTATTATTTCGTATTATAAAGAGGTAAAGTTTGTAGATTTGTGTGGGGTAATCTCTGGATCTACTAAACCAATAAATGTAATAAATAAAAATAGTTATTTAACACTAACAATTCATTTCATTATTGTTATGGATGCTAAACAGACACAGTGAATATATCAATTCACTAAAAATATTGAGACTGTTTGCCTAAATATGCGCACATACAGCGCAACAGAAATATACTATCGCACCATCTACCAAAGATACACTGAACTGCGGAGTAACATAGTATAAGAAGAAATTATCAATCCTGAATCACGCGCCTATTAACATATATACAACATTCCAACATCAACCATTGGGCAGTGGCCTGCCAGGCATGACCACCTTGCCTGGCCAGAGGATCTTCCCTTTGTGTTGGAGGGACATGTGACCCTTTTCTCCACATATGCAATCCCGGCTTAGGGGAAACATTTGGGCATAACACAGGTCCAAGTGTCAATTGTGACGATGACCTGATTTTTGCGATTGGCCCACCTTAAACGACAAACTCGCCTACTACAAACTAGGGCCTCAGGTGTGGTAGGTCAGGTGTATATCAGGAAACATCAGTTTAAAGTAAGTACCTACATATGTTGTATAATATTTTTATAGTTATTAATGTCACTCTTTTTAATTTTACTGTATTCACTCAATAGCATATTTATATAATTATGTTAAATGTCACACTAACCTAGAACGGGTTTATCAATATTGTCATCCCACAGTGTCACACATTCGTCCATAGAGCCTGTTGCAAAATTTGTTCTAGAGTTTGGTTTCACAGACACTGCATAAATAATAGAGCTATGGGCTGAAGAGTAATTCCTGACACAGATCAAATCTTGTATGTCCCATACCTGAAACACAAATATTATAATATATCATATTAATACAGGTACACAGAGTCATTTAAAATTCATTGATTAGAATTTTAAGTGACTCTGTGCTTTAAAATTACCCCTAAAAAAATTGGTGAATAGAATGATAAAATGAAAAAAGGGAATATTCTGCCAGTCGACCTCGGAGGATGATGATTACTTACTGCCGTTTCATTTTTATGAAATATATATTTTCGATTAGTTTGCATAACAAGATACAAACTTCATAGAGAAATCATCTAACAAAGCAAGGTTACGCAGTCATTACCAGCCTTAAACTCTAAGAGCTAGACACAAGGCTAAGGACAGGCCTATGATTAACAGACTATTACTACCACTAAGACTATCCACTGCTGGACATAGGTCTCAACTTAGGAATCAGTATTTGGCCTACTATACCAAATTGGCCAGATTGGTTCAGTTTTGTTACAAGTTTTCACCGTTTAATTAATTAGTGAGCTATTATAACACCAACTGATTGTATTACTAAATAGGAGTGATGACCATCAGTATTTTTCTGTCACTATATAGACAATAATGTGGTTAACAGTTAGTTTAATATTAAAATACCTTTGCGTTTCCGTCAGCCCCAACGGTAACATAGTGTTGTCCAGGATCAAGGCATTCTACACCCATTGCCATATCATCATGTTCTGCAACAGCTGCTTCATCAGTCCATGCGTTCCAAGCATTCTGGTTATTCTCATGACTCCACACGCTTAGTGATCCACTATCCTCACATAGTAACACCTTAAGAAGAGCAATAATATTAATAGTCTCACATGGAAGCTTTGCTGAAGTTTCACCAGGCAACATAAAGAAATTATAAGATTTATATAGCTTTGTCACCCAGGCCCCACCCATAATGTCCCACTGATAGGCTCAGGTCTACTCTCAGGAGAGGATTAAGGCCATACATCACCTGGGGTATTATTATGAACCTATTGCCAACTCATTCAATAAATTCTTTTAAGTAGATAAGTGTTACCTTGGAACATACATACTGCCAAAAATAAAACCTTTAGCTAAAGAAAAGGTAATAATAATAACAACACTAGAGCACTTTTTGTAAATTTCAACAATCAAATTAGACACTTTGCTTCTACACATGTTTAATTGAGTAATTTTTAAGTAATATTCTATGTTAAGTTTATTCATACTATTACAATAGTGCACCTACCTTATTGGAATTTCCAATAAAACATCCATCTGATGTGCCACTGATTAAGGATATACCTAGTTTATCTTCTGTTTGTATTCTTTGTGCCTCTTCTATATTCTTATACACACTGGCCCCTCCATTCCAGTACCTTCCTGTTAGTTCTGAAGATCCAACTAATACAGTGCCATCTGTAATATGTGTTGCAATCGCTAATAAGAATGGACTTTAATGAAATCCATATACATAAAATAAATCTGTATGAAGTTGAACAAATGAATGNTATGAATGAGTCTGTATTAAAGTAACAGAATTAAAAACAACGGTTTTTAGAAATTTTCACTATTTTTCTGTTTACTTTTATGTATTGTTGTAAAATACATTTTGCATTTAGTGTTTGTTTTATTTCAATCAGTTGACAAATTAAAATTACAAGGTCGCTAAGCTAAGTTTGTATATCGGTGATAAAGATGCTAACCCTGTCGCACAAGTTTGAGACGGAAATTTTGAGTTTGTTTGTTCGCAAGGTACAAACTTGGCTGCGTTGTATATCACTTAAGGGATCACCGCGATAACAGACACACACGCGGACACAGCCGCAGGTGAGCTAGTATACTAATAAAATCTCATAATAAATACTACCTGAATGAATACGAATAAAATCCAAATACGATAGCGTGCTTGTGCCGGTAGTATCTGTTCTGTAAATTTCAGCGTTAAGATGTGGTGGTGTTATTTTGTTACTATCATCCATTATTTATAAATGAAATATATTTTGTATTTGTAAGTTTTAAACTTTATGTAAGTTTTAAAGTAATAAATTTAAATAAAATCAAGAAGGAAACCGCACTATGAACAAACCAAATAAATTCAACGAATGACAGTTGACAACTTGACAAAAATGGCAAACCGCTAAAGTAGACTTGCGTGTAGTGTTGTATCGCTCAAGGCAAAAAGTATTAGTTATAAAACTGTTATATTGTTTTTGCTTGAAAGATAAACAAACATCCTTACAACTTTTTGGATACATATCATATTATTATGTAAGAAAAGTAAAAAGTACGATTTGAGTACAGTCAGACAGAGCAAACTCTGTCTGACTGTACTCAAATCGTACGAGCAAACAATAATGTTTATGTTACACTTTTGTGCCGTGTGAATACTGAAAGACAGATTTTAAAAATGATTTTCCATCAATTCTTTATAATAAAATTTATGAAGATAAGAAAATCGTAAACTTTTGAAAACAATAAAAACCTTATTCAACTTTGTTTGCTGTTTGTTTGTTTTACTTCTTTTGATGATATGATATATTGCTCTATAAACATGTTATGCAATCATATCCAACAACAATTTTATTTCCTCATCTTCTTAAAATGCTTATTCATCTTCTTTTAATAAGATAGCTAATCAGCTATTAATGCCAAGGTCAATTATTTAGTCTTTAAATCTCAAGTCTTCGAGTTTCAAGTCTTCGTCATGATGAAATTAATGATAAAAATCTAAAAAGTGTGGAAATATGGAAGAGCTGAAAGAAGGACCGTCTTTCGAAAAAACCGAAAAATTCATACCTTCTTAAAATTCAATGAATTAAGACATAAAATTACATTAATTGACTGGGATGATTTGGCTGAGCTGAAAAATGTTTACATATAAAAAAAATAAAATGCAGATTATTTTGCTGCCTGCTCATTACTAAACTCTGATGTAGTGACATCCGCCTGCCATTTGTCATTCTTCTGAATCTTCTTATCACTCTTGTCAAATAAATGTGATCAGGTGGTGAAAACGCTATAGTTTAATCGTGTTTTATAATTTTGTGATACGGGATACACGTACAAGTAAGTTAATTAGGCTTATAAATGCATACGTAATTACGTATTTATTATTGTCTTAATATCATTGGTTTATAAAAGAGTATCTAGTACCTACTTTTTGTATTTGATTTGATTGTACTCAACATAAACATTATAATGTGTTTAGTGACGCTTCATAACAATCGATTATTAATGATTATTAATAGTTGTTACTCTTATTTAAGTGTTAAAATGATGTGATAAATGTTTTTATTTGAAGAAATGCCGAAATTGGATTTGGTACAAGTATTAAGTGGACACAAAGGCATTGTATGGAATGTATCATGGCATCCTCAAGGGAAAATGTTCGCGTCTTGTGGCGAAGATAAAACTATCAAGTTATGGAGCAAAGAAGGCCAAGAATGGGCAATAAAGACAGTGCTAGTAGATGGTCACAAGCGGACAATTAGACAAATTGAATGGTCTCCATGTGGGAATTATTTGGCGTCAGCTAGCTTTGATGCCACTACTGCAATTTGGGACAAAAAAAGCGGTGTGTAATATTTAATGACATTACAAATTAGCATTAAGTTCACAAATTTTAATAATACATATTGTTTTATAAAATGAACCTGTTTGAACAGGTCAGTTTGAGTGCAATGCAACATTAGAGGGCCACGAGAATGAAGTCAAAGGAGTGGCATGGTCTCCATCTGGTCAACTGCTAGCGACCTGTGGCCGTGACAAGTCGGTATGGGTTTGGGAGGTAGCCGGAGATGATGAATATGAGTGTGAAGCTGTGCTCAATGTACACAATCAAGATGTGAAAAAAGTATGTCAAGAAATTGTTTTTGCATTAGATATTTAACAGTACATTACACATGTGTTGTTTTTTTTTTTGTAGGTAGCATGGCATCCAACGTTAGATATCTTGGCCTCTGCATCATATGATAACACAATCAAAATGTACAAAGAAGATCCTGCGGACAATGATTGGAGCTGCTTTGCTACATTGCAATCACATGAATCAACTGTGTGGAGTCTAGCTTTTGACAAAACAGGAGAAAGACTTGCTACTTGTAGTGATGACAAAACTGTCAAAATATGGAAAGAGTATAAACCTAACAACCAAGAAGGTGTTATAGTTGCTGATAAAGAATCTGTTTGGAAATGTATTTGTACATTATCAGGGTTTCATACAAGATGTGTATATGACATATCGTGGTGTCACCATACTGGTCTTCTTGCTACAGCCTGTGGTGATGACATTATAAGGGTCTTCAAAGAATCTGAAGATTCTGATCCCAATGCACCAACGTTTGAGTTGGCTAGCACCAAACTGGATGCTCATTCTCAGGATGTTAACTGTGTGACTTGGAATCCCACAGGCAACCAAGAACTGATATCTTGTAGTGATGATGGTGAAATAAGAATATGGAGCTTTTCTTTAGACTAATTAGTTGTTCATATGTGTAGTTATGAATGGATCAAGTAAATGTATCAAAATATAAATATTATTAAAACATTTTTTGTTATTGGGGTTTTAATAAAAATGTTTAATAATTGATATGGTTCATATTTTTATTGTGTTGCATCCTTAGTTGTATTTTAGTACTGTCATGATCTGTGTCAGCTTAATCTGTGTCATTTTATTTCATTGCATTAATTACTGTTGTATTCTGAAAAAAAAGAGCTGAATTTTTTTTATTGTTATTGAACTAGTCTTCTCCCTCCCGCCATCACTCAGTCAGTAGGAGCTGACCTTAATTTAGGTCAATGGTGATCGTTTGGAGGAACTGACTTCTGAAATGTATGAAAACAATTACTGGCAACAATTTATCTAGATATACTTGATGAGCATGTCATGTAGTACCAGAGAGAAGTAATGTATTGATCATAATATTTTTTGTAATGATACTATTAACAAATATTGTATGCCAAATGCACATTTTAAATCTGTTATTACTATTATTATTTCATCAGTTTACAGTACTTTAAGACACAATATTTTGAAAAATTTTAAAACTATTTTTTTTATAATTATTTAAAAAAATGACTATTGAAGTAAGGTGTGTTCGAGTGTCTAGTTAAATAAAATAAAAATAATAGAAATATTTTAAATTTAACATGTAAATTTAATTTTTAGGTTTCGACCGATGGTTATTAAACTTTTTGGAAAAAACATCTTTCAGAAGATCAATCTTGTTAGGTTGTATACTTCTTCTGGGATTCCCAAAATGTCTTTCGGAGATATTGGCGTACCTCTGAGTAAGGTTACAGCAGCTTTAGAAGATTTTGCTCCTCAGCAGTTATCAGAAAAATGGGACAATACTGGTCTGTTAGTGGAACCGTACACCGCCAGGTAGAACTATAAAAAAAAGTGATTACTTAAAATTATTCCTGTAACCAATCTGTAAAATGACACGTCTTTATGCTTGACAAGTCTCGACTGTTGTACACAATCAAAAACGTGTAAATTTTTGGTTTATTTGGCTTAAAAATTTGGCTTAGTTTGCGTGAGCTTGCTCACGCAAACTAAGTCTTACCGCAAACGTTCTTTGATCTGTGTCCTAAAACCGACACTAGACCGGATCGGATATAAGGGTCCACAAGCTCACGCAAGCCATGTCTAACGCACTCTACACGCCTGTTCTTGTGGTCGCTAGCCGATCCTTGGGAAGCATGGAAACGTGGCTAAGGAATTATGTATTATGAATTGAGCAACATTGATTGCGCAATTTGTGCAAATTAATAGTTGTATTTCTTCAGCATTACACAATTATATTTCATATACTATGCGGGCAATCACTCCGATACCAATGGAAATAATTTTTTATTTCAGAAATATTAAGAAAGTTTTACTAACAAATGATCTAACTGAAGATGTTGCTGTCGAAGCTTATAACCATGGATGTGAAATGATTGTTTCCTACCATCCTCCAATATTTGCTCCATTAAAATCCGTTGTTCAGAGGTAACATACATACCTATAAATCCCGTAATTGTATCTTAGGCTCAAGTCATATCACAGATACGGTCACAGACGCGCGAAGATGCTTAACTACGGCCAATAAATGATTTACCTTAATTATAGGAAAATATAGCTGAATAAACTGCCTAGTAGGTTTTGGTGGTTGGCGTATGCGACTGCTGATCATGTGGTCTGGGGTTCGAATCCTGGGTAGGGCAAAAAGTGTTATTGAGATTTTCTGATTATAAAATGGTTCGGAGTTTGGAAGTTGGAGTCTTAGCCCCCGTGCCTCTGAGAGCACATAAAGCCGTGGGTCCTACGCCTTGTCTCTCCCTGGTCATGTAGGATAATCGTCCCATCGGATTATAAGAGTAAGGAAACAAAAGTGCTCCTATGTGCACACACTTGTGCACTATAATATATCCAGCGTAGTTGGCTGGTCTCCGTTGAGATTGACTGCCGTGGCCGAAATCGGCTAAAAGAACACCATCATAGATGAATATATAATACTATAGGTGAAAAATATTCCGCGTCACGTTGCTTCTACTCTGCGACTCTATGAGTTGAGGTAAAAATAAAAAAAAAATTATATTTTACAGTGCTTGGAAGGAACGCATAGTATCATTTCTGTTGGAGAAACGTATTTCTCTATATTCTCCTCATACAAGTTGGGATAGCGTTAACGGCGGTGTCAATGACTGGCTTGCGTCTGCGTTCCCTGTTGCAGAATGCAATCCTATATTACCCGGAGTCGACCCACAAGTCGGAGCTGGAAGGTCGGTAACATCTCTTTTTGTCTGTAATATTAAAATTTTGTAGAGAAAAAAACCCGAGTGCTTAAAAGTAATGAAACTGATAAAAGAAAAATAAGTATTACAATATACACAGGTATGTAAAAGTATGTTTAAATTACTCAAACAAAATACTTTATGGTGTCGCATGCAGTGATTGTGAAACGTGGTTTTGCTAAATCTTTCTTTGCCCGTAGGTAACAAAGTACTGCTTGTCCCCGCCTTCAGCACCATAAAGTATCGAGTTGGACTAACTTAAATATACATACATTTGTATATAGTAATGCTTGTTTGTCTTTTTTCAGTTCATTATTTTAAGCAGTCGGCGTTTATTATTTTTATAATATTTTTTTTTCAAACTGTCTAGTTTAATTAACCGACAAGTTCTTCGAAAATCAATTTGTAGGGTTCAAATTTCGTAGGCGATGCAATTTTTTCGATTAGAGTTGATCATGTGGCCGATCTAAGATCTTTTTTATTTGAGTTTACTAATCGGCAATTTGTGTTAAAATAGTAATATAAACGTGATATGATACATATATTTTTGAAATGGTATTTTCACAACGAATGGACATTTGATACCCATTTTGCTACGATATGAAAAAATCAAACACACCCCTCCTTTTTTCCATTAAAGGGGTTAATTTTCAAAATTTATACAGCCTATGTCGCTATCACGATTCTGATGAACTCAACGACACCTTATATATGTCAAAAACGTTCCAGCGGTTTGGGCTGTAGGCCGTGCCTAACAATTGCACATACATACGTAACCCTCATAAAATCAATTTTTAACTGAGGTAACCATCATGAGGTTGTTATCATGTAGCTATCATGATGATGCTAATGATACGTGACGCCATAAGTGCCGACTAAGGGGACAAAATACGTAAAACAACAGCACTGCAAAGGCAAGGAAAACAAAACAAACCCTTACAATCAGTAAGGTATATAAGGTCAAAAACTTTTCAAGGTAAGGTTTAGGAAAGAGAGCCAGTGGACTATTCTTTAAAAAGTCCACTGGCTCTCTTTCCTAAATCTGATGACGATAATGATTATTATGAATGAATCATGCGAATAATGAAACATGCGATCAGGTAATATTTTTACTTTTTTACGTCGTTGTAAGGAAGTTTTAACCTTATTTATATTTGTGAATAGCGAATTAATATTTTTTTTATTTCATTTTTGTAAGTGATGTTAATGTGAAGTATTGTTCTATTATTACAAAGAGATAGGTTGCTATTGATAGTAAAACGCAATTACATATTAGATATCATAGATTAATAAATTTGAACCATAAATTAATCTCAATTTATTCTTCTAGGTTGCTTCAATTAAAATCAACTGTCAACTTAGCAGACGCAGTTTCAAAAGTCAAACATCTTACTGGATTAAGTCACGTGCGGTTTGCTCTAGGAAAAGGACAGACAATGTCATTCGAAGTAAAAACAGTGGCACTATGTGCTGGCTCTGGTAGTTCTGTTTTGAAAGGAGTAGCCGCAGATCTGTATCTGACAGGTAACATTATCATCTACTAGCTTTCACCCGCGGCTTCACTCACATTTAATAGAAACTATCCTATGTTACTAATAATACCTCCAAAATATGTGTTCAAAGTTTCATAATGATTTGTTAAGTAGTTTTCACGTGAAGGCATAACAAACAAATTTACATTAATAATAATATAGTACGGATGATCTATATCTTGTCACGTTGATCCTTATTATGAACTCAGGAACTATTAAACCAATTATCATGTTTTTTTAAACGTGTTTCAGGCGTGTAGATAATTAATCTCACGCTTAGACAAATAGGAACCGAGTGTGATTTAAAAGAGATGGTTAGGAAGATAGTATTAATATAAAATTTACTAAACAGTTATAAAATATTAGTTAAGTTACAACGCGTGTATAGTGCGATAGTAACGTCAGAACTTCGAGGAAAGACTAGTCGATAAACTTTTTTACAGAAATTATGGATTTAAAAAGTATGACGTAATTGAAAATCTTGATATTATGGGTAAATTTATGTCTTGGGTTGGCATTTTTACTTAAAACTGCCTACTTAGATCATTTAAAATGCATTAGAAATAGCTTTGATTATTGTCCTTAGCCTTTTTGCCTTAGCTTATTTCATTAGGCTATGTGAGTGAATTAAAATTATCTTTGAATGCTAAACTATCTTTGTATAAGTGCTGAGAAACTCCTTTTTCTGTCCTTGTTGTAATCTGTTATAGTTACTGTTGGTCTACAAATTAACATTAAATACATTTTTTTATTTAACAGGTGAAATGCTCCACCATGACGTATTAGACGCAGCTCAGAAAGGAATAAGTGTCATTCTGACGAATCATTCTGATTCTGAAAGAGGATTCCTAACGGTATTTTCAACTCATCTAGCGAGTAAACTAAATAATGAAGTGGAGGTTATTGTTAGTAAGGTTGACAGAGATCCTCTTGTGACATTGTGAATCATTTAGTTTTACATATTAAAAAAACAAACGTTCATAATGGGTTTATTATTTTACACTATTGAAAAATTGTTACATTTGAAGTTAGACTGTATTAAATAAAATAGTATTAAAGTTTTTTTTTAAATTACCATATGTGAGATCATCGTTACCTTATTCTACCTACCGCAGGACAGCAAAACATACATAAACAGAATGCACATAATTAAGCATAAATTCTGTTTCAGACTAGCAAAAGTTCTTATACTACAACACTTGGCAAGATCTACGTATATGTACTTTAGTCTTCCATTTCCTATCTGCGTATTTCAGTCCCTTTGGATCCCTCTGATGATCTTCCAACTGCACTGAAAGATGTTCATTCTTTAGTGACGTCATTATTTTATAGCTTGTTAGATTTGATTAGAGCATGCACAGGACTTACTTACGCAAGGCTAGTTTGTCTACAGATTTAGTTTTTATTGCGTCATCTTTGTGATTTTCTTTTAACATTTCTTTAGACGTCTTCTTTCGTCTAGGTGTCCCGAGCCCTGTTTTAATTTTACATATAGAAGAAACAGTTCCATTTTTATCATCGTAATTAATAACGTATTCTCGATGTTTATTACTTCTGTGGAGTTGTTTTGAGCCAAATTCCTTTTCTTTTTCATTGGTCTTCATTTGTGACGAATACCGTTCTGTGGAATCTGAATCTAATTTCAGAGACGGTTTTATGTTTTCATGGCCTTTTTTATCTTCAGATGTATGTCTTTTTCTATGGGTACTTGAGTCTCTGTGCATGATATGTCCGTGATTCAAATCTCTTGGTTTTTCGGAAGTAGTATTTTGCGATATACGACTATATCGGTCCTTTTTATTATTTCCTTCGCTTTTGATATTATTTTCACGACTTTTATTGCTTAGGTCATCATTTACCTTTTTCAGAGTATCGTTATATTGTGATTTACGATTTCTTTCACTTCGTAGCGCTTTTTCTTCTCTTTTTAATGAGCTTGAAACTGTATCTTTATTCATTGAGCGCTTTATCCGCGGACTATTGTCTGCCCCAGAGTCTGACCGATGTTCAGATTTGTGAGTAATAGATTCAACTGTATTGGTTTCGCTTTTGTTTTTAGTAGGACTCGTTCTTCGAATAACTGACGTTTTAGTGTGTTTTCTGATTGGTGATGGGCTTGCTTTTATTGTATCCATATTTAAATTAGCATAGATCGGAACGTTTTTATCTGATATTTTGTTGTATGCGATGGGAAATTCCATTGAATTATCTTCTTTAAGCTTGTCCTTAGTGCAGCTGTAAGTTAAAATATTATTTTAGTATTTTTTATATTCCTAAAAGTTATATTTGCATTACTTTTTTTGTTACTATATAATAGTGTAACTCATTTAATTTATATTTAACGTACCTTGCCTTAAGGCCTTCGCGTCGACTCGACCTTTCATGTGAATTGCGTTTAAAATTCTTTGGTGGTTCGGAAAGACTTCGACTTGATTTGTACTCTTCTTGTCTCCGAACTTTCGTTCTTCGTGTGCTTGGTTTTACGTTGTTTCTCATTTCGTCATCTTCTTTTTCAATGATTGGTTTTAACCCAGCTTTAACTACAGCGATTTTATTGGAATTATCTTCATATTTGGAACGTAGTCTGGGAGTAGGTACTGGAGCATGGTCAATGTTCAACGGAATGTTTTGATATTCATGTCCATCATCGGATTCAGGTTCACTATTACAAACACTGTTACTTACACTGTTTGACACTTGCTGTATCAATTTGACTGAATGCAAAATGTTCTCTACAATATTGTCGCTAGTGAACTTGGACTCGCTATTGACTGTTTGTTTAATTTTATTTTCGTGTACCTTCCGATTGTTTTCAATACCGAAATATGTTAAATCACTTTCACGCAGTTGTCTTGTTTTAGGCTTTATTTGAGTAGGAGAGCCTTTTAAGGAAATAAGTTCATTTTTAGCATCATTGGTTATGTCATTTCTTGCCTTTTCTATTTTTATGTTTGTTACTATGTGTTTTTCACGTTTTATGCTATCATTTTTTGTCAGACCTGTGAAATATATACGTAAGATCATTATTTACAAATTAGTTTGTGATTATTTTTTTTGTTTATAGCAATCGTTATTTTATGCACACAAACATACGCATGCCATAATTATTTTGTAGCTTACCTGTATCAATTGCCCGAAAAATATTATTATTAATAACATTTCTTTCTGCTTCTTTACAGAATACTGATTTTATTTCGTCTTTATACCGTTTTTCTGATTCCATCTGCTGATTTACCAAAGAAACTGCTGAAAGCACACCTTTGCTGGTGTTTTTATTGGTAACTTCACTGGAAATCCCAAATTCCATGTTCTCTCCTAAAAGATATGGTTTGGGTTTCGGAATTTTATTTTTGAGAATACTCTTTGTAGCTGCTGTATTCTCATCGGATTCACTATAATCACTATTACTCTGATTAAAGGATGTTGGCACTCCATTCGGGATTATAAAGTTAGGTTTTTCACCAAATAACGTAATCGGTCTATCCATCATATCCTGCAAGGGAACAAAAGCACTTCGCCGTTTCCTGAAATCACTTGAAGGAGGTGGTTTATCATCCGTTGCGATAATATTAACTTTACCAGATTCTGCTGCAAAATGTACTTCGGTTTTGCAAAATTCTACTTTTTTAACTCTTCTATCGATATCTTCACTTGTCTGAAATTTTCTGGAATTGCTGTCACTATCTCCTTCAATAGTGATAGGTAAGGTTATTGATAATCTACCAGAAGATTGTAGCGCTATATTGTTTTCTTTTGGATCTTCAATAACAACATCATGATCTCGATATGTTTTAGAATTTGTTCTTTTATATTGTGAATTCTGTCTATTCTTTGTAAGCCAGTCTCTAAAAGATTCTTCTTTATCGTCGGTTTTTCGTTCATCGTTGTCAAAATGTTTTATATGAGAATTGTCATCGATATGATCGTTTACGATTTCTGTAGATTTACAAATACCACTGTCAGTAGATGATTCCATGGTTAGTGTCGCATTATTGTGTGTAATAGTTTCATTTAAAGGGGATGTATCTTCAAAACTGTAACTTTTTCTCCTCGTATTCCATTCATTGCTACTGTTTAAAAGGGATTTATATTTGAGAGTACTTAATGTTGTCGGGGCATCTAGAAGTGGCGAGTTTCTACTGTTACTTCTACTGCGAAATTGTATTTCACTGCTCTCAGAATCATAAGAGTATTTCCTGTGTAGATTTCTGTTTCTGGAATCAAGATCGATGATACTGGCGTTGTCTGTAGATGACGATTCTTCGCTTGGCATTCGAATTGAACTTCCTCTAGTTGAGCCTCTCCACTTCGATGGTTCTGAGATTTCTAAATCATCTGGTTCAGTTACTTTGTAATTTTCCGTCTCCCCATTAGAATCAAGTGTAATTTCTAATGGAGTGGATGAAATCTCTAGGGGCTTTGTGGGAAGTGATGGAGGCTCTAAAAAGTTGAAGCCAGAAGATATTACCTAAAAAAATAATACAAAATATTAATTTGCAATTTACTAGCATTATTTCATTGACGATGAAAGCCAATTATTTTTTTTAATTAGCAATAAATACTAATTATTAATACTTATAACTGTAGCTTTGAGACCATAAATTGGCATGTACTCAACAAATCACACTATTCGATAACAACAATAACCGATCGAGGAGTACTGTAGAATTACGTTAGCTAAATAAAAGATATTCTTTTCTTCTTAAGTTATCGTAGGTACCAGATATCAAAAAGTATGTTTACCCTTCTTGAAGAGTGTAACATGAAGGACTCGGCTGGAGCTCCAGGGCCTGCAGAGGAGTGGTAAGCAGCGCGCATGACGCGTACGCGCGCACCCGGCCCGCTAGCATGCAGGACTTCCATCGCACGCGCAACCCGACGTGTTACACCACCCTCTGTTACCTGGAATTTGAAAAGCAAATCCAATAAGAGTGCCATCACATAATAAATCGCTAAATCTTACGCGATACAGGATTAATAAGTTGGTCGACTCTGTCCGTAGACAGCTACATAGTANGCATGGTATTGGTCTTCGTTACATTGTATTGGTATTGGAGTATGTCTTTCGTAGTATGTGGAAGCCAAATTTGGCAGGGTATGCGCATTAAAATGAATATATTTTGTCCTGATCTGATCCTAGTTATTAATTTTTTCGTGGTTGAATATACACTTTCGCGTTATGTGGCTGGGTCAAAATTAATTATTATTCCGAATACAGCGATATTACAGACCATATGAACAGGATTGAATTGTTCAAAGTAATGATATAATTTCTTTGACAAATCCAAAAGGTTTTGAGCTAAAATTGTTAAAAAAAATTCAAATTTTTGAATATCCTGGCGAAATTGATACCCAAACCATTGACACTAAAATTTCATTGTATTACAAAACACGTTCAAAGTGTTCAAGAAAACAGACTGTTAAAACGTATATATTGTAGTTGGTTGTTCAATAGTTATATAATCTTTATTTATTTTATTTATTAGGCGTCTCAAGTACGAGGACAGCATCTTTGCAGAGAACCAAATGACATGTAATAAATTACTTTGTTGATAAACTTTCACGTTTTTGTAGGACAGACACAGAGATTGTCAAATTATTTGTCTATTTTAATAGTTTGTGAAATACCAGCTACAATATGGAAATGAACTTCAAATTTACTTGTGCATAAATCTCGTGTCTGCGTACTGTTGTTTTTAAACTTTCAAAGTTGGTTGTACTTATATGAAATATTCATGACCAGGCATTTGATGACCTCAACTGTTTTTATAACTGTGCGCCGCTTGGATGTAACAGCATTTCATAGTTACGGTATGTTCATTCATAGTGTAAATATATACAAATATTGAATTGCAGCATGTTCAATTCCTTGTTTAGAATAAGTAACTAATGCATTTCGACCACTTTCCTGTTCTGTAGAAATTGGTCCTGGACCACAGAAACGAAACTATCAATTAAAATAAATTGAAACGATGATATGTACCTATTTCTAATGTGAAAGTCGACTTATGTAAAACCTACGTTTAAACTTAACATAGAAATACAAGTTACTAGCCTTGAGAGTTACTGCTTCCGTATTATGGATTAACGTTCTTTTTTGTCGAACTCTGTGATTAGAGCTATACACAGCACTAAAATGAAGCACGAATATTTCAGTATTTGGTGGTAGTTTGAGTACCTAATAAGGTATCTCGCTATCAAGTAACTATTATGTAAGAACCTTTGTTCTTTGTCGTATTCATTCATTATATTGGAAAGCATCTAAGACAATAGACTACAAAATAATACAAATTGCAAAACACATCGGTTGCGACAACCGCAGTAGATACTCGTTCATCTACTTGATCTGCACTAGTCTGTAGGTAGAAAGTATTCTCGTAAGTTTTAATTTATGGAACCGTAGAGCTGTGGAAGATTTATGAACGTTAATTAAGCACTTATTTAAAGCAATAGTTTTCAATATTGTTAACGTCTCAATTCTAAAGTTTTTTTGTGTTTATCATAATTTTTCTAAGCAAATGTATACCGATACATTTTTATGATACGTTTTCTGCTCATTGATCATATTTTAATATTTGTACTCAGATGATGAGATATATTTTGTATGACTACGAAGGTATATGTTCCCTTTTTAAACCTGGAAAGAAGGCTTCTTGAAGAACGAGTTCATAAAGGATAGTCCTTCCCTTTCCAAGAAGTTGAACAGCATCTGCCCCCTGTGATTTCTGCGCCCTATACCATGTGGCTATATAACCTATTCGGTAACATTTTATGCATCGGTATGCATTCCAACTTTTGCGTTAAAATCACCCATGACAACGTTGAAGGTGTTGTGAAGGGCTTTTTCTAATATCTTCGTAGAGTTAGCCTCAAAAGTAGTTTTTAATGACCAAATTTTCAAAACTGATATATATTTTAGCGCATATAAATCGCTTACGAAGTCTAGCGACAGAATTGAATGAAATCGAAATTGGTTTAAGAACTCAATGCCTTAACTATCTGAACAACATAGTGCCAAAAGTCACTGAACAACACTAACAAATGTAGCTGAACATTTCAAAAATGTATTTACCATTAAGAAAAATCAACGTTACTAGTTATTTAGATGTTTTCATTCTTTTTTTTTCTTGAATACCCAACCCGGTAATTTCTTGAATGACGTATCTCACATGTCATTTGTTTCGATTAGTTTTTGTAGAAAAGAAATAAAGAGTAGTATTCTAAATATTTGATGAGAAAAGGAGTACGAATGCAGGTATTTCAATGAGATGAAAACCATTTGAATTTGCTTTGAAATGAAACCTCTTTTGAAATAAATCCCCGTAGTGATCGATTTTAATTTGGACAGTAAACTGACTGTTTACGTAATTTCAATATCATCAACATCAACCTATCGCAGTCCACTGCTGGACAGAGGCCTCTCTGATTGTAATCCGCTAAGTTCGATCCTCGGCTTCTCGCAGCACGACGTAAGTCGCAGACTAATCTTGCGCAGATTATCACTCTACCTAGCCTGTGGACTACACTACGTTTGACGAGATGCGATCTCGATTCAGGAAACCGTTTACCCCAACGATATTTTTTGTGTTAATCCGATCAATTTTCAATTATATATATCTGTAACATATCAAAATATTGAAAATGCCATCATCACAACCAACAGCACATTCAATATATTCTTAATGCGTTACCAAATGAACGAATGAATATATGCTAGCCTTAATATGAAATTAATCTAACGGTCTGCGACCTGCGTTTTGTTAAGGAAATTCTTCCATTTTATAGTTAAATCGAATACATGCTTATGTAAGTACACTTTCAATGATTTTAACAATCTATACTTTAGTACATTTTAATTATTAACATATTTGTGAAGTATTAAAAAAAATTACCTACCGATTTTGAAATTCAATTAATGGTAATGGCAGAACAATTAGTATATTATTATTAACACGTTGCTAGAACTTAAAACTTTATACATCAATCACACACTGTTTAATATTGTTCAGTTACTTTTGGTATTTTAGAATTCAGCTACTTTTGGTAAAGAGTTGTTCAGCTACTTTTGCTATTATATTGTACAGCTGATTTTAAACTTTAAGATGATCATTCAAGTCTGGCGCTAAGAATAGTAAGTTTTTATCTATGCTACGGTACGGTATATGAATGTTTAGAACATTAAAATGGTCAGCTACTTTCAAAGTTGACTGTCTGACTGACATAAGAATGTGAGGTGGTTGGCGTATATAACTGTACGACCTCAAGAGAATATCTCTTGGTCAGTTTTAGTATCAGGTACGCTACCCTTGGCGACATACTGGATATTTCCACAATGGCAACGAGGGCCTTATTGACGAGAAATCCGACCCGCTCTGGGAGAGGCCGTCACCTTCTCGGAAGTAAAGTAGAGGGTCTAATTCCAAAGTTACTGTGTCCTCCCCTCTATTCCGACTTCGAATAGCTCCAGAATATGCTACTAGGGTACTAGACCATTGAAATTAGTACATATATACTTTTTTGTAAATACATATATATAATACATAGAAAATACCAAAACACTGAAACAAATATTTGCAAATCAAGCAAAATTTGGTCCGACTAGGGAATCGAACCCGAGACCTCACTACCACTGCGCCATTAAGGCAGTTTGTTGTTAATGTGTTGTTTATATGTGGTAGAGGTCCGTAACTCGGGGATTCTTGGTACCCCACGCGGTACCGACGCTGAGATCGCTAACGTAGCCAAGCCTGATGAGGCGGCCGGGAACTAGGGGCTGTTTATTTACTGTGTCTCTCATAGGACGTTATTATGCAAACACTTGACGCCCGAGCCTGTTGGATAACTCTTTTGGACAAAAAGTATTGGAGCAGCGGAAGTCGCGACGTACGAGCTTCCTGTTCAGGATCCTCTTTGCCAACAAAGTGATTGGCCCTTCGATAGCTTTGGCAAGAGACCAGTACGCCCGAGCTCCCGAAGGAAGACGCTCAAGCCTCTCGCCAATCCTAACAATGTGCACCGACTTCACCCTTGCCTCTTTTGAAAAACCCGAAGGCAAAGTTGTACTCCTTTTTCAACGCGCTAGTATTTTCATCCCGTACTGTCACCGCGTCAGCACAGGATTGGTAAGCTTTCTGCTTCCTGCGAGAAGCTATGACAGTTATTATAAACTTTAAATGCCCCTCTATCACATAAATTTTAATACATACAAACAAGGACACAATTTAAAAATTATAAGATATATAGCCCTAATCGCTACTCTGGGTAAGCAAGTTGGCGATAGCAGTGAATGAGGCATACCAGAGAAGGCTGCTGCCCATTCTCTGATCAACGGAAGTTTCCGATGTTACACACCTGAAGTTTAATGGGTTGGTGAAATTCTATTCTGCCGGACGCGACACGGCGAGCCACTACCAAAAAAATATTAGACTTACAAAATTGATACAGAGTTTTTTAGAAGAAAAATAGTCTTCTTGAATAAAATTTGCATTCTAAACCGTAAAATAACAGGACATTTAAAATACGGAAAACAAATTAAGTTGTCATAAAATGATCATTTTGGAATTATTTACTTAAATAAGATAGCAAAATGATTTTTTTTCTATTGTAATTAGTCCTTAAATTTAATTAGTATAATTTAAAGATTTTTTTTGGCATCCTAAGTATTTTTTTGCGTATTATTTTCCTACCTAGGTATATCAGGTTATAAGTTAAACATAAGACTTAAAATTTCCGTTGTGACAACTAATAATTGTTCTGAAACAGGAAGATAGTGTTGGTTAAGAACAAAACAAATACTTCATTCGTAAGTTTGTAATAAATACTTATACCTATAGTTGTCGTGGCCTTCATAGGCATTTATAAATAAGTATGTATAGGTACATTTCTTGATAGTGACGTGATCGTGGATGCGGGGGCGAAATGAAATTGCGGCGTATAGTGATTGCGATCTTTTCAATGTTGGACTCACTTTTGAATATTCAAGTGGGTGTTAGACATTAAAATATTTGCATTGTTTCCATAACGGCCGACTAAGCATATACATTTTAACGTCAAAGTGTGGTGATCATATCACAAATATTATCTGAAACATGTGATTAGCCTTGACTCTGATTTAAAGCACAAAAGGTAATAATTTAATTTGAATGTCCATTCAACACTGAAAATTATTACCGAGATTCATTTTGTTCACGGTTATAACAAATTCATTAACTTTATTCATTGCCGTTACGGTCTTGAATTCTAGTGGGAGCTTTACTGGCAAATATTTCTGTACGAGTTTACACTTATTAGTCGGATCGTTAAATAGTTTTCCTCAAACAAAAGTTGTATAAAACAAGATTTTTATAACAAAATATTATAATTTTTAATGATAATGTTATGATGTAATTATGTCTATGTAATCACATATTGATGTATAATGATTCCTTCTTCATGTATAAAAAAGTGTCCTAATTTACATATTTAAAGGTAGTAAGATTGCGAGTTTTATGTGGTAGGCATTAATAATGTTTCTTTTTTGTTTTATTTTTTGTTCAAAACAAGGAAATATTTAATAGTGTACAATCAACAGCCGCTTAGTTGTCTTGAACAACGCAACCGTTTAATTTATCAGATCAAGTCGATTTAGTAATATAAATGACGTCATTTGTTTAATGGAACAACGGCTAAAATCGAAAGGTTTTAATATTCAGCTAAACAGTATCATGACCAATGCTTCAAATGAATTATGGTTACCGAGGGAAAAAAGTTTATTAGTTTATACTTAAAAGGCGTTCTTCATGTCTATCACACTCCAACCGGTTACGTGGCCATCGTGGCCTAGTTTAATTTAAAAACATAAAACAGTTTTAATATATACATATACGTTACTCAATCAAGGAGATTGATTTAATATAATTAAGTTGAAAGAGTTGAAAATTTAACAAAGAAGAGTGGAACATGCTGATATCTGGTCGAGCTGATGGATTTGGTAAATCTTATCTTCAGTGTTGGTTATTAGGAAGTAGACCAGCTTAAGACCTGGCGGGGGTCGGAGGAGGGATTTTGACCTCTGTGGTAGTACGTGTTTCCTGCGCTCATCGTTATGTTTAAACAAGAACAAGTTTAAAAAAGTATAACCCGACTACTTACGTAAAATAATTTATAAAATTTATATAACTTCTGTCACCTCATAACGATTTATTGACACCTCATTTAAATAGGTTAAAAAATTTAGGCTGTACGGTGGAACATGATGCGCGGTCAGCCTAGTGCAGGAATGGCGAACCAATGGCACGCGTGCCATTAGTGGCACGTGACATAATAAGTATTTGGGAACGTCACTAATATCAATCATAAAATTCATTAAAAAGTGTGAAGGTATGGTATATACAACGTATACAATATATACAATAAATGATATATACAATATATACCTATAATAGGCACTGTGAAGTATTATTATATTACTAGCGACCCATTTTTATTTTTTTTTATGTGTGGAAACCCCTTGTGCCTTCACCCCACCGGGGTTTGCGGCGGGGCGGTGTGTCGGAATCGAACCGACTAAAACCACACGGTGTGCCACTCTGCGCCTGAGACGGGAGAGATCCGGGAACCGCTTTCTTACGCCATCCGGACCCATTACGAGCGACCTCGAGTGAACCCTCCGTTAGGGAAATCATCAGGCGCGGTGCGCAGGCTAAACTACAAGTATTTTCCAAATTTGAAAAGATATAACAACAATTTATAAATACATACATGAGAAACTAGACAAAGTCCAAATTACTGATAAATTTGTTTCTGTGATTGATTCTTTAATTAATAAATTTTCAGAGAGTTTTCCCAGTTTAGTAAATTATCGGTAATAGGTACGAGTGAAAAATCTGCAACAGAAGTCACACTATGTTTACTTTAATTTAAGTTACACGTATAATTTTCCTTGCAAAATGTTCCTATTTTTTGTAAATAAATAATTTTGAGTTGACATATTTACCTAATAATTTAGAGACAGAATTTGATGGCACGTCTATGATCTGATTAAAATTTTCTTTATAAAAATGGCACGTCGATACGTAATGGTTCGCCATCCCTGGCCTAGTGGTTTGAGCGGTCACTATGTCGCCTTCTACTACGCTGATGCTGAGTGTTGTGGGTTCAAACCCCACATGGAATAACACTTTGTGTTTCTAAGTCTGGGTGTGCGTTTTGTCGGTTTTAAATATGTTCGGAAAGTCCCCCACAACAAAGAATATATTCCTAGGGCAGGAGTTGTCTTTTAAAAAATAATAAATAAATGTATATAATTATAGATTGCCAAAAGTATTAACCTTCCTTTTGGCTTCGTTATAGTCTGATAAAATGGCGAGCTGTTGAGATTCTATACACTTGAGTGTTTCTTAATCACTTTGTTCTTATGCAAATAATGTATAACTTAAATTACATAACACACCTACTTACCACCTTAAAAATGTTCCTAAGTAACTATACAATAAAAAAATTGAATTTCTCTTTTTTGGTTCTAATTGGGATCTAAGCAAGGGACACGAGTGGACGGAGCCGTTATGGCTTTACGTTTTCATTTAAAAGAATAGGACTGTGAATGATGAGTCATGTCATTGATTAAATATTTCACTTACACCCTTGCTACGAAATTTAAAACCGTTACAACTCTAAATGTAATTAATAAAACAGCACGACATCAAACTGTAAATGACTCGCTGACTGATTAATCCAAACACATTCGGTACTATTTATGCATAAAGATGTGTTTTTTCACAGATAACGGTAAACTTGTACGACTTATTAGTACTAATCAGAACGCGAGAATTAGAACTTAGCGAATCATGATTTCAATAGTAACAACGTTGCGAAATGTTAAACGGAAGATTGACTTTAGGAATCGGAGGTCGTCGACTCTTGTGCGGGCGTCTGAGTGCCTCGCAATAGGTTTTACAAGAAATGCTACAGGGAAATCCGCACTTCGCATCATCTTAGCCACCAGTGATTCACCTAATTTATAGAAGGCGATCAGTTGGGTTTTTTACTTTTGTATGATTTAAGTATGCAAATATACCTACCGTAAAACAACTGGATTGATTAAAAAAAGATTCGGTATTTTATTAATGGGTACCGAGGGATAGTTGACCTCCTCTATATACTAACCAAGAAATTAGTTTTGAGGTTTTCATTTCTTTTAAACATATGTAATATTTAAACAAAATATACAAACCACGTCTGAGTACTTTTTATTTTTGTTGACAACTAAATCTACAGCCAACTGAAAAACTAGCATTTCTATCATTATTTATGAGTATAAGTACTCACGTTATTATTATATTAGTATTACTTAATACACAATTTAAAATGGTCTGTAATAGTTTTGATGTCATTCAGGGGCATTCATCTATATGTACATCTCATTGTTCAGGGCCGTCTTTATCTATAGTGAAGGGTGTGCGGTGCACATGGGTGCTGCCGTGCTAGGGCCTAGGGGCGTCGGTACTGTTAATTAATCTACGCGCTTACTAAAGGGCGCTAAACTTACTAAAAGGCGTTATTAGTAATAGCATCCGGGCGTTTCAATAACTAGAGGCGCCTTTGATATTATTTAATAAATTTTATTGGTTATAATAAATATTAATTGTTTAAAACTTTTGTAATATTTGTTTACAAAAAAAAGTGTATATGTATTTATATGAGGTGTCTAATACCCATAACACATGCTCTGCTTAGCTTGGGATTAGATGACGCTGTGTGTTAGATGTCTGTTTATAACAAAACATTAATAAAAAATCTCGAATAAAATTTAATTTGAATTTCACACTATTAGTTTGCTGTATATATATCAGACCTAGTTAATAGTTTAGTTTAACTAACTAACAGTTTGTGTGGAAGATCGATAGTATTATGATAGATAGGTATATTAAAAATCCAACAGGTAGGTAGATAATGATATGTGATATGATAATATTAAATTCCTTTTTGTGAATCGCTAGTGCGTGTGCAGGTGCGTATGCAATCATTATAGTCGTGACATTCACGCCATAATGATAAGTTGGCTTGCACAAATAATAGGAGAGACAAACAGCGGATAGCAGTACTGTACAGCCTCGCAAACTGCGGCCTTTACGCAGGATTTCCGGCAGCCTGCACACGAACCCGAGTTCAACTAACAACGGTTCGTTAACCGTGTTACTTAAGGTATTTTAAAAAAATGCCTTATATATCGAATGTAAGAAATAACAAGAACCAAGTTAATAATTCATAACAAGGTAATTCCGAGTGCCTGAGTCTTAAATATTCAAAGCCATATTCATTGCCACTTTGCGTAAAAAGAGTGACATCAAACTCCCAAGTTCGCGTAGAGTTAACAAAGGATTGTTTTCTTATAGCTATCTCATTTCCTGTCAGCAGATTATGTATAGGAATTGCGTTAACGAAACGTTCAATAGCTTCCTCACGTATGACTCCACTTTCACTATTAAACAGGGTGTTGAAGTCAATAATATCATTGCTTTAACATCACCATTGATTATAACATTCATGATTACGTTAAAGCCAGCTGTCGGGTATTGCCTAACTAATCTAGATTGCGGAATTGATTTAAAATGTTTAAGTTGTGGTGTGCTNTAACTAGAGGCGCCTTTGATATTATTTAATAAATTTTATTGGTTATAATAAATATTAATTGTTTAAAACTTTTGTAATATTTGTTTACAAAAAAAAGTGTATATGTATTTATATGAGGTGTCTAATACCCATAACACATGCTCTGCTTAGCTTGGGATTAGATGACGCTGTGTGTTAGATGTCTGTTTATAACAAAACATTAATAAAAAATCTCGAATAAAATTTAATTTGAATTTCACACTATTAGTTTGCTGTATATATATCAGACCTAGTTAATAGTTTAGTTTAACTAACCAACAGTTTGTGTGGAAGATCGATAGTATTATGATAGATAGGTATATTAAAAATCCAACAGGTAGGTAGATAATGATATGTGATATGATAATGTTAAATTCCTTTTTGTGAATCGCTAGTGCGTGTGCAGGTGCGTATGCAATCATTATAGTCGTGACATTCACGCCATAATGATAAGTTGGCTTGCACAAATAATAGGAGAGACAAACAGCGGATAGCAGTACTGTACAGCCTCGCAAACTGCGGCCTTTACGCAGGATTTCCGGCAGCCTGCACACGAACCCGAGTTCAACTAACAACGGTTCGTTAACCGTGTTACTTAAGGTATTTTAAAAAAATGCCTTATATATCGAATGTAAGAAATAACAAGAACCAAGTTAATAATTCATAACAAGGTAATTCCGAGTGCCTGAGTCTTAAATATTCAAAGCCATATTCATTGCCACTTTGCGTAAAAAGAGTGACATCAAACTCCCAAGTTCGCGTAGAGTTAACAAAGGATTGTTTTCTTATAGCTATCTCATTTCCTGTCAGCAGATTATGTATAGGAATTGCGTTAACGAAACGTTCAATAGCTTCCTCACGTATGACTCCACTTTCACTATTAAACAGGGTGTTGAAGTCAATAATATCATTGCTTTAACATCACCATCGATTATAACATTCATGATTACGTTAAAGCCAGCTGTCGGGTATTGCCTAACTAATCTAGATTGCGGAATTGATTTAAAATGTTTAAGTTGTGGTGTGCTCATTTCATAAAAAACCTTTTATACACTTTTTCAACAGCGCATTAGGTAGTGCCACTATTACACGACTTTTCACCAAACTAGCGAGGTGTAAGTAGTTGAAGATAATATAGAACCCTTTAAACGCAAATAAAATTTACATTACGAGAGCAAATGTTTATAAAGAACTTCCAAAGTATGTGAACTTGTTTAGACAACTTACATAGATCCAGACAATCAAATGTTTAATAGCCAACACTTTGAAACCTTCGGAAAGACTGCATTGTTTTTTAACTTCGAAGGAAGAAACGTACTAAAAAAACTTACTGAACTAGCTCAGACAGGTTTGAAATAACTACTCACACAATAATAAGCCTTACTGCAATGATTACAAATTTCATATTCTAAAATTCAATAATAAAGCTCGACCGTCTCGTCGTCCTGAGTTTTAACTCCGTAAATGGAACTGACCACTTTAGCCTTTTGGCAATGACCTCTTGTTAATCGAAATGCCAATCTTAACTAACTTGTATATCTATATACAGTCATAATTATATACATCTAAATTTTACAGATACTTAGCCACTTAGACACTGAGCTTACGTACTGCTTTTGCATATTCATGCAAAGAAGAAAGCTTGCATTCACAAAATCTTTGTTTTGAATTCATTTACTTTTAGAGCCTTTTAATGAGGTTCTCTTCGACCGAAATAATTCATTCTGGCATGTCTGAAAGTTTAACTAGGGATGTTTAGCTTACGGCCTTACCTTGCCATATTCGGCAGTCCCTGCCCACTGCCGGCGCCATTGATCTGCAACTTCCATGTCAATGAATTGGTGTGTTTCGTTTTCGATATTGCAGCTACACTCGAGAGCACAGTGGTCGTTCAAAATACGCGCAAGTACGTTCGCACTGCGCACCGGCGCGAAGCCTACTGAGAGTTACTTCCATAGAGACGTATGCGAGAGACGCGATATAACCTCAACCCACTAAATAAATTTAAATATCGCCAATTCGTCATTGCCTTCCGTTGACAAAAACTTTACCTACTTAATGTCAACGCCCACCTCCAAAATAAGGTACCACGTAGGATGCTACCTACGCTTTACGCGAGATAGGTAGACATTGCTATGGAAACAAATGTTTCATATAAAGCAAACTTTTACATTTGATAGATAAATACGGAGACATGTGGATATGGCATAAAGCACTTTACTAACCATTAACTTATCTTGACTATCATCCAAATATTGTTTTATAAATCATGTCTATTTAGGAAACAGTTAAATATATATACCAAACGTGATTTTTAAAGTATACTGTCAAAAAAGACACATCTCTGTAGCGTAAATGTTTTTAATGTTTGGTTTTGTGGTGATATTTAAACCTAAATAATTTATTGTTAGATAAAGTGTGGTTTAATTTTAGGGTCATATACATTATGGTCAACCCATTTTCGTATTATAAAGATGAAGAGTTAATTCTGTCGAGTGCTAATCTCTGGAGCTACTGATTTGAATTGAAAAAATCTTGTGATGTTGGTTAACACATTTATTAATCCAGGTTTTGCTATATACTGTCAAGCCACGAGCAATAGAAAACATTGTAGGGCGCTCTGCGGTACGATGTACTGACGATTTGATGAAAGTTGTTGGTAGCGGATGGATGCGGGCTGCCCAAGACCAGGATAGTTGGCGCTCCTTTGGGGAGACCTTCGTTCAGAACGGTGATAGGTTGATACTAAACGAAGTGCTTCAGCTAGTCAAAGATAAACTTCAATTAAGTACAAATTGTAAATTGGGACACACACACACTGCAAATTTTCAAAAAAATCTTCCATAGCTGTTGAGTCAGATAAATTATTGAACGAAATTTATTCAATTCCCTTTAAAAAATATCCTCTCACGAAATTTTTGAATACCTTGAAATCTGCAGAGTAGAAAGGCAGAATCTTGCTTATTACTCGTAGCGGGAATACCCTTCATACTATTTCCCATACTACGATGCGAACGAACACCCATAGATCCTGAAGTTTCAAGTCATTCTATGCGTCATTCCACTATTCTCGATAAAATAAATATATTATAAATAGAGTGGGTATTTAAAATAAATGTTTTCTCAAGATAATCTTTAAATAGTATGCAAATTAACTAGGTATTAAACCTGCTACATTTTATAATTAATGGCCTACAAACTAAATCGTATAAACAACCGCCGATGCAATCTCTGCTAGTTGGAGAGGCATTTAAAGAAGCCGCGTATCCAATGTTCAATTTTAGTCAACTAGATACTTGAAGAAATTTTGTTTAGTTATCTTTTGTCATTAAATATGAACGGGTCACCTGATGGTAATTGGCTCACGTCTCTAATAAAATCTTGCAGTATTATTGTTATTTTATCAGTCATAAACGGAAAAGTTGAAGTTAAGTCAAGTTTATGGACGTAGTTGCCATCACAACCTTGTAGAGCCTAAAAAAACCGGTGGAGCCGCGGACAAAAGTTATTACACTACAGTATGAATATATTAACTTCATTAGCACGCATCTCCTCTTGTAATAGCGGGAACAATTTCTTTACCGCAAAAGAAGGCTAGAACTTTTAAAGAAGAAGAATTCTTTCATAAATTGTTTTTGTCAAACTGTAACCATTTACGCAGCGCACCTAATGGAATCTCTCAAGAGCAATATGGGTATTGAACTCTTAAAACTCTCAACTACCTATGTGTGTTTCTTGCTTTACATTTGACGAAATTTCATACATCCGTTCGTCACACACATTACTTTTTCCTGTAGGATGAAATTGTGTCCTATAACACTTTCTTAGTGTGTGCTTCAGGTCAAATAAAAAAAGGTAGATAACGCACGGCCTTTGTTCTTGTTGAAGCAAAAAAACTCAGATACTTCCAAGTAAATACCCGCGTTAACGCACACACACACTCAAAAACTACGCTACTTTTGGTCAGTATCGTACAAGATGTTGTGCAGTAAGTTTATCTACAAACTCCCGTCTTGTGCAATTAAATGGTTGTAAAAGTACACCAAAAGTACACAAAAAGTCTCAAGGAATAACATATTACGACGGCGCGGTTAGTACATGGATGGGTGACCGCTGGTGGCATGTTACCATGAGCGTCTCCGTGATTCGAAGGTCACGTTAAGCAGTCGGTCCCGGTTGTTATCATACGATAACAGTCGTGAGGCTTAGTTGGAGGCCTTCGGGCGGCTTAAATAACATCCAACGGCAAGATTTACGTAGCTGCAACGTATTCTTGCCAGTCCCCAACCCGCACTTGGCCAGCGTGGGGACGTATGGCCTTAACCCTCTCCTGAGAGGAGACCCGAGCCCAGCAGTGGGAGATTATGGGTTGTTGATTGATTGATTGAATAACATATTCACGTAAGTACACAAAAAACTATATTTTTTTATGTTATGTATGTGTGTGTAACATAATTTTACTAATAAATATGTCAATATCACAAAAGACGTTTGGGAAGAGTGTTGCCAGGAGTTCGTATTTCTAACAGCCTAGAAATGTGGGTAAAGTATTTGTAGGTATATTCATAGTCATATAATGAAGTAAAGAGTGAGACATTAGTATTACTTTATTTATTTAATCACGTACTTTTATAGTGTTAATTAAATTAAGTATTTAAAAAAAAAAGATTTAGTCTTTATAATTAAACGTATACTGTCACTATCGGGATATCTATCTTACTAATGCATTATCTTATTGTAACCATCCATATATTACTACAAGCGATTATCTACCTAGATTTACCGTGTGCGACGATAGAAGCGACCTAAAATGAAAAGATAATCTAACTTTTTTTAACACATAAAGCTAATTTGTTAAGATTAATAATTTATAAAAATTTAAACTTTAGGCTGTATCATATATGTAAAATAAATACATTGATGATGACGTTGAGTTCTAAGTGGCAAAAAATTAAGGAACTCATACAAAATAAAGGATTCTAAGATAATTAATTAAGTTATAGGCTGTTTTTTGCTTTTATATTGCCAGTACCATACGATACAACTCCAATGCATGCGGAGTTTACCTGTAAGTAATTATTACACTATTGCTATTTTCGTCTGTGTTTTTATACTTTTTTTTTGGTTATTTTGTCTTATACTTGTTCTGTTTTTTTATTTTTCATTTGAATTACTTAAGTTTTTACACTGGAGTGTATATATTTATCTGATATATTTGTAATAAGCACGTCATGCCCTTTTATTTTATACCCTACTTGAGTAAATTTCAAAATATTCGACTGTTTATCCCCACTTGCGACTCTCATGTCTTGTAAATGACTAAACCAATTTTAATAAAATCTAAAGTTTTAAAAAGTTGCACACTATGCCCTTTCATTTGATGCCCATGACGCTGTTTTTTTAAACATTTTCCAATTACAACTTTAGGTCCTCTAGATTGCCCCGTATTGGATTCACGGAAACTCATTTGTTAAGTTATATTAAGTATTTTAGAAGTTATGAACGAACTAAACGAACGGACACAAGTACATATATGTCATACATCACAACAAATCAATCTTGGAATAATCTTCCAATATTTTTTCTGCTCACACATACATGCCTCCTTCATTTATACAAATATGTATAATCCAATTGTGATTTATACGAAAGTAACAGATTTCTTTTTGCATATTACTTATTTTGACATTGCCAGGGACATTTTTTAAAAACGTGGCAACACTATCAATCACTTACAAATATAAAAAAAAATGCTTCATTTTCTTGTTCTACGTGCGGTATCTACCTTTTTCTGTTTGATCTGGGGTGTGTGCTTAGAAAATGAAAAGCACAAGTTACCAAAGTTTCAAGTTTATAGTCCCAATGGTTTTAGCTTTGTGGAGAAGGGAATGTCATGTACCTAAAGCCAGTATCGAAATATCGAAATTGGCCATCCTTTGAAATAACTTGCCAAGGGTAGATACATTTTTTTACCCAAAATGAAGTTAAAAAGTTACCAGACAACATTTTAACTAAATCATGCCCCAATGAAACCTAATTTATTTTACTAAATTAAACTATGTTTATTTCATTGACTTGTGGTTAAGATTAATAGTAAAAAAAAACACTGCAAAATTGTGAAATTTGTGATCCTGATAACAATACTTAAAAGTGTGACTTTTTTGAAAAATGACTATTATTGCTTAACTGCAATTTTTTTCTTATTTTCTCAGAACTGGTAAGACATGGCCTGTCACCAGGTGCCAGATTATCATTGTGTTTTGGTACAATTGTAATAAACCCCTTTTTTTAACTATATCACACTTTGGCAAAAAATATCACACACATGATGCTTATGTAAAATTAAAAAAGAATTCTCTCGTTATATATTTACTATTGGGAGTGTAATAACAAACTAATATTTTAGATGTAAATTTGAAAACTAAAAGAAAAAATATTTATGATGATATTCCTTTATTTACATGTCTAAATAGTCTAAATTAACTGTTATTTAACACACCTTCCTCTTTAAGTTCTTTTTTTATTTGCACTTGTATATGTTCTGGAAGATTCTGAAGTTCTTTATTGATATACTTATTTAAATCTTGCAGTGGTTTATAGTACTGATGTACTATTTGTGAGCCAGCTAGCATAGACATCATAGCAGCAGCTGAATACGTAAGATATTGAATCCAAGTTACTCCGGCCGGCATTTTATGTGGTTGCTGCGTATTTTCTGATCTTTTCCTCCACAATGTCGTGGGCTTGTCGTTTCTTAAATGTATTGTAGAAGTTTACCTCTCCCACTCTCCAGTTAATCATGGAAAACTCTAATGCAGCGCCAAGAACGAAAAACATTGGCAGGAATCTATACATTCCAAAGGTCTTTTTTCCAGGCCATTTGTTTACTAACTTCTGGATCCAGCCTATTCGCATTGAATACAATTTTTAGCAAGACGCAATAAAACAGTAAGTATAATCAGTTTATGGAATTATGTAAGAAAAACTTAACCACAATATCACGACATGAATGACACAACTGACAGCGACGTCGGCGACAAGCAATAGCCTAATTTATTTTAACGTTTCGTTTTATAAAGGTTTAACACACGTTTTAAATCTCCTTAATTTATTTGAGTTTTGGTTACTTGTTTTTAAATTTCAAATCGAACGTAAATATCTGTTATTTCATTAAAAAGGTCTGTGTCAATTTTTGTTTAAACGGAAATGAACGAAAAAGCTAAGTCGGAATTTCAGTGGCTATTTATGCACTGGGAGCACTGTATTAAAGATCAAAGTATTTATTTTTTTGCGGGCTTTTGAGCGCGCTGGGCCCGATTTCAGAGCTTATTTTTGTGAATTTTGTTTGGTGGTTTTAATTGCTAGACTCTCATTGGAGATCGTTAAATATTAACGATGCCGGACGGGGACGGCGAAGGCCCATCCGGGGTAATGGAAGGGGTAGGATTCCAAACCAAAATCCCGTTACTGCGGCGGATGATGAGGATTCCTACAGGGCTGAGAGTCTGTCAATTGAGGCCGCGGAGGTGAAATTTTTGGAGGTAGGCTTTGGGATTGGCACCTGTTGCGTTCGGAGGCCCGCCAAAAAGTCACTTGCTTAAAAAGGCTAAAACCCAGAGTCGTAGAACCTAGTGATTAACAAAAACAACATCAAAGTGTCAAAGTAACCAAAATTTGAAAGATTATGTTGGTCAGGTCAGTTATTTACTAAATACTTTCAATCTTGAGTCTAGACTTCTTTCGAGTAAGTTAAGTCTTTTACAGTCTTAACTCAACGGCATCTATGCAAATAAGAATCCCATGATCACGCAACTGGATGACAGTTTTTATAGGAATAACGCACCTATTAAAATAACGGAATCTCGAAAACTCAAGTTACATGCCGAATGTTGGGGTTTGTTGACGGAATATTATCTGGAATCAGTCAAAATTTCTAACTGGAAGGGCAAAATAACATCGACCGCTACCTTGAGAATTACTGATAGAGCAGGGCAGGTAACATGTGTTTTAAAGGGACCTTCCATAGGACTTTTATTTGGTGTAACAACAGAGGACTGGATCGAAATCCAAAATATGTGTAACTCCAGAGAGCAGTTATTTTATCGATTCTTCAAAAATGGCATAAACAAGAGTTTTTGTATCGAACAACAATTTTTTTATAACTTTTGCCTGACTAATCAAAAGCATGAAGTACTAGCGTGCAGATTCCGAAGGTGTCCAAATATAAGAAATAAATTTAAAAATGATGCTTTACTTGAAGTTTTGCAGTTGAAAAAATGTGAAAATAGTTTATTAGACTTGTACATAGACAATCTCTAGAAGTGGAAGTATAAATAACAGTGTAGTAGTTTCAGATAAGTGTATCATATGTCTGAAAAAAAGGCTTTTATTATTATTATTATTATGGTAGTGTTTTAAGTAAATCACTCTAGGAGGTATACATGTAAATAAATATAAATAAAAAGTAAATTACTAATTTAAATTAATTAAAGACTGGACTGCAAATTATCTATTGTATTTATATCCATATCTTTGTATTTAATTTCTTTAGTCTTTGTGTATAATTTAAAAACTATGTTCTGTTTTTGAAATATATTTTAATGGTGGAATACCATGCTTTTTAATTTTTTAAAACCAATTACAAACACTTGTCTGAGGTGCAGTACCATTTAATTTTGTATCTTATATTTATTTACTTGCCAGCATTATTAGAGGCCTAGTATACACCTGAATTACTGTAAATAACGAGTTTATGTAGGATGAGATAAATAAAAAGTATTGCTTACTTAATATTAAGTGCTTCTATATGAAATTGGTGTTTTGTGTGGGAGAAATATGAAGTCCTTTTTTTTTTGTAAAATACATTAAATTAATCAAAGTATGCACCATTGTTATTTATACTATTGCCATCTCATAGGTAGTTCATTGATTCCTTTACTAAAAAACCATGGGGGTATGAATCAATAAACTCTACGAAGGTGGTTTGAACTGCCACATTAGAGATAAATTTTTTCCTAGTAAGAAGGACAGTGGTTGTCGCAGACATGACTATTGCAGTTCCTCTAGTTTAGCTTCTGTCTATTGTGCAGTGTGGGTTCTAGCATTATCCTGAAGCAGCTGTGTCCTAGAATGATTGACAAGCCTCGTCTGTTTAGCACCTAGTTCTTCCATCATGGTTTGCAGTTGCTGACAATAGATATCTACCATAATTGTTAAACGACATTTTAGAAAGCTGTAGTGAATGACACAGACACTCACAAGTAACTTTTTTGAGTTAATTGTTGCTTGGAGTAGGCTAGTTCTAGTTCTATGGCTAGTTCTTCGTAGTTCAACCGTTGGGACGAAATCTTCCGATTACCGATTATCGATACAGGTACTCTGCATTATTGTGCTGATTGAGCAAAATAACGCAGCAGTTGATACGTGTTTGCTGATTCGTTTCGCTGAATTCATTGTTCAAACTTTTTTATTTTCCCTATTTGCTTCAAGTGGATTAAAACAGTTTTATTACTTACTGCGCAGCCTGCAATCAACTGTGAAATGCTTTGCGATGGAACCACTATCATAATAGGCTTTAATTCTTCATCATCCACGGTCTTAGGCCGTCCACGGAGCTTGTTATGAAGGTCGAAATTTCCAGAACGAAATTGTTGGAGCCAAAAACGTACCGTGTTTCTTTTGCGACACCAGTGCCATACATATCGTTTACCCTTCGTCCCTTCGAGCTGTTTCTGCAGCACTGGTGCCACGGGAGTACTAGTAAATAAAGCGATAGTTCAAGTTTTCCATTGTGCGAGATGAGCGACGCCAAAGAAAATACTAATGAGGAAAAAATAACTGAATGACTGTTTTCGAAACTCAAATATACCAGTATACATACAGCTGTATATATAGATTTATAGATTTGAGTTAGGAATTCTTAACCAAAGAGTATAAGTATAATAATTATTTCAGATCAAAGTGGCCAGTGCTACAAAACGCCAATTTGATATGTAGGGACTTAATATTAAAACTCCGAAAGAAACTGTCTGTCACATTTTCTCCACTTAACTGCTTTACCAATTTTGACTGAACAGATTGCATCAATGGACGTTGTGGTTTAAGCAATCACCTCACAGATTTCTAGTACATTGAGTGTTGTTCTGAGTCAGGGTCAGAGTGCACTTCGTGTTTGTCCCCTGCAATACATGAATATTCGAAGAGCAGGAGATAGATGTCTTTAAAAAAATTGGAATGATGATGCTTTGATTTTTCATAAAGAACATGAGTCACTAAAACCAACATGTAGATATATGTAAAGCCATGGCAAAAGCTAATGACCTTGAGCTTTTTCTTTTTAATGCAGTTGATCATGTTATGGTATGAGCGTTTTTTTTTTAAATTACTAAACTTACTCTACTCTGCCTGATGGAAAGCATAAATAGAATCAAAGAGTGGTAAGGACCATAAGTTCTAAGATAATCAGTTTAAAAAACCTTCAAGTAATAAAACAAGAACAAAATTTTATAAAATATATTGAGTACTTAAAAATTTTGGTTCCATTCTTAAACTAATATTTACAATCAATAGGTAGGTACATTAATGTATTATAACAATAAAATTTCAACTTTAATAAATTATCTTAAATACCCATTATCCAAGTTTTCTACGGGCATTTACAAATAAAAAATATAATTCTTTACAATAATTAACAGAATTTAATTACATCAGGATTTTATAATTCGAGTATGGTTACTTATAAGTAATAGAACTTAAATGTTCTGACTACAATACATTTTATATCAAGCCCTCTATTCCACTTCACTGCTTAATATAGCACTCCGTTTCGTCAATAATATTAAAATAAGAAGTTAACAGATTTTAGCTGTTCCCTTATCTAGATAGTAATTTTATGTGTAAACATAAAACTTTGACATATATCAACCTGTGTAACTACGCAAAAAAAATGTGTTAAGGTGGCCATCCCAATGTGTTGTTGAAATTGGGATAGACACCTAAACACACTTATTATTTACGACCCAAATACTCAAACCCAATACATGTTACTGGATTTGGATCTGATATGTAAACTTAAATAATGGCCAGTTTCATCAGATCCTGATACAGTTTCAGATAGCTAACTGCGATAAAGTATATATAATCCATAATTGATAATTTTACATATTTTTTTCTAGTTCTACCTTAATATTAAACAATGAATTATACATCAGCCTAATTGTTTATTTAAATAGCTATAATAACATGGCTGTTACGAACAACCCTTAAACAAGTAACGAACATAATAACTAAATAATAGATTATAATAGTGCGTCTGTGGTTGAAAAATAACTAGTGTTAATATTTAACCCCAAGCCGTTTATGGGTTATGAACACGACAGTGGATAAGGGAGACTTATAACAAAAAAGTAATCTCTAAACGTTACTATTAAAAATTTCATTTCCAATAGTCCTATTATAGTTAATTTTGTAAATTTTTTACAGACTACTGTACTTGTACGGCATCAATTGCAGTCTTTCCAAAGTTTGATACGTTCAATTAGGTCACCTTGCGGAATTTGATATTGTTCTTCGTATCCAGTCGACGTGTGAGCTAATTGAGTCATAGATGCGAGGACGCCCTAGTCCAATTTTCGTGCAAGCGATGCGCCAACCGCTCACTCCCTCTAGCGACCACTGTTTAGTTTTCTCGTTAAAACACATCATTGTACTTCCTGCATATTCTTCTTCCTGCAATTTTTTTATTATCGATTATTATTAAGAAACGTGTTGGGGTTTTACTCCAAATATCTTAAATTTTGTTGACTACCAAACATTAGTATATTAAAACATTATATTATTAGTAAATACTACGTAAATAAAATTTTCTCATTTGTTATTACTATATAAGATAACAATTAAAATAAAACTAAATTGCAGATATAATCAATTTGTAAATAATATTAAGTGATAGATTCCTAGAGGGTATCCCCTGGGAATCTATCACGGGTTTGACCCTAAACCGCTAGAAATGTCTCCGAAGACATCTCCAGTGGTTTACTGCAATACCGAAGTCTCAATCCCCTTTCTTATTCGACATTTGCACTACCTAAGGGATAAGAATCCGTCTCATCCTGTCTTCTTTCATTGTTTCCTCGGAAGACAATTGCGTGGAGATTAGAGGGAAGGAGACTGACAATAAGAAATACTAGCCACATAAATAAGATTTATGATTACTTACATCACAATCATCCTGGTCATACAAAGGTTCGGCGCAAATTCCGTTCGCAGTAGCGATGCTCACATTTTCACACGTGTTCATTGGATTTGTAACCAGGTGTACTCTTTGTAGTTGGTCTCTATTTCTGGTCCACCCTAAGGTGTTGCATACATTTTTTGTGGCAGGTTCTACACCGTTGTCAGGAAGACAAATTGGTCTCACAAAGTCCGTCATCTCTACTGCTTCCTCCAATCGCACTAAAGCCAGCATACTGCCTTCTACCGGGGAACGCACCATTCCAACTATTCTTCTTTCTTGCTGCCAAGGCGTCGTGCTTTGTGCGCGTACTGTCCCAAACCTAGCTGTCCATTCAGCCTTAGGTTGTCCCTGAAAATAAATATTGCAACATCAGTATTACGCAAGTGTGAGTAGCTAAGATTAAACGGTGACAACAAGAAGATTTCACTCCCAGGACATCTCTTTAACTTAGCTCGAAAGATGAAGAGGCATAGATTATTTTATATACTTATATTTTTAATTTCTTTAAAATATGTTTCACTTTGAAACTCTATATACTTTTCAATACATTTATTTTATTTTAATCATTTCTGCGCCATCTTAAGGCAGAGTGTCAGAGAATGATTTTAACATTAATTCCGCATCTGTGGTGGATTAAGTATTACATAAAACGTTATACAAAAGATCCGTACCTGGAAACAAGATGCAGTGGTGATAAGCCAAGACGGGTGTATAAGGGCAGCATCGCAGGCGTGTACGTAAGCTCTTAGCAACGCGGCATGCCATGGCCAGTCGCCCGGTAACGCCGAGCGAGGTAATCCCTCAACGCCACTTGTCATCTTTGCTATCCGGGCAGTTGGGACTCCACATTCTGTAACAACCGACCTCTTAATTTACTTGTACTTACGTGTTCGTTTATTTTTTGATAAATGGATTTACGCATATATACAGAGTAGTGATTGTTAATTGAAAAAGAAATCACCTACACCTACCCTTTTACAGTTTCTGGTGTTCAAATAATCTTACCTAACTGATCACATATTACTCTTATAACTTTTCTTTCGGGACAGTCACTCTTCACAAAAGATATTTCTGGTGCGAAAGGATCCACGACTTCAACATATTCTGGTTTTTCATTAAAGTTTTCCGAGTTTTCACTCTTTACTGCATCTTCAGCATCTGGTACCACCTCTGCATTTAAGGCCGCCCTGGAACAAGCATTTATTTTATCAAGGGAGAGTATTCCGCAGCTCCGGTTGCGTGAATGTCGGTTATCACGGTTAAAATTAACCTATGTCCTAACTAACGAATAAATGGATCTTCACTTTAAATTTTATCTAAATTGGTTTAGCGCTTAAGCCCTAAAAGTGTAACACACAGACAGGCAGATTAACAGAGATAACTTTTAAATTTATAATATTAGTATGGATTAAAATGTCTTACTTGTATGTTAGAGCTTTACAGAGTGATGCTGCGACGCTATTTAGAGCTCGTTTGTCTTGCTCATAAGGTGTGGCACATATTTTGCCGACTCGTCCTCGCTCCGACCACACGGCGTACCCAGCACGGTTGCGTATAGCACCCAATGTCGTTTCGCTATTTTCTCTTCGCCATGAAGCAAGCGAGCGCGCTATCCACACTAATGAAAAAATAATTTTTTTTTTGTACAATTTTTGACAGAAACTAAAATTAATTCTCAGAAAACAAAATTTAATAATAATTTCTATATCTTTAATGAAAATTACATTAATTACGTGCAAATTTTCATGAAGTTTAGTATGGGGTTTCGGGAGCGATAAAATGATTCATTTTTAGAAAATTTACTAAAAAAAACTGAGCAAGGCTCGATCATCCAGGTATTTTTGATTAAAAGTGATATTATTGTTTTTTATAACTCAGACATATGTTATTTAGTAAAAATTGAAATAATTGTTATTAAAACTAACAACACCCAGCTTCGTCGCTGCCGTCGGGGCAGTCAGGCGTGCCATCACATCGCAAGTGTGCCGGTATACAGTGAGTGTGCAACGCGCAGCGCAGACCGCCACCCCGCCCCGGCGCGCAATGAGCACAACTACGCTCGTCCTCTGCACTAGCACAGTCGGGGATGCCGTCACACTCACGACGAGACAAAGCCAGTCGCTGGAGGCTGTTGGTACAATCTGCAGGGATACATTAAAAAAATGTAATCATACTGAGTGAAGATTGTAATGTCACTTATAGTAAAATAAAATAAATGTAGCATTAAAGAATTCCTTGCTAGGCATTAAACTATTCCCCCATTTGTCGCCCGTGGTACACCTGCTTAGTTCATTTAGGTGGTAGGATCACAGGCAATAAACGGACTTGACTGCTCGTATGGCCTAGTGGTTTGAGCGCTCACCACGCCGTTTCCTACTTCACCAAGTATTGTGGATTAAAGTGGGTTTATATATAAAACTGGGTACTGTGTATAGATTTATGACTACAATGTATTGCGTAGACGGTGTGGATAATTTTACCTTTTTTTTTCAAATGACGATCAAGAAACTTTACACTATACCTGGCTCGGGTACACAGGAGTCCAAGCCGAAGTAGTCGGGAAATCTGCCGCAATCGAAGTGTGGTCGCAGGCGCTCTGGCAACCGGGCACCGCAACCCGCGTGAAAAGCGCGGCAATATGCACGACATGGTCGTATCAAGCGATCTTTGTGACACCTGGGTTGAAGCATTTGACACACGAAATCCTGAAAGCACATAGAAATTGCATCGTTAGGCAGTAATTTTAAGCTTAGTGACCACTGTTGATAACAAATGGTCTAAGTTTTTCTAAATGGGTAAGATCTGAGATGAGGTTTTATCCAGTGCTAAATTGAAATTAAAAAATATTTTATTTTTCAGTTAGGGTACTTTAGTGCAGTATTATATTAATAAAATAATTAAAAGTACCTGTGCAAGATTCGAACATTCTGCATCAAGCAGTTCCCGGAACGCGACGAGATCACGCATCAGAGCATCCTTAGAAGAGTGCCCCACCAGATTTGGATACGACGTACTATTGTGTTTTAGGTGTGAGCACAAGGGAAGAGACACCGGCGAACATTCGCGGATCTCTTCAACTGACTCCGTAGTTACAGCTTCCGTTGTCGGTGCTTCGATAGGAGTGGTTTCAGCTTCTTTTAACTCCAGCGAAGATATTACCGAACTTTCCTGGAAAAAACACAATAACTTACTAAAACCAGATGAGTTTCAATATCAATATACATTAGAAAAATAAAGTCATAACTTTTGATTATTTTTTAGAACGTAACTTACAAGTTAGAATAGTTAAATTTGGTATAGTCATTTTCGAAGTTATTTTGTAGTTAGATATTAACCGTATTGTACTCTGTAGGTACTTTTAGGAATTTAAAGGCCTCGCTGTTAAAGATTGGTAAAACATTGTTTAATGTGTAAGCAACTGTAATCTTTATTAGTATTTTACTAGTTTTTGTCCGAGCTTCCCCCAAGTGTATGTTGGTCATCGCGGTAAATAGTAGCCTAATTCCTTCCTCAAGAATCAAAGGTTTTCCGTTGTAAATTTTAAAATCAGTTCAGTGGTTTAATAGTGAAAGTGTTAAAGTTAGACAGAGTTCTTTTTTTTAAATTAGTATGGATTTATAGAAGCATAACAAAACATACATGTAGTAAACATCTACACTAGTAAAACATTCCACGTACAAACATTTCTATATCATATTATGACTAAACTGTTATTAATAGCTGATGAATTACATAGTAATCGCGTTATGTAATTTATTCAATTATTTTAATTTAATATTATGCTCTAGAAACTTTGAACATTCATCAAAACGTATGTGGGCAACATAAACATTTTACAGATATTCATTAATCTCTTAAGAGGCAGGGTAGCACAAAATCAGCAATAAACTTGGAAGCCCGTTATTTGTGAACTACCTATTTCTATAACACGGTAAACTATACTACCTATAATGGAGGACTATATAGGAGTTATAAGCTTCATTTTATCATGGGTTCGTTTTGTAAATTGAAATTCTTGAGGTACCACAGCATTTAGTTACATTACTTCTAACGTATTTTTCGAACCATTTCGAGCAGTACCTACTGTCTGTGTTGTCGGTGTATACCAGGTTTATCAAAGACTGTACAAATTTAGTAATTTTGTAGGTAATATGTATAAGATGCATCGGAAGTAAATTCCAAGTATTATTCCACCGCTACCGGATATTTGGCAAGAGCCCTGCCTATACCTGCTTATGTTAAAGCTCTCCTCAAGAGTCTGGTCACCTTAATTTTTTTCAAAAGAGCTGGAATTGCATTGGAGATGGCTTTAACATAAAGAGATGACATTTACAATATATTGATTACATAACATTTTTTAAAATATTTTCCAAATTATTACAATTGCTTACGTTTCATGATTTATTTTAAGAATTAAATGATAGTAGATTGAAAACATGTGAACAACAGACAATAACTAATTAAATAAGTATTAATATAAGCAGAGTCATTAAAATTTAGGGCGCCTAACGTTTGGTCCTAGATTGTAGGTTTATTCCTGAAATTTATCGATCAAATTCCAGAATGTGTCTCATATACACTTGGAACTATAACTAACATTTTGATTTATTAAATCATAGTTGTCTGTGTGGTGATGGATCAAAAATACATGTCTCACCAACCATTTTTCCAATTTTCAAAAAAGTCAACTCCAAACATCCTGTGTCGCGGAGGACAAACATACATGAAATGGACGCAAAGAACACTCTGACTCGTGACACCAATTTGTAGATCACACAAAAAGTTGTCTCAAGTGGGATTTAAAGTCACATCACTTGGCACAGTAAAGAGCTGTGTGGCAACCGTTTAAACCACTAGGCCGACCGTGCATTAATCAAGACATTTGTCACGTGGTCTCATAAGACTTAAAGAGCAAAATACGCATTACAACATCACTCCAAAAAGAAAGAAAACTTTCAACAAACCATATCGTTACTAACCCTTTAGCTTAGCGTAGCATAGTTAGTTATAACCAAAACCGCCTTTCTAAGAAGAGGCCCTATGTCCGTTAAAGGCTGTTGATGTGACACAATAATCAATGTTAAAGTGCTACAGATAAATCGTCGCTTAAATTCTGGGTTAAATTTTTTTTCACAAATACGTATAAAGTGCCAATGAGTATACGGTCGGAAACATTTTATTTATTTATGACCAGCTGAACACCCCGGTGGTTGGTCTAAAAAGAAGTAGCCTAAGTTACTCTATTAGTATAAGTAGCCTAAGTTATATTATTAGCTATATGCTAGTGACAATCCTGTCAAAATCGCTCCCGCCGAGACATTAGCCGGAACAATAAGACAGACAAAAAACTTTAATTGTTTTTTGATATGTACCATTACTATTTTCATAAGCATTTGGTGAAAAATTTGTTAATTTGAAATTAAAAACAGACACTTAAATTTCATTTATTTGTATAGCAATGTAAAAAATTCTCGTATCGCGGTGTTTGTTACCAAACTCCTCCGAAACGGCTGGGTAACGATTTTTATGAAATTTTGTGTATATATCAGGCAGGCCTGAGAATCCGCCAACATCTATTTTTCATACCCCTAAATGATATTATGACTATTGATGACCCACCCCTAATTTTTTTACTTTTCTTCATGTTTATGACAAAACAATGTTTGCCGGGTCAGCTAGTTTACCTACAGATTTCATTCTAGGTACCTACATAGGATGATGGTAAAAAACTTAATAATAAATAACAATAAATTTTGGTAAAAAACTTACAGTTATAAGTATGTACAAACATGAGTATAATGGAAGGGATTAATTATCTGCGAGCCAATTAATTATTATTATTGCATTTTGAATTTATAATAAAGAGTCGGTATTCAAGATTACAAGTAGTATGTGTCGTAGTGGTACAGTCTTTCCTGGAAAAAAGTAATTCCAAAAAAATGCCGAGAGGATCTTGTTCGCACAACTTAATAAAAAAGTTCTTGCTAACTGTAATTCGCATCTTGAAATAAGAGCTCATTCTGCAATAACGACATCTAGGTTATAAATACGTAATTATGATTCGGTTCGTTACCCAACAGATTTATCATTCATACCGACGAAATATGTAGTTGAAAGTTCATTGTTCGCTGTGTAAATAAATATATAATGTCGACGGCTTCTCTCAAATTTAAATTAAATAAATAATAAATTGGTATTTCAATTATTCTAAGCAGCTGAGTGGTCGTACAACCGCGTAGTTAATTACAATTGAAGTTTTTAACTAATAGGTATAATAGTTATTCTTGGCAGATATCTATAGATCTTATATTAAAGTATATGTATAGGTATGGGGGACATTATTTTGTAACAAAAGATTTATTTCATCAAAAGAACTTTTTTAGGTAACCTCTAGAAATCTCTAGGCTATTAGGCCCCTTATACATAGGATCACTTTATTCTCATTCTCTATGTGCAAAACGTATCTCTCATTAATACGAGGAGACATCAAGTTTAATAAATTTAGTAAATAAAAGGTTCCTATCTCTCAAAGATTTTCCTTTTTACTGGTGTAGGAGGTATTTTATCGAAAACTGGCTTTAGAAATGCATCATATCCTTCATAGACTACAGGCCCGTGTCGAAAATTGATGGGTCATCTACCAGGAGACCTTTTCAGAAAGATATACGGGCATAGAACAATAACATTAAACACAATGGCGTCACATACTAAGCTGTCCAACTGAGTACAGATGAAGACGAGGTAGCAACCCTCGATTTTTCTCCTTTTTCACATAATTTTTATACAGAGTTGCGGAATAAGAAAAGGTATTGAAATTTTATGGTACCGAGGCCTTTGTTTTATGCCTCTGCATCTTTCTAAAAAGACCTCCTGGTGGTTCATATGACCCATAAATTTTCGACACGGGACCGTAGTCTATCACTATAAACAAGAACAGAGGCAATAAACCTTACTAACTAAATTAATCAATTGCGTCACTCTCCTCAATTTACAAAATTTAAGATAGCTGCCAATTATTGCCAACGTTCGTAGTTCAAAATTATTGGATTACTACTTAAGTCCCTTCATTATTAGAAATTACTACCTTCATTATTAGAAACTCGATAAGTCACGCCAAGCCACGTTAAGGCAACCTCAAGATGTTAATTATGCTCCTTAACCTTTGAGTTAAATAATATAATAGCGATTGCTGATAAGCACTTTAGATTGAATGGGACAGACAAATTACCGTCTCTAGCTTTTGCCTGCGGCTCCATCGTATTTGAATATTAGATATCGCGATAAAAAGTAGTCTATGTGTTTTTTTTTTTATATTTGAGCTATAGAACTATAACATTTCTTATAAAACCGTTCAGTAATTTTTGCTTGAAAGCGTAACAAACATTCATACATTAATCGTCATAAACTTTCGCATTTATACTATTAGTAAGACCAGTAGGATATGATAGGATAAGATATATTGTGCCCGTGTGTACCTTTCTGAATTTAGAGCGTTGAGTCACAGAAAGTCGGAAAAACAAATTATATTCAAGTACGATACTCAGATTACGTGTACCTGTACATATATGCAGTTTTTCAATAAACCACAACCGATACGTCCGATATATTAACATACGCGTGTGTGCAAACGAAGATTGCTCGAACACAACGTTAGGAAACATTTCGCAACACACAGCCTACCTTGTTAGGTATTTAGCATTGAATCATCTCGATAGCCATGAGGATTTGAGGATGGTTTTATTATTGTCTCATTAGAAATTTTTTACGTATTCAAAAGTGAACGGATAACATATAGCGAGAGTGGTATTGACCTATTAGGTTTTTATTCAGTTGCTAACTTAGCCAGAAAAAAGAAACCACCCTGGTTATAGTTATGATTTCAGAATTACTGTAATCGGTGCTTATATCAGTCATGTATGAATGAATTTAAGTAAAATGCCGATAAACTTATTTATTTATTTCTAAATACATACATATTATAGATAAATTTAATCTAGACACAACAGAAATGATCGTACTCATCATATAAAATTTGTCCTTTGAGAAAACTAACCCACGACCTCTGGCCTAGTTAGGTTCGCTAGTGGCCCGTCAGAAATTCCGTCCCTTAGATATTTGTACCTAAACATCAGCGACGCCAGATGGCGTTAGTAATTTCGGTGAGTTATACAGACAAGAGAGTTTAAAAGTTTTTAGGGCTTACCTCAATATGCAGCGTCTCTGGCAAAACAATAATTGTCTTAAAATCATCTGCAGACGAGCGTAAGGCTCGCGCGAGAACAGCTGTCACCTCTGATGTGCTCACTGCAGTGAAGATCGGCTGGAAAGATATCTCGAAATGTACGCGAATGCCTTCCTCTGAGCTGTAATAAATAGATTCATAGTTTAGTATGACATGGGTCACGTTTTGTGTAGTATCTATGTTAATTGATTGTATATGCCTTCCTCGAATCAATATGTTGTATCTGAACAGAGTTGAATAGGTTGTCATGGCCAAAATCAGTCGAGAAAGTTATCCACCGACCTATCTACGTTGTACTATAAACAATTTGGTGAACGCTAGTAATATATGACAATTCGCTTCATATTAAACGGAGTGCCTCATGGGTCTAGCGGTTAGTCTCCGATTCGTTTCCCGGGTCGGACTGCTGTTGGATTTTTCTTACAAGAAAATCTGAATAGGATCTCGGAGTATGGCGGTGTGTCTCGCCCGTGCCTCGGAGAGCACATTAAGCTGTCGGTCCAGGTTGACATGAATAGTTATGACAATCGTTATTGGGAAGTCAGTGCCCTCAAATATACTGACAACTAGTTCAACCTTCGAATTCAGTTTACCCTCAGGGTCGCGGAGTTTCGATGCCTAAAACCATGCGGTGTGCCACTCTGCGCCTGAGAAGGGAGGAATCCGGGAACTGCTGTTATTAACACATTGGGATCCCTCCCAGCTCTGCCCGCACTGAAGTAGGCACCGTTTGCTATTAAACTCTCAATTTTATCTTTATCTAGGCAACGGTTCCAATGATTTTCATGAAATCTAGTAACAATTCATTTTTAGAAAATTTACCATATAAATATCGGTCATTCTGGTATTACAAATGTATGTTTGATAAAATTATGCTCACTGTTAAGATTAACAAAAACTAATTAACCAAGAACTGTAAACCGGATGAAGTTGATATTTGGTAATGAGCTGTGTGATTTAAACCCACATTTAATTACAATAAACTGTTACATAAGAGCGAAGTAACGAGCATTGCGTGGATGTTAATGTTTGTCACATTAATACATTAAATATTCATAATTTACGAACAATTTCACCAGGAAATAATTATTTAAAGCAGCAAAATGGAAGTTTACGTAATATATAATAAAGTTGTACAAAACTGGGTTAAATATTTGATTAGGTAAACTGTCTAATTTAGAAACTGTGTTAACATTTCGACTGGAAGTATTGAGGTGAAAAGTGTTTGGTGCATAGAGTGTTAAGTTTGAATTGTACTGTATTAACATTTCATTTTGTTATAGAAACAAATAGATTCACATCTAAAAAATGTTCTGGTACTAACTACACACAATCCAGTAAAATTTCAAAGTTAAATATACCATCGCAAAAAACTTAATAAATACGTGAAGTAAAAACTTTGTACCACTTTTTACAAAAATTAAGCGAACAGAGGAATGTGAAATTTGAATCAGTTAAAGTTTATGTGGACATGTGTAAAAGTAAATAAAAGTATATAAATTAATTATGGTCGACCACTGTTGAGCAGGTTCAGCCTTTAGTAACTTAAAGACACTTGTTAATGCAGTATTTTTCGTAGAAAGCTTTGGAGATTATAATATAAAATGTCCACTAGATATAGCTTTCTGTGGAATTGGGCGAAAAGTTATTGATTTTTTTTGTTTACCATAGATACTAACAATTTCAAATTGTACATATTTTATTACATCACTCCTACAGTAACACAATAAATGTTTTTAAATCACACTTAAAACATTGTATATTATTCAGCACGTTCTAGACGAGACGGCGGCGTGACAGCCGTTATTTTTGTTCAACTAGAGAACTTCTATTGGATTATGAAGCATATTGAAGAATATTGATCGAAATCTAGTGAAAATATTGATAAGAAATACCAATACCTACTTAAATTGTGTCGAAGCTTTTTTTCATTATAATAATTCCCCGAAGTATTGTACTGTTTACTAGCTTTTTACCTCCACCAACTAATCAGTCCTTCTTCCCTATAATTTTATTCGCAAATTGTCACGAACTTTCAAAGAATTTATACAACAAAAATACCATAAAAGTCGAAATTTGGTTTCAGTTTGCTTTTATTATTTTAGAATATAATTGATTTTAATTAACATAGAATTAACTTATTAGCATGTTACTAATTTGTATATTATGTATTTGTTACTTAAAAAATTCGAGCGTGTGTAAAACTATATTAACATTGGCACCAAACATGAATCAAGATGGCCTTTTCGTAACAATAATAGTTGTATTGTTTTGACTATCTGATTTTGGTCTAATATGAATAGGTTATAAGTTGCAGTGCCTTTTAAACCTATTTATACAAAAATATCTTTAGTTAAAGTCCAACTATGTGATTGACAAAGTGTTTATGATTCGTAACAGATACCAGGGACTTCTTAATTCTCAAGCGCGCGTTATTAAAAAACATACTAATTAGATTTCTTTTTATTATCTACTAGCTGAGCCCCGCGGTGTTACCCGCGGTAAAACAAAAACACAGGCAAAGCTGGTCGTACCAACTCAGAAACCTTTGTGGGCTCATGCACAACTCTTTGCTAAAGATCATGATCAAATTCATAGTTTACGATTCTATAGAGGACATATAGACAAATATTTTTCAATATATATAGAATAGTTAGTATGGAGTACTTACTACTTTTGTTTTGAGTATACAAATGGTGACCACGGTTATAAAAGTATTTTATAGGGAAAATACAATATTTTGTGTAATTTAAACTCTCCAAAAGATCATGGCAAGCATTTTAAAACTTTGAACACTGTGTACTAAATCATGTACCTACCCAAAAACTATCTTATCTATGATAATTTTAAATACATCGCGCTCCTTGCTCTCGTATTAAGAATGAACCGAGCATGAGCAACCGGGCTACGTATGAAGCACATCAGGAACTAGGTACTATTTTAGTGTTTTTTGGATTGTATTTATATCGAAGAAGGCTATGTGTCACATAAAATAAGGCTACCAACCAATAAGAGCAGTGTATCATTGAAAAAGACTGCGAAAACGGGCAAAATTAATGAAAGACGAAATAAAATTGCGCGTTAGCTAGTACAATATCAAAGATTCACAAAGCTGCATAAGTTGCATTTCCCGGATATCCGCTTATTTAGACATTGTCCTTAACCGTTTTATATGCGTACGTGACCAGAATACGTACTAGAGAAAAATAATTACATCTAACATAGTAACATAAAATTTTCCTTTTCAAGTACTTTGAATTCAAGACGCGAAAAGAAAGGGCCGGAATATAAAACATATTGGGAGCGCAACCTCTAATGTGGATTACCTACATTACAGTATCGTGCGCGGAATAGAAAGTAATAAAAAGCTCCCAAACAAAGCACGTACTACACTTTCTCGCGTCATATGTACAACATTGTATTCATGCGGACTATTCGACTATAAGTTTAATTATTGATCGACAACAACATATGTTCACTTAAATTTTATAATATCCAAAAAAATACTTTGAATTTTTTTTTCATTATAAAAACCACAAAACTATTTTTTTTATGTGACCAAAAATTGCAATCGGGCTAAAAGGCAACTGCTGTGGAAGGCTAAAATAGCATCCATCAAGTTTTACATCTGTTTTAATTGATAAAAGGTGTTATTTCACGAAACATGTAAACAAATACACCAGTTTAGAAAGTAGCAATATCTAGATTATTCTAACAAAATATTATTTACATTAATGTTATTATACAAAAAACAGCCAAATCAGCAATATTATTAGGAACAGAGTTACGGCGCTACAAGAAGTCAAATCATCATTTACAGTTACAATTTTGATTAACCATAAACTATTTGTAATTCTAAATATTACACCTACTAAATTAAGTACTTTTATTGTAAATCAGTACGCTTTTTTTGAGTGGTAGAAAATCCCTTCATATCTCCGGTTCCCTGGGGACTCTGGAGCCAGATATGTGGTGATTCCACTTAAAACTACCCCAATGGCCGGTCTGAGACGCTCTGCTCTGAGGAGGACCCGGACCATGTTATTTCAGTTCCCCTCCAGGAACGGCGGCAAGTCTATTCATACACTATCTTGGAGGAAGCCTGGGCTTCCCCCATCCTGTTGGCCCAATTATTATATTTTGTAGCCTGACCCAGATCGCCCTCCTACCGCTGACCGCATCAATTAATCTGCTACCAGAGGTCCCCACTCTCAAGCAGCTTGCGATCCTGACGTCGTCTACTCTCGGATCGGCCCTCTCGCGATTCCGTTCAGCGGTCTCTTTCTGGAGCATTACATCCTCGCAGAATAAATTAAATTTAGAAATATGTATATGCATCAAGTGCATTTCGTAACAATGAAAGATGTTCCATAAAAATCTAAAGTTTTCATATGACCTCTCTTATGCAAAATTTATATTTAGATAAGATTAAGAACAAAGAATACTCGATTAATGCAGGTATACAGAATATTTCTGATGATAAATAGATTATTAAATAATTTGAAAATACCTTTAGAGGTAAACTCATACTAAGTAATGTGATCATTTATAATCACACTTGTAGTGTATTCACCTTAAAATGAAATCTGTTTATTTGCCGAATTCGTATTTAATTCTGTACTTTAGGTGCTAATTGGTATTAGATCCAAAGCTTCTAATTTGAGCCAGGAAATATTACTGTTAATTTACGATTGATGAGTTTAATTAGAGCGTAAACACAACATAAATGTAACTAAGAAAGTAGTTCGAAAGTAAAAACAAAAAATAAAATGTGTCACTAGTTTGAACTCTTTTTTTACGCGGTTTCGTCCCAGTAAATCCGCTGAAGCAATACATTTGCTATTGGTGTGGAACAATAACTACATTCTTAGGTATACATATCTCTATCTGGTCTATTTGTACTTTCAAACTTCACTAAATGTTTGAAATCTTTGTCTGTCTGCCTGTTTGTTCAGGCTAACCTCTGATTCCAGAGGTTTTGAGGCCATTCGGCTGGACCGACTTTGACGGTACTTTTTAACGCCTCACGGTGTTATCCGTGGTTGTTGTTGTAAAGTTACAACATGAACCGCAAGTAACACCGTGGGGCTTAGTAAGTACATACACGATTTTATTGAATAGTAGTATAACAAGGCTTGAAATTAATACGCGCGTTATCGGTTTGGTTAAATGTAGCATTCGCACGCTCGATTACAGACCTCACAGATTTCGAGAAAGTGATACTTTCTCTATGACGGATGCACCAGTCAACGTCCATTAACATTTTACATATGACGGTGAACTTATGGGTGTTGGTTGAACATAAACACTACTTTAGATGTCTTTATACGATGCTTTTAGTTTTTATAAAATGCCTTCTAATGGTTAAAACAAATTTTACTAACTTTGGTGGTTTCTAAAGGTTATAAATATAAAAATCCAATGCAGCATAAGAAGCCAAATGTGTGTCAGTTTTTGTTCTCGCGCAATATACCTACCTAGATTCCGTGATTTACTATCTATTTACCTGTAAACTGAAAATATATTTAAGTTTTTCCTAAAAGTATTTTAATTATAAGAGATATCAGATAGGTACACCAGTAGCCCTAATGATCTCCAAGTTAAAAGTCATTACTAAAATACATATTCAATTTTTTTTACAATTGTTACTACAAATTTCTATGAAGTCGGTTAAAAAGTTAAGCTTTCTCAAACGCTAGTATTACCTATGATTATTTATCATATTTTTCTCCTTTTTAATTGTCTTTTTACGCAAAATAAATTCAGTGATAAGTATCTAGCGATTACGATTACTTACGTATTTTGCATAATGAAATTTCTCGCGTTGATTGGTACATACTTAAAACGTCAACAGTTAAGCGACACATAGCTAACCACATAACTAATAAGCTTGGCAATGGACCCTCTTTTTGTATGTGTGTAAAAATAACAAGACAATCACAGGCTGGGCCCCTCAACAAAAAAGACCGCGCGGTAGGCCCAGGAAGCGGTGGCGGGATTGTATTGAGGAAGACCTGGCTACTCTGAGAAAGAAGTCCTGTTGGAGACGTGCTGCCCTGAATAAAGATCGCTGGAGGCAAATTGTGGAAGAGGCTAAAAACCCACGCCGGGTTGTAGCGCCATAGGAAGAAAAAAAGTAAATATAACACCCCTCTGTTTGTATGGAAAACCGAAAGAAGTAATTCTTACCGTGAATAAAAGTTCTTGGAAAAAAAGCACTTGAGCCGAGTGAGACAGTTATATAAAATCGTACACTATTCAGACACTCACAGCGACTGTCCCTTACACGTCACGATACAGGAAGCGAACAACATTTATCGTAAGTTTTTTCTTCAGTCAATGGCTTGTAATGACAAATGCAAGGAGTCGTGTACCTAGTAAAAAATAAAACTCGACGTACCTGTCCAAGGCTAATATGTCTGCGGATACGAAACAAGACTTCAGCTCCGAGTTTAGATATACTTTGACCAGCGCCTGTTGTAGTTCGTTTTCCCTTGTCCGGTTACCCTTGAGTTCAAGGTCACTGATCTTTTCGCCTTCACTTTCGTTGGATCCCCACGAAGATACAACAAATGAACCCAAGAATGTCTGCCGGTTTAGTGGGTCTCCAAACAGGTACATGTCTGTAAAAAAATGACAGTCTTAGATTAAAATATAACTAACATAATCTAAACTGCTAAACTTCTAAAGTATTTGCTGCTTTTAATCGGAAGGCATAATAATAATAAATGAATAACCATTTATTTAGACTAAATGTTACAAGTTACTAAACATATTTTTTAAAGTATTGTTTGTTAGACTCTGTTTCAGAAAACACTTTTGTAGTCTGTCATTTAAAAACTTTTGGTTTCATCGTGGGAAGACATAGACGATATTTTATTCTAAATAGAAACAAACTAAACATGAACTAAAGCTCGAAGAGTTAAATCATTCAAACAGGTATTTGTCGACTTGGCTAAGACTAAATATTTAGTGGAGCGTTATTCTAAGTGACAAATACACTTTTAATATATTAAAATAATCATATAAAGAATTTAGTTTATTTAGTTAAGGCCAACAATATCAATTGAAGAAAATGCTGTTTACGTCGATATTTTCATGATGGACTCATCTAAACTTAATTTAGGTAAATGCACGAAAAACACATTTAAATATTGTTTACGTTTGAAGTAAATTATTATAAACACGAGTGTCTTTTTGATCATCAATAATTATAATTTAATACAAATTTCATATTTAAAAAGATATATGTAGACATATTTTTATTACAAAAAACTGCGCACCGATATACACCGTATAGGTTAACATTTTAAGATATTGCAATAGTTTTAATGGAAATATTCTCTAAGTGAGAAATTCGAAGGCCTAACCGAATATATTAAAATACGATTGCCTTAAAACCGTCCACCTGCAGTGATAGTAATCATAAATATGTATAAATGAGAAAGTCAGTTGGTTTTGCCCTTCTGTTAGCTATTAAAAAAGTAACGGTTTGACGTATTTCGCATAAGTAGGATTAGTTTATGAATCCCAGAATGACGTGGTCTAATTTAATAATAAGGAAACATAGACAGTTTCTGTGTTTTTTTTTTGTTTTTACGTGGTGGAATGCATTTAAGCACACCGCGGGGACAGAGGGTTCGCTTTGTGTGGGACTCCTGACTGGCTCGCCAGACTACCCACTAAACCACCACGGTGTGCCACTCTGCGCCTGACACGGGAGAGATCCGGGAACCGCTTTCTTACGCCATCCGGACCCCTCCCAGCGCCTGCCCGCACTGATGCGGGCACCGTCTCTAGATGTTTTATACTNCTTTTTCCTAAAAGTATTTTAATTATAAGAGATATCAGATAGGTACACCAGTAGCCCTAATGATCTCCAAGTTAAAAGTCATTACTAAAATACATATTCAATTTTTTTTACAATTGTTACTACAAATTTATATGAAGTCGGTTAAAAAGTTAAGTTTTCTCAAACGCTAGTATTACCTATGATTATTTATCATATTTTTCTCCTTTTTAATTGTCTATTTACGCAAAATAAATTCAGTGATAAGTATCTAGCGATTACGATTACTTACGTATTTTGCATAATGAAATTTCTCGCGTTGATTGGTACATACTTAAAACGTCAACAGTTAAGCGACACATAGCTAACCACATAACTAATAAGCTTGACAATGGACCCTCTTTTTGTATGTGTGTAAAAATAACAAGACAATCACAGGCTGGGCCCCTCAACAAAAAAGACCGCGCGGTAGGCCCAGGAAGCGGTGGCGGGATTGTATTGAGGAAGACCTGGCTACTCTGAGAAAGAAGTCCTGTTGGAGACGTGCTGACCTCAATAGAGATCGCGGGAGGCAAATTGTGGAAGAGGCTAAAAACCCACGCCCCTCTGTTTGTATGGAAAACCGAAAGAAGTAATTCTTACAGTGAATAAAAGTTCTTGGAAAAAAAGCACTTGAGCCGAGTGAGACAGTTATATAAAATCGTACACTATTCAGACACTCACAGCGACTGTCCCTTACACGTCACGATACAGGAAGCGAACAACATTTATCGTAAGTTTTTTCTTCAGTCAATGGCTTGAAATGACAAATGCAAGGAGTCGTGTACCTAGTAAAAAATAAAACTCGACGTACCTGTCCAAGGCTAATATGTCTGCGGATACGAAACAAGACTTCAGCTCCGAGTTTAGATATACTTTGACCAGCGCCTGTTGTAGTTCGTTTTCCCTCGTCCGGTTACCCTTGAGTTCAAGGTCACTGAACTTTTCGCCTTCACTTTCGTTGGATCCCCACGAAGATACAACAAATGAACCCAAGAATGTCTGCCGGTTTAGTGGGTCTCCAAACAGGTACATGTCTGTAAAAAAATGACAGTCTTAGATTAAAATATAACTAACACAATCTGAACTGCTAAACTTCTAAAGTATTTGCTGCTTTTAATCGGAATATTGTTTACGTTTGAAGTAAATTATTATAAACACGAGTGTCTTTTTGATTATCAATAATTATAATTTAATACAAATTTCATATTTAAAAAGATATATGTAGACATATGTTTATTACAAAAAACTGCGCACCGATATACACCCTATAGATTAACATTTTAAGATATTGCAATAGTTTTAATGGAAATATTCTCTAAGTGAGAAATTCGAAGGCCTAACCGAATATATTAAAATACGATTGCCTTAAAACCGTCCACCTGCAGTGATAGTAATCATAAATATGTATAAATGAGAAAGTCAGTTGGTTTTGCCCTTCTGTTAGCCATTAAAAAAGTAACGGTTTGACGTATTTCGCATAAGTAGGATTAGTTTATGAATCCCAGAATGACGTGGTCTAATTTAATAATAAAGAAATATAGACAGTTTCTGTGAGCTAGGTTAACTGTAAGAAACGTTAAAAGACTTTTTCGTTCAGAGGTTGTTCTGTAACCTATAGTTTTAATTGCAAATAATGGAGATTTATAAAGGTCTAAACAATATTGTATTTATTGAGACTATCCACAACAACGCTGATTAAAATTAAAAACGTGAACTCATGCAGTTAGAATAGAATGAAATCGTAAAAGTAACATCAGTTTCTCTAAACAAGATGAGTCACACTTTATAGCAAAATAATAAAACAACTATTTAAAAGGTCAGCTTTTAATAGCTATTAGTATACTGACATTTTATTTATCGTTTTGTCTATTTTTAATATTTGATAGGTCAAAATACCTACACATAAATTCATACTAATAATAGTTGACCCGGCAAACGTTGTTTTGCCATATATAACAATTTTTAACAGAAAAAAAAGTATTTAGGAATAGGTCATCTTTTTCATTCAGGGGTATGAAAGTAGATGTTTGCCGATTCTCAGACCTACCCTATACGCACCTTAAATTTTCTAAAAATCGGTCCAGCCGTTTCGGAGGAGTATTGGTAACAAACACCGCGACGCGAGAATTTTAATCTTAGATTATAAATTCGAAAGTAACTCTGTATGTCTGTTACATCTTCACGTCGAAACTACTGCACCGATTTCAATGTTTGAAGATTAAATCTTGAGGTAGGGCATAGTACATACATGTCTTTTACCGTAATAACCGACGATAGATATAATGTATATGCGGACACAACTGCAGGAAAAAGGGAGTTCATAAAAGTTGTGGTATAATAGCTTGTGTCTACTGGAGAGAACCCTTAGGTATAGTAAATCTTGATCTTATAACGAAGCCCTGCGAGGCAATTGATGTAATCTTTTCGGTTGAAGATCAGAAAAAGTAACTAAATTCTTTTTTGAACCTGGACTTCTAAAGCAATCGTTATTAGAAAGTCAGTTAGTCAGTTCAACCTTTAAAATAAGTTCGCCCTCAGGGTTGCAAGATCGGATGCCAGTCGCTCCGTGGAAAACTGATATTGTGTTAAAACCACTTGAACTAGCAGACGACCCCAAATAATCTTAGAAATAACAAAGGCTATGAAGAAGATATTTATTGTATGAGAACCCCATTTGTTTTTTCTCTCGTTAATTATTTTGGTATGTGACCAATGTGTGAACATATGGAAATGCCCACAGTGAGACAGGAAATTGTTAATATAAAGACTACATACAGGAAACGGTTAGAAGCCCACCCCAATACCCTTGCACGACAGCTCACAATAGCCAGCTATGTTAAGCGCCTTAAAAGAAAAAAGATTTTATAGTGTTGAGAATTAATTATGAGTAGATGTTCTCACTGGAGGACACACTCTCAATGTGAGAATCATGCAGCACATCTGCTAAAAGTGAATGCACTGATTGCAGACATATAAAAAAAAAAAATTATTACTATATATTATAACCACTATATATGTATATATATTATAGAACTTTAGTACTCATTATTATCAGAAAATATCATATATCTATCTAAAGAGACTTCTTTCATCAAATTACATATTGTTACACATATTTAGGTGCATCTTGTTGTCGCCTTTCTATGTTCTATAGTAGTCTTAAAAAGGAGGACAAATTGTTAAATATTGTGTCATGGTACGGAACTCTTCGTGCAGGAGTCTGCCTGGTTCGTGGCTGGTCTTTTGTATGATCATCATCAGTTAACATACCCGTTCACGGTTATATAATTTTTATATCACTAAAACCGATGTAGCGTGAACAGTTTGGGTAACGAATTTACGGAACATGCGGAAATACAATCTCTTACTGTATCGATTAGTCTGTTACAATTGAGGTGATCAAGTTTTCAGCGTGACTTTATTCAATAAATACGAGTACATGCGTGTTACTAAATGAAAGACATCAAATTACATTTGATATATTGTGTTACATAAGCTGTGACTACGAAGTTTTTTAATAGAGCTTTTTGTACTTAAATGATGGACTTATGTTAATGTATAAGGAAAACCCTATGGTTCTCCTTATAAATCAGAATTTGGCGTATTATACCACGTTAATGGGTTGATATGGGGTTTGTTTTATTTAGTCTGCTCCCTCAGTTAGCTCCTACGACACTCAGGGGTTGAATGGGAGTAGTAAAACTCTCTACTCATAATCCACCACCACAAGGACTTGATATTTATAAATGTATCAAATACCGTCTTGTTATAGGTTAAATATCGTAAATGATAGTGATACTTGAATAGGCTACACTTGTCTCGATAATACGAGGTATAACAAGGCCACAAACCGACTGGCCTTAGCTCGGTGACAGGCAAATGTCGATCAGTTTACGCCCCGACTAGAACACTGATACCCACTGTTTACCAACAAAAAAATAATAATAGGCTATTACATTGTTATATACTCAATATCGAGTAGCGAAATTGAATTTTGAAACATTTAGATTACATCATAGGGATCGTTTTAAAATTTCGATTAATTACGTTTGATAACGCTGTAGTAATTATTGTATTAAATGGTCTGTGAAATATTCCGAAAATTTTAAAGTCAACTCTAAAATACCCTATGCGAGATGATTCAGACAAGCGTTAGGCATAACACAAACTAAATCAATTAAAATCCTTTGTATTGATAATGCTTTAGTGACTCGAAATTAAAATGTTAGAAGAGCCGAGAAGAATGGAAGGAAGAAGAGTGAAAAAGATACAGTGATCAGAACGATATACTTAAAGTAGATACTATATGTGCCTAACACAAAACTGGGTTGGTAGCTAAGATATTACCACCAAGATGTTTTGCAACGGTCCTTTAGGTCAGGCATTGAGTAATATGACTATATACGGTATAACATGTAGACTTAAAATTACTTTGAAAAGATCTAACAAAATTGCATCGCCAGTGCCGCGCCAAGCCGCCATTCACTGAGATTCGCTCATGCCGTTGGATATTAGACAATGAAAATTAAAAAAATATTATTTTAAGTACCTATCAATTAATAACACATACTACACCTTGTAAAACCATGTGTATAAAGCTATTGCGCAAGTAATTATTCGCTCACGTTTTTTAAATACTTTACGAATGAGTTTCTAATGTAAATGGAAACAGAGAGAATACTTTGCTTACTGATATAATAAAACTACGCAACCAGTTATACGACCTCTTTAGAGTACATGAAAAGGTGTTCATTCAAAATTTTAGATTCGTCATCAGACGTAATATGTGAAAGAAACTGCGATTCATAGAGAAACCATCAAGTAAACCTTTCTTATATTTGGACTTGTATTACATTACCTAGTACTAGAATTTGGTGTATGATATTTAACTAAATCACGAAAACATATAGGAAATGTCCGCGGTTATCGTATCAAATAATATGTTTAGACAATATCATTGTTCAAATTTAGTATATACTTATTGCAGGTACATAAATTGATCATTCTCAATTCAAAACAACTTTACAAGAAAGCAACTGCAAAGTACCTACTTGTATGTATTGCTTTTATTAACGTGTATTAAATTTACATCTTGTAGGTAGAAATACATAATAAATAACAAACAAAAGTTATTTATTCATTAGTATCAGTTATCATTATCAAATCAATCATTTAATATCCATGAATTCTCTTTGCTTTAATAAGAAATCCTTAGATGTAGAAAAATTGTATCCCGTGGGTCCTAAAACCTGATAAAACTGCCTCATCTGCCTTCTGGTGCAAAATGCATATTGAATTTCATTAGTAAGAATTACTTATTGTTCAATATCTTAGCAGCTGTTAAAATAAAATGCGTGAAGTTAACATACAAAATCTTTCCGTTAAAAGTCAAGGTGTTTTACATAATATTAACAAAGTATGTCTGACATTTTTATGTTGGTAACTATTTAGGTTAAGTTCAAATAAAAGAATACTTATAATGTTAAACAAAAATAAATATTTAACCCAGTTGGTAGTCTAGTCAGTGCTATAACAGGTATGAAATGAAATGTATATGAATTTAAAAGTAAAATTGAATTTAATTTTTTTTTTCATCCATAATGTATTTCAAAACAATGAGAAATTGCCTGAGTTAACAGCTCCACAATTAAGCTTTAAAATTACATGAAAAAACACTTAGTAATGTAATGTACCTACATATTGTAGTTTACATAAATTACGATATTTAGATGAAAGTTCTTGTTGTAACCTCCTGTGGTAAAATAAGACTATGAGTGTAAAGAATGTAAACGAGTAAACAGTTTGTTGAGTCGCATTAAAAAACCCTTTTTTAGGATGATTTAGACTGAAACATCATTGGAATTTAACCACTATTAACTACTTATGTATTTTCCTACAAATAAAAATGTAAAAATGAAATAAAGTGAAGAATTTTTAAAATAAAACAATAAAATCGCTCCGTCTACTAGGGTCCCTACTTAGATACCCTGGGGAATTTCATTTCCGTTTTGTTTTCCCAGGGGATTCGTTTGGAAGTTTTAATAAACACAACGTCCATTTTGATCCTCTGTTTAAATCGAGCGGTGTTTTATTTGGATACTTTGTCTACACAATATGGCTATTTACGGCCAATATTATATATAGGTCGAATGCCATACCTATTAATACATTTCACCACAAAATTTATTTACACAACTCAAAACTCATTAAAACCCCTATTAAGTCCTTTATTTAAATCAAAATGAAAATATAAATATTTAGGAGTCTTTTCTTTCGAAAAACGTCCAAATTAATCCCCTTGGGGATAATAAATAAGGTATAAAAGTTCCCAAAAAGATTCATTTGAAGATCGGTATAGGCAAAAATCTAAATAAATCACCATCGATTTAAGCAGAGGATGCAAATGGACGATGTGCTTATAAAAACTTCCAAATGAATCCCCCGGGCGATCAAAATGTAAATCATGTCCGAAAACATCCCCTAGGAGATCAATGTGGACGAAATTCCAAATAAATCTCCTACGGGATATTAGTGGACGTAGCCAAAAAATAAAAGTTATATCGACAATGTCCACACCGATAAGTAGATTTTCACGCATAAAATATCTTTTGAAGGGATCAAATCCACGACGCTTTCGCAATTTGCGTAGCGCATTATTGAGGCCTAGTCAAATAGGTGCAAATTAACAAGATAAACTACGCTACAAACCTAATAAAAAAAAACCTGTCAATATTATAATATATTGACAGGTTTTTATTATATATATAATAAGTGGAGTTCTACTTACGACCTAAATATACGGCGACTGCTGCAAGGAGTAATAGGACGAGGAGCGAGGCGAGAGCAGCGCAGCAACCCCGACATGGCCGACTAAGTTTGCGCCGCGTGAACCTAATGTCACTGCTCACTGAGAGCGTCGACTCCGGTGCACGGTGTCGCACACAGCGCTGACCACTGCGCGACCAGCCATACTCCAACTAGAAACAAAATTTATTTTATTTATTTTAATCACTCCTGTATATTTTTATATTCTTTTCTCAACTTTAGGATAGCGATTAATTAAACTTACTAGCTAATAAATTAAGCCTTATCAACAGGTCACTTAAATATACTTTGTAGTGCACATTTAGTTGACCTATTGATAGAAACTAAAAGGTTAGACCTACAAATAACAATCTATCTAAATAGAATAAACGTAACGCTTACAACAAATCCACGATCTAATTAAAACAAAATCATGTAGTGATTTGTTTTTTTAAAATACGGAGTCCTTCAAACACGAACTTATTTGCACGAACGGGCCGGCTCCACCGCGGCAGTTCTACCGTCGCTCAGAAAATCAACATAAAATGTCAGCGTTTGTGCTGACGTGTTTCATTGGTGAGTGCGAGACCGTAGGACTGGACTCAATGATGCAGAAGCATCACAAGGCCGCCCTGGTGTGGATCAGTAGGCTGCATTGTCTGCATTTGCAGTGATTATGATGACTACCACTCTTGGATTCTGTTTACGCTTTCCAACAGGGACAAACATAAACAAACCTTAACGTCCAATTGAAAAAACAAATGTATTTAGATAAGAGAAAAAACACTTCCTCTCAGCTTCGTTATATGAGTATGAGTTTACATTTTCCTCCAAATTTAGTTTGCTTAAAAGAAAAATAGATTTTGAAAAAAAGTACCTACCTGGACAGTGTTTTCGTTCGAATTTCTTATTACCTAATGTTATGAATAATGTATTCTTAATCAATTTAATGAGTCTTTTTATGACTACACCAGTAAATAACACTTTTATAAGTAAACTCCTGCTTGAAATGTTTACAAACACAACATATTTATTATGACTCTAATATCAGGTATGTTCAGGACACGTGATATCCATAATAAACATATATTAAGTGATTGTTCGTCAGCTAAAAATGCTGCTGAGGCTTTTTTTCCAATCGATTGAAAAAGAGAACAAAATAAAATAACTCATTATGGTAACCACTCCTAGCGAACCGTAATTAACGAGTTTAATTTGTATTCACGTTGGCAGCATCTGTAGTATTAAAAACATGGGTCGAACATAATTGATATTCTTGTAAGCCTTCACCACGAACACTTCTAACACAAGCATTTACCTCTCAGGACTTAGCTAAATTAAACAACCCGCAATTCATTAGCTAACACTACATCCAAGTACCACAATCTACCGAGGAAAGATATCGTGCGATAAGCAATTTCTATAATGATATCTTAACTTTTATTTAAACTTAGTAGAATTTACTGAAAGAAACAAGGGAAGATCAGGAGACAGGACTAGCATGACATATATTTTCATCTTCCTAGCCTTTATTAATTCCAAGATTATTGCGTCGGCCACTACTTCAACCCGGTTTCTCCTGAATGACAGTGTTTCTACGGAGCAACTAGTATCTGACCTTGGCAACCCTGAGCGCGAACTGACTTCGAGGTTGAACTAGTTATCAGTATTTAGTTATTGAACTAGTTAATATTTGAGGGCTTTGACTTCGCAAATATGATTGTCATATATACTCATGAAAACCAGGATCTACTGCTTAATGTGTTTTCCAAACAACATATAGATTGCTGATTTAATTTTGAACACACATTTAATCAGTCACAATCTAAAATTAGTCGGAACATTATGATGGTGATTGGTTTTTCAGTGCAAGAGTGTAGGCGGTTCTATACAAAAAACTTGTGTTTTTTTGATAAAGAAAAAGCTATTTTTGATACACAGAATATTTTTACACACATATACAAGCTGCTGGTTTTCTTATACCTACATCAATGTAAAATTATCCTTTCGGTCACGGTCAGTAAATCCTACCGAAGTACTGGGGCTAAACAAAAACTTTAAACAATGATTAAAAGGTGTGTATTGAAGTATCTACGTCGAGATTCTAAGGTTCTTTTGTCAAATAGGAATATATTCATTAATTACGCTAAATGGAATATAATAATATGTAGGTTTACTTTGTTGTGCGTTTGTCAAGATCATTTTAGGCAGGGACGCGTGGAAGTAACAAGCTGAAATTCATATCAAATACTAATACAAATCAAACTTCTAAGCCAACGCAATCAGAAGATACAGCCGTTTATGCTGCAAATTTTCGACACTCGCAAGAGAATCGAAACTTACTTACTCATAATCTTGAAATTCGGTACGAAGCAACGAAATTGCGAAAAGCATAAACTTTTAGGTAAATTACATCATATCATAATATTTTTTTTATTTTAAACTTACTACCCCTTTTCTCGTGAACGTCATTTAGCAATAATTTTACTTATATACCTACAGATTTGTACCGAACCCTCGGTGCCCGAGTCTGACTCGCACTTGGCAGGTTGTTTTGTTAATTTTCAATGTTTGTTCAAGCGCGAGAATTATATGGCGCTTTTTTAGGCTTTTCGACATGGGACCAGAGTACAATAAATATACAAATTACAAAATGAAAGTGGATCACGCCATATAATACTTAATCTTTGGTCCCATGTTGTAGTCATTTACCCACTTACGGAAGACTACATAGTTACGTAGATTAAACATACGTAAGATGTCTTATATACTGTATGAATGCGAACGAAAAATAACAATAGCTTAAGTAATTATTCTTTAAAGTAACCTCATCACGCGGAAGCATATCAATACCGCCATTTAAGTAGGTATGTAATATATAACGCCTTTGCGACACTTGTCTCTAATTAGCTAGAGCTAGAGTAAGCAATAATTTTCAGTAACTGTCAGATATTTATTAATTATTCTACTTAACATTCGGCATGGGTTTCAGAGATTCTTCGTTAAGTAAGTAGATAATATAATACAACATTACTTGGAGCGCAGAGAGATTTTAACTACTCGAAGTATACGTAGAAATGGCAAATATCTTAACAAAAATCACCTGAAATAACTTGGCTTTTGCTCTTTTGGGTTTTTAGGGAATTCGTGGTAATGTTTATGTTTATTTCTTAAAACATAATGCATCAATAAAATACGTACACAATTTAGTATGACGGTTTCACTCGACCCTAGAGAACAGGAAATACGTGATACGTGAAATAGTGCCCTACCAAGGTATGTAAAGAAGTATGAAGAGTTGTTTGTTACAATGGTATGTATTAAATCGGGCACAAAAATGTAGTCTAAAAATTAATATTGAAACTGATTTTCTTGTTATTCAAGTTGACGCTTATATTCGTCAAAATAAGCGATTTAATAGCTGATTTATATTACTGCCGTATGCTAGTTTGGAAATATGTTAGAAGGAATTAGACGTAGGTACGCCTAAGCCGTAATGTGACCTATATCGAGGATTCAATTAGATTTAAGTAAGTGAATGGGTTAGCAGTGGAATAAAGTTCATGTAATAAACTGACATGAGATACAGATACTAGCTCAGACTTACAATTGCTCCCCATTGCCTAACAATTGTGTTACGTCGTTAGTAATTTGACGGACTTTTACGAGAACTGTACTGATCCGAAATCATTTTAATCGTTTGTCAGAGTATCAAAACCGATAAACGATTTAAATAATATATTATCATATTTATAATTCTTGATTAAAAAAAGAAGAAAAAAAAATAGTTCATAAGGTTTAACGTACCTATCGGTATTTTGCAAACGACTTTCTTTTATTATCATAAGAAAAATGACTACTACTTTTACAAAATGACAAACCATTATAACACGAGTAGTGGTGTTTTTGTTTTCCACTTTCATTTTTGTAGACAATATTAGAAAATGTATTCACGAAAAGTTCAACTTTACCATATTTGTAATACATTTATATTGGTAGCTATCATGATGTACAACGAAAGTGCGTTGACGACTTTGCCTTTTTATAGATCCAGTATAAGAACTTGATTTGTTAATTGTGACTTCACTTTTATATTATGTTGAAAATTTTTATGTTTTAAGAAAGATTCTGCATTTTGCAAGCGCTGTATAATAATGCAGATTACCGACAATATTGTTTTGAGTAATGTTGTAAGTATTTCTCTCGTAGTGTCGAGCTCTAGATTACAAACAGCGGGAAATAGTTCAGTTGCGTCAACAGAGCTACAGGTTACAATTCGAACTTTTGTATACCATTTCGGTAAACAGTGTGCTAATAACTATCTACGTATTGTGCTTATTTTAAAGGTTAGTTTCTCAGAGAATGTTGAATAAAATTAACTTGATACATTTATTGGTTCTTAGGTGTGGTCTTAGACTTTAAGAATCTCTGTATTGTTATATTGTCTTAAGTTTAGGCCTTGCTTGGTTAATAGTTGTAATGGTTTTAAGATCACAAATGCTTACTACTATTTTTAAAGTCAAGTTGATACACTAGTAGATCCGTTTAACTATATATATTTAATTTTCTACCAGCTGTGCCCGCTACTTCGTGCGCGTGGAACGTTTTAGCGTATTATTAGAATATAACTGTTTACATGATAATTGTGTTACTTTTCACTACGTTTAAACATTCCCTGGACTCTCACGGGTATTTTGAAACATAAATGAACCAAATCTGTCCAGGGTGGAACGAATAGAAATTCATTTTTGTTGCATAGATTACCGACAGTGCGGTACTGTAAAGTTATAGTAACCGATTTCATAACTTTGTTCGATTATATTTCTGACAGCGAAATTATCACGAAATTGAGCCGAACTAAGTTATGCCGGTTTGGTGTTTAGCAGCCGACCACGAAACGTGACACGTCTGACATACAAATGGCATTTGGCCACAAACGTTCCGAACAAAGAGTACCTATAATTGAACTATTTTTAACCAACAATTCCTTCTCTCTACATTGAACCTGCCTCATAAGGTTATGCGACCTTAGTATCAGGAAACTTAATTAAAATCTAAACTGTAGACTAGATTAATTTAAAACAGACATTACATGCGCACAGACATACACGAACTTGTATCACTCGTGTCTATGGAAGCAGTGAAAACGTTGGGCAGTTGGGGCACAGATGTTGAGAGGTTTGTTCATGAATTAAGGCGCAGGCTGAATACAGAGTGGCAACTCATAATCAGGGTCTCTCCTTGTGCAGAGGTTGCCATTGTCATTCAGCTTGGGAACGAACGCAACAAGCATCACGGGCACCTTTGATGACGGGATGGATTTATTTGTTTCAGGTTATTTTATTTAATTTAAAACATCTTTGATGGTTAACTTTTTAATAATAGTCAGATAGGTTGCATTTTATTGATAGTTGAATGACACCACAACCTTAGAACTAGCCTTGTTACATAAGCTTTTTTTCCCTAGGGGACCTTGATCCCTAAAGAAGGTAATCCACTAGGCAAAACTATTGGGTTGTCCAAAATTTATTATTTCTAAGTAAATGCATTCTTCCGTTACGATTATATTTATATGAAAAATGTAACAATGTGAGAGCGTATTTACTTTTTAAGAAATATGCACAGCACAGCTGTCATATTGAAGGTTTATTCTTGATATACCAGGCAGCTCAAGGTAGGTTCCATTCAATAACAAAGTTTTTTTAAAGTCAGGCCTAGTGTATTTGCTGGCATAACATGTAAGACACAATATTAAATAATAAATTTCTTGCACAAGTAGGTTACTAAAGTCTTAAAGAAATATAGCGTTAGTGTTTATTCTGTATCTTTAAAAGGAGGTGGAAATTTTAACATATACGTTTTGAGAACTTATAATTCTGATTTGCCGTGCTTCATGTCGAAATCAGTTTTTTTTAATTTATTTGCTATTAGGCGTTCACCTGTCCTCTGTTTCGAATGGGATAGGCATAGGAAAGTTAATGAATAATAATATTTACAGAAAGTTTTATTTACAAATGCGTGACAGATAGTTTTAAATAAAAAAATATGGAATAGGTATATCTATATTATTTAAGTACTCTCACGCCTTCTTATGCCGTTGCAGAACACTTGAGAGAAGGCTTCACAATGCCAATGGTCTAATCATTATAATAATGCAAATACCGAGTTACTTGTATGATCGGTGATAACAATATATCCTTTGTATTACATTAAACTTAGACTTTGACAAGGAGTTGATGTTATTTTCAACAAGGTATCAATTCGCTTTTTAATGAACCACCATTTTTTTATAAAATTTGGACTGCGGGCAACGATATCTTTATACGCGGCAGTGTTTATGTTAACTATATTAAAAAGAAATTAATGAGCAAATGAAGAAAACCACTTCACACCTAAGTTAAAAAGATATGACTGAATGTGGAACTTCTTCTTTTTTTTAAAATTTTGCTTGCGCCCTTTTTTAAACAAGTCAATGATATTTCTTAAAAGACAGACTTGCAAGAACATGGTTAAACTCAAAACAGGTAATCCGTGGTCTTGCAATAGTGCCGAAAAATCTCGAAAACATAATCCTGAAAAAGCATGGAATCAAGTGAAAATGACCATGAGAATTTAAATCATTACATCAGTAAGTATTTGACTATTATGAATTGTCAGGGTTTCATCAAAACCTGTTTTGATTGTATAGAATACGAGGGCTTGTATACAAAGCGCGTGCAAATCGCTGCGTGCACTTGTCGCGACCTACATCCCGACTCCGCCTCACGTTTTTGCTCAACGCTGTAACAAAGCCGGAGCGAGCTAAGCATTTTCGCTGGTTTCTATTAAGATATCTAACTTTAACAATGCGAACGCCATCACTTTCGTTTAGTACGTGCTCATTTACAATATTGGATATTGCTTCTTTCTGCAACCGCTTATTTGAAACAGGTAGGTGAAACAACTTAATGTGAAAGATACTGACTGCACAATAATGACAGTGGCTATTAAACAACAAACTAATTGCTGAATATCTGGGTCATAGATTGACGTTTTGTATGTTTTACATTTACAGTACATTACACAAAATTAGTTATCATTTTAAAAAAATTGGGCGTAATTAAATCAGAAAGCTCTGAATGAAATGATTTTTTTTACCTACAAGCAAGGTACCTTCTTATTACACGACACCCATTACCGAGGAATGGAGAACTTTGTCTGACTAGAAGAGTCCAGTTGAAGACGTAAACATCTAGTAATTGAAGCTGCTAATTTATTAATTTACTAGCGTGTCCTCGCAATTTCAGCTACATTATTGAGATTATATTATTCATTAAAGAAGGAGATGAGGTAATTTCTATTCAATTATATCTAACAACAGTACCTCGAAATGCGAAAAAATATTTCTGAGTAACAGTTCTACTGATTAGAACGTTTAATCCGTGGGGAGAGTGAGAGTCGTGCTTCGAAAAATTATGTGCCGGTTCGACCGAAGTGGCCTCACAGAAAATTACTCATATATATTTCATTGTTGGTTACCGGAGTACCAAGTCCGTTCCACCCCCTCCCCACGCATGGCACGGCACGTGTCCATGGTCGGCGGCAGTCGTTTACCGTCAGGTTTGTCTACTTTACCATAAATTTATAAAAAAGGTTAAACAAATAAAACCCACTATGTTAAGTCAACATTGTGGTTAGGCTATGTGTGTCACAAATTTAGAAATATATTGAAGATGTTCAGTTAGGTATTATCATATTTTAGTACCATAAAGTTTAAGTTAAATGGTTGGTTTTCTTTTTGTTATGTTTACAATAAAAGTCGGATATTCTGTCAACATTCATTCCATATCTATACTAATATTATAAAGTCGAAAATAACTCTATCGGTCTGTCACGCTTTCACAGCTAAACCGTTATACAGATTTTAATAAATTGGGGTTGGATATACTTTGATTCTTGAGGCGACCTTACATGTACTTTTTTACCGCGATATCGGAAATACACGCGAGCGGAGTCTTTTATAAACTCATTTATAATTTTCGTTTTTCTTAATAATTAGACGTGTACACGACATATTAATATTATTATCGTCTGTGTGCGTTTATTAGCGGCAAATCTTATGCTCCTTAGAGTTTGTGTCGCTGTACAGTTATCTACGAGTATAATAGCAAAGCGAAATAGCAAAATAATTTTCGAAGTGTACTATTAACATCTAAATTTATGTTGAAGAAATCGCCTGGAAAACTTTCTAGTGTTTAACATTTCTTACCGATTATTACTAGAAATCGTAAAAGTGCTAACTTCTTTTGTATAAATCCTATGTGTAATAAGTTATTGTGTTATTCTGAAGGCATGTCAATTACCTCTGTATAACACTTAACAAATGTTTATCCATTTACGTGCAGAGATTAACATGATTGAAAAAAGATCATGAAATATACACGCAAATAAACCCTTAAGGTAATATAGTAGGGACATTAAAAATCGTTTGGAGTTTATCTGCAGGTTTAAATATTGTAGGATCTAGTAGTACTTTATCTGTGAAATGCTAGTTAACAAAATATGTTCATTTCAAGCACTTTTACTACCATACAGGTAGCTATTATTACTAGCTGCTACGTATATGTTATGGTTTTTAAATCATTTATGTTAATGCCAGTAAAGCTAGGATCATCAGTTGATGATATCAGGACATACCCATCCTGATATCATCTATAGAAATAAAATTACACTGTAGTAGGTACTAAAGTCAATACGAAAAATTGATTGGGGAGAATTTTGTAAACAGCGTCACTTAGATTTAGATTTGGATTGAAAAAAAACTCAATTTCAAAAAAGAAGATATTTTTGAAACTAAATTACAATACCAAAGTATATAAGATTTTGAATTATTCAAGCTAAGTCCTGGTTGGTAGACTGGGTCATAGTAACAATAAAACTTTCTTCCAAAGCGGCAAAGTACCAATACACTGTCGTAAAACTTTCATTATGTGCGGTTTTGTTGGTTAACGCAGTGTCTGTAGATAATGTAAGAACCTACCTTTCTGTTGTTGACGCTGAAATTAAACTGGTTAAAGTAAATTAGCTTGATTAAACAATGTTAGGTACTAGCAGAGATTTTAACATTGATGCTTAAATAACGTTACTAGTATCTGTTATGACCCGCTTTATATAAGGATTCACGGGATTCCATTTAAAAGGTTTGCATTTCAAATACAATATATCGCCACACCACATACATGAAAAGATGAAATTTACGATGACAAGAAAACTTATCAAGGTTTTGTGATGTCATAGTCGGGAGTCTTAATAATTTCATGAACACCATATTTACAACAGTAACATATTAACATTAAATAACAAATGAGCTTAAAACTTCTGTATCTCAATAGAATGGTCGATACTAGATAAAACTTAAATGTTTTGCACTCAACGATCGTTAGTAAAAATTGTTCAAAGAGAAAGACAAATCATCAAATTATGCACTTTGACATAAGTAGTACTTTATTATTAATATAGAATAAGGAAGTTTATTTTAATTTTTAGTAGGTACGAGATTTAGAGAGTGACACAAAGTTATTATAATGTATATATTTCTATATTTTCTATTACTATTGCGGGTATGCAAACGTATTTGCAAATATCACCTAGTTCTAAATAAGTAATACAATCTTAGCTACAACGAGTACCACTAAGATATAAAGTTTCATAAACCCTAACCGATACAACTTGTTTTTTTTATTATTTTAGTCTGCAATACGTGCAATGGTATTACATTCTAATTATTCTGAGGAACTTCGTGACACTTAAAAGAAGGTCGTGAACTTTTAAAATTTGTTTACCTTGCTTATTCACATATGCAATATAAAGAAACAATTTTATAAAGAGTCAGAAATAATTAGGTAGGAAAATGGTATAGGTCAAAAGAAGACGTAGTGACAAGAATTTTATGAAAAGGATGCTGTGATGCGAACAATGCATAACTAAAGGAATTTAAAAGGTATCTGTAAATGGACCAGATAATGTGGTGGACCCAGAAGAACAAATGTAACCGAGGCGCCAGTTGTATTTCTTGATGGTGATAAATTGTCGATCCTAAAAAAATTTATGTGATTTAGGCAAAAGTTTGTGTACGTATATAGTAGTAAGTATATATACATACGTAAGTATACCCACATATTTAAATTTTATGAACTCTATGGAGAGGATCGTATTTTTGCCAAAATAAAAAGAAGAATAATATCGATTAAGTGGTAACTTGTTTGGTTTTGTGAAATCCCGTTACTTGAAGTTCAATGTCGTTGATCTTAATTAGATTACTTAGAATGGCCCCATTCAGAACTGCGTATCGTGCTCGCAGAACAAATGCTAATTTGTGATGTGAACGCACCGTGGTCGGTCAGCAGGCAGCGACCCGGATCACGGATGACATCGCTCCGTCTGCGCCGTTAACACATCACTGACATACTTCGTCGCTCTCACTTACTACTTCGATTTATTTTTATCATTATCCAAGAAATCAAGAAACTTCAAGACTGTAAGAAATGTACCTCGGTATCGTTATTTTTAGGATATTTACTACATTAATATATTTAATTCCTCTGTAATAGTAGTAATAACAAATTATGTAGATACTGTTTTTAAAATACTGAATATAATGTTAATTGTTTGTGGAGGAAGCTATAAAAAATACAAAGAATAAAATTAACATTTATTCGGACCAGTATAAGACATTCTTATAGCTCAGCCTGCTACAGAAATCGCTTTCGACTTTCTTTTTATTTCGATATTACATTTTGTGACTCGTTTATTTCTTTTTGTTTATGTATTTTTTTCTATTGTTTAAGAAAATTTTATATTAGCTTCTTGTTTGGCTATTGAGTTCGTATTGGACACCTGTCTACTTGTGTTTAGTACTTATAGTAACCGGTATCCGAACTGATAGATATTTCTAGTTCATCTTAATAGTTTATCATTTCCTCTTACTGATTTAATGTGAAGTTTAACATCTGACGTAAAAACTTTACAATTTATATATATGTGGGTCAGATACAGCCTTGTCAGTCGACATAAGATATAGTAGGTATAGTCCATTCGCTTAGATACGGTCACTTTGATTGCGCCTCATTCGCACGTGCGGGTTTTTGACAAGTGTAGCTGCCACAAATACAAAGGAGCCCTTACGGCGTATACTCACAAGTAAGTATAATTTGTCAGTTTACGCCGAAGCAGTGTAGTAAATACTTTTACCTTCACCTACAATTTTGTTGACTCTTCTAATGAGTAAACAGAAAATGTTTTGATAAAGGCTACGAAGATGAGATGTTTTTAGATGTTTTCATGTAATTTGTCTTTGTAAAGAGTAAGCTATGCAAGCATCTAATTTACATACCTAAACTGAAGATTTAATTATGCTATATATGTACCATCTCCATATGTTTGTTATTTAGAATATTATAAACACCGATGAACAGTTGCCTTCTGAAATACAGTATAGATTAGTTCAGAAGGTACGGAACATTACTACTAATAACCTATGTAGATAAAGTTTATAATCATCATCGTGGAATCAGCTTAAATATGAATAATATAAATTACTTAAGAAAACTCTCTCCAGTATTGTATTAGGTTTGTCTATGTTTAACTTGTATGATTTAATATATTCGAATTTCACAACAATAGCCACAATTGTTTGCGGGTGTACTGATACTATCTAAACGAATGGACTATACCGAACTGCGCAGCTGCGTATACGTACCTACCGACAAAAATACATACTTAATCCAGATCAAAAGTTTAGTTTTAAATAAAACTTATAAATTATATGATGTTTTCTACGATCCAGTGCTTATCCTTTTATATTAATTAAACAATAGGGCGGTAAGTTTACTTGATTTGTTATTTTACGAAATGAATAATAGCCGAAGCAAATATTCTAGGCTTTATTTGAAATGTTGTCTCACCGATCTTATGTTATCTAGTTGTTCAACAAGTCTATCTCCTTTCCATACCAAACCTTATCCAAGCGCCCAAAATCCGATAAATGATGCATAATAATGGTCCGGGTGATAAAGGCTATATTTGGAAAATAGTATTTCCTATTTCGGGATATAGATTTTTAAACTTTTCTAAGTAATGTAAATTGATTTTAGTCTGACTGCTAGATGTTTAAACTCTTCGACTTTTATAACAATCTTAAGTGGGAACATATTTACCTAGTTACATTGATTGTAAAATCAATCAATGTTTGTGTGTAGTATTATGGATGCTGTAGTTATACCTTTTTTGCCTAATGCAATTTACTTTTTGGCATTGTAATCAATAAATACTAGTAATAACAAACCTAATTGTTATTGACTACTATTAACGTAAATACTGTTTTCAAATAATCATCAATATAGCCTATATCACCCGGACCATTATTTTGCATAATTTATTAAAATTATTTCAGTAGTTTAGGGCTATGGTGGAACATACATAGATTGCCAAAACTATTACCTACCATTCCTTTTGGCTTCTCCGTAATCGGGTATAAAGATTAGAACCAGTCTCATTCGAATAGTTTTAGAAGTCTAATTGTAGATATAATTTACATACCTAGATACCTATTAGAACAATTAAATTATAAAATCGCATAACGTGTGATGACGCAACTTGATTGTTTGAAAATACATTTTTAGTTTAGTTTCCTCACTGTGTATTTAGTTTGTTTGTCTAGTGTATTCGATCGTGTATTTACGAAACCGACCGGTGCAGTCGATCTGTCTATACTTAAATACTTTTTCCGACATAGTGGCCATTAATCCCCTTATCCATTACTTTTTTTTATTTTTTATTTAAAATGACAACTCCCGCATTAGGAATATACATTCCTGTGTCACGGGGTTCTTTACAAACATACATGAAACGGACACAAAGTACACCCAGACTTAGAACAATAATTTATGGATCACACAAAGTATTGTCCCATGTAGGATTTGAACCCACAACACTTGGCGCCGCAGGAAGCGGTGTGGCGACCACTGAAACCACTAGGCCAATCGTGTAGTCAACTTGTTTTAGGTTAAGTCTCAGCACGGGATCAAATCAGGAAATTGACTTTACTAAATCTATAAAGTTGCCGCTTGTGTCACTCGAATTTGAGTCAGATGTTAACTTCTCTCTATGACCCCTTTTTTTTGTGCGGAAATCCCCTCGTATACCATCGACTGGAGGTTATGTAGGACTCGAACCGACTGAAAACCGCACACCATTTCGGGTACTAGAAGCCGGGGAACAAGGTGTAACCTCGGAAGGAGATACTCTATGACCCCTGAGGGCCAAATTGTGAGATGCCAAAACATTAACTATACCATACTCCAAATTAATCCATTTCAACATACAATCTATAAATGATTTAGTCGAGTCTACTCTTAGTCTATTAATTTACCTACTATGTAACTTTCAAAATAAATATTAAAAAATCCAATATACAAAGAAAAAAGAAATAAAAAAACGGAATATGGTTGACCACGAAGTCATCTGTGAACTTTCTCGTTTAAAAAATATGTTTTTCGAGCTCAATTATAATTTGAGCTTCCGTATCCGAACGGAAAAGATTATATTGTAACTAATCGCCAAGTGCAAAAAAATTAAAATTTTACAGAATTAAATTTCTGTTGTCACTGTAACAACAAATAATTAAAAATTCATTATTTAAAAAAACACCGATATTTAGGGTTCTTTATAAAACTTGTATTACTACATGTTGTATGCACTACATTTTGTTACTTGAGGTCAAACAATAAACTTTACTTCATCGTTTTAAAATACAATAAACCTGTTCGAATTGTTTTTGAAAGTTATTCTGTTATGTATTCTCTCGACAGACGTTCGTTTAGACTTCATGGCCGAATAATTTTCCTTTTCATTCTTTATTTGATTTTAAAGTCACACGACATAATTTTAATTTAACTAACAAAGTTTTACAAGCCTTACTTAAACCACTTGTACCTAATACGTTGTGTCTGTGCAAGTAACGGCATTTATAAATTTATTTTCACATTTCAAAAAATTCACTACCGACAAAAATTAATACAATAATCGGAAACAGGTATTTACATTTATTATTATTTAATTACATTTAAAAACCAGAAGTTTTCTCGAAATTTTAAATTAACTTGGTTTGAAACAGATCGAATAAATTCACATTCGCAGAAAACATTTTCTCTTCAGTTTCTTAATAATGCTACGGTTGATTTGGTTTTTATCTAACAATCTAGTGTTTTTAGCTCATCTGAAGTATTGTTACTTTATAAAAAATGGAAACACTATGTGAAAATATGTACTCCTAAGTATATTTTTTACTACGCGATGGTGTACCATCTACTCTATTTTGGAGTAGGTACATACACTTAGGTATGTTGTTGAAACTTGAAAGTCGGCCAAAGGCCCTGTTCTGTGAATTATAATATCTTATTCTGTTTAGATAAAATTTCATGTAAGACAAGAAAAGCTGTGATAATAGTTATCATAAATTTTTTTTTAAAAATAACCCCCAAGTCAGTTAAGATGCTTTTATTATTAATATATTTTATCTTATTGTTATTTTTTCTTTTTTATTAATGGTTTTTTTTTGTGTATCCATAATGGTAATCGTTACAGGTACCCACAGGGCAGGCTTGCCTAGTGTGGGGCCACTGGATACAACAATTACTGTATGTTTCATTTTGCAAAAATTTATTTTTATTTTTTTATTTATTTTTGTATAGGTCCTCACTAATAAATCACCTATAAGTTATTATTGGCGGTCGCATTACTGCGGTAGCATCTCATAGCAGTATAATAAACTGTAACCGTAATTCTTATATATGGTAAACTGCACGAAGTTTATATAAAGCATTTCACATATACTCATCATCATTGATAGATTTCCTTTTCAATGTCCTGCAGAGTTAGCCGGTTCTTACCGACACTCCGAATAATTAAGGGTGTTGGATGACACTCAGCATTCTTAATTCTACATAACAACATATTAAACTCTTACCTCAACTAATATACGTGAACCATCTATCAAAGTAACTGTTTATAAATTTGCTGTTAACTACTCAGTTGTTACGTGTTGCAAATTATGAACGCTTCTGCCTGTTACTGTAATAAACATATTCGTACACGTTAGGGAATAGCACCTTCGTGTAAATTGGTAGGCATGTCAAATTATTTTAATGCATTACACACGTAGTTATGTGACCCACCTACAAAATGTACTGGTCGAAAACTATTAATATCGAATACGGTAAAATATACATTTAGTAGATGACTTTTACTTTGCCACCAAAACAAACATCATTAAGTCTCCACATCTACTGCGAGTACATTGCATTTTAATTTGTTTTTAACAAACAAGTATGGTAAATATGTTTAGATAACCAGTTCTCGATAAATTCCATTTAAGGCAACTGTACTTATCTTTTTGAAACAGGCCCAAACTCGTTCTTTTTAGAATTAATTCTACGCAAATATTCTTTTTACAAAACTTGGAGCTATTCCAACTGGAGAGCTAGAAATCAGTCTTATAAACCTACTTCTAAAGAGAAAGTGATCATTATACTCCTTAGTGTCACACGAATAATTATCGAGATAAAATCTTTACCATAACAATACCCTTGGTCCCACGCGTGTCAATATAATTACAAAGCTGCGACATAAACATGAGAAATTAGAAACTTCGGTTTAAGTCTCACCTCCGATTCCCATGCATCTTTCACGGGTCGCGGTTTGCTCTCCTTCATATTTCCAGAGAACGTCATGGCAGTGATCCTTTGTTGTGGCCGTTGCACTTTCACACCGTGACCTCTCGACCGACGGGATTAGTCACCCAAGGTCACACACAACACACCGTACGGTACCCGGGCTTAAGGACATCAAACGTTTATTATTGAACACTGTCGCTTTCTGTGATGTTTTTACCGGATGGTCGAGTTCGATGTAAACACAATGTAAGCATGCGCGGGAGTGCGCGGTCGACTGGCTCGGCTGCCGGCGCGGACTGGCGGCTCGTCGCGGCGCGGGCGGTAACGGGCACGCACTACAGTTAACTTTCTCTCAGCCCAGTCGCACGACCATAACTTAGCGTCATCGAAAGTCGACACCGGCAAAGCTTCACAGGTCAAAGCCTTCATTCATATTCCATTAAACACTACAGATGTAGAAATCATCACCCGATTAAACAATCTTAGGAGAGGGCTCGGTGACATAAATGACAGTTTCATTAATTTGCCTAAGGTCATACCGCTTATTACTTTGCTCATCGCATGGGAACACTACATTTTTATTTCAGGATATAAAGTAGCTTAGTGCTATTATAACCTCTCTCTGGGCCAAATAATATAGCGATCCTTTCAGCCGTTTTCGTATGAAAGAGTAACGAACAAAACAAACCAATCGAGATGTCGCCTTTATATTATTTAAATACAGGTTCAAGGGGTTGAGGTATAAAACAAAACGATAATGTATAAAACTTAATGTATAATTATGATATTTACAGACTTACTTTATATAAAACAAGTAATTTTATAGCTATCAATATATACTCACAAGTCGTTAATAATTTACATGATGTTTAAAATAAAAGCAGTATTACTGAAGATTAGCAATAAAATTATAAATCGTAATGGTACAAACGATTACGAACGATACCGTTGGAAATGAGAGATTCCATCATTTACATTATATAAAATTATATACACAGATATAATTTCAAAAGAATGTTTATCGATATAATTGCTTTAAAACCACTAATGAAAATACAAATGATTACCACCCCAACACTATTAATATACATAAATCCATCGACTTCTTGAACAACATACTTTAACTGTAACTACCTTTTTCGACATTTTAAAATGTATTTGCATCACCTATGATATTAGATAAAATAATATTTGTCAAACATCCAATTAGTAAAATATTATATTGTATCATATACATAATGCATGTGTTAATTATGCGAATGTAAATAACGAATACAGATTGTTTAGTTAATAATGATGTGATTAAATGTTTAACAAATAGCTTAGCGTATCTAAATTATATCATAATTTACAATTACATTGGAAGAAAAATAATAGTTTACAATATACTAGAAATTAAAAATATCACATTTGATTTGATGATAGTTAATAATATCGTAAGTTAAATCAATTGTAGGTAGGGGGCCTAAAGGAGGCTCGCTATTTTCTAAGACTCGTTAGTTCGTTTATAGTCGTATAGCGTGGTTAAACAATTCGTATCGTAGAGACTTTGTACTCACAAATACTGATTGTTTTGTTACGTCAGAGAATAAAAATTACTGATCTTTGTTTCGGCAGTTAACTTTTAGCTGTATGCTTTTCATTTTAAAACAGATACATTTCAACTATCTATTAGTAATGATCCTGTTAACACAATATAAACGCATGTGTGAGAGTTTAGCCTGTATAATATATTTAAAAAATACATAATCGACAATTAAACGATTATATGTACTAATGCTTATTGATATTGATTAAATGTGTATCACAAGTGAAGTCAATATGTTTTTTTGCAGAATAAAGTGTGTGTATCTTTAAGCCCGGGCTGAGCAAAACAAACAGACAATACTTGTGTAAAGACTCTATATTACATGAAAACTGAAACAATTTTGTTGAGCTTTATATCTTTGGAGAATGTGAATGTCTTATTATATTCTATATCGATAAACACTACGTTTTACCTTATTTGTTTAATTGCAAATTCTAACAAAATCGTTTAGAAAAATAAGTCGTCATTTTGGCTTCCACTTTACACTAAATGGAATGGTCTCAAGAATAACCATTATATTAACATTTTGTCGCTCGCTATCATTATTTTGTATAATGTACTGTGATTACGCATTGTCTTAAACATAACAGGATAATAATTATATAAAAACACGTGTAAAGAAACTTCCTTCAAACTGATGCGTCGATTGTGTCACTAAGTTGACTTTAGCATCGACCGCACAACACTACCGACTTTTTGCACCAGCAATGCGGTCGCTTACTTCTACTTTAAAAAAAACACGAAGGCGACATTAAATAGCGTTTTATTTGCTGACTATATCTTGTATCTTTACAGACAATACAAATTTCTTCTATAATAGCTATTGCTGATGTAAAAGTTAGCAGTGAACAACCTCTCGAAAATCGCGGTCTAATTAGTACTAATGTCACGAACAACCCGCCCGCACTCAACCTCACAAAAGAACCGGCACGACTTTACCATGAAAACACGTCACACGAAATGGCACCGCTACTGAACAATATATCGCTTTAAAAAATATTTATAACTGATTCCTATCTATTAGTAACGCTAAGAAGAATTAATCTATACAGTAATATAAAAAGTTCTCAACTCTAATTTTAAATAATTCCATCCGTTAGCCGACACGCCGATATCGAGCCAATCAAGAAATACAAAAGGTCTACCGAGTGAAACCTAATATACAAACTCATCGTCAAACAATCGCCGTAATCTCACAAGGTGTATAATTATGTATTTAACAGCTACAGTTTCGTAATAGCTTATTCGATCATTAATTAGTTATCATCATTATTTCGTTCAACGTTTTTATAACTTACGCTAGAGCTAAGCTAGAGTGACAAGATGATTAACAAGTTGTTCCCGCCGAGGTTTCTGGTGTCGCACAGGATGGACAGCATACAGTCCCTTCACATTGAGCTCAACATCAGTATTCTGTGTTATTGTACTAGCAACGTATTTCCGTATTTGGTATTCCCTCTACATAGGAATCTCGTAACTGGACCTCGTCTAATGAATTTATCACAAATATACAACGCCTCTATGGATGGCTAACAAACGGTTATGGATTGAACTTGAGCTTCTAAATTTTTAAAGAGTTTATTGTTGTTATGATAAAGACTTTAATGTTGAAAATTAATAAAGAGTTCATATTCAACATCAACAGGTGATATTAGGTGGTATATTAGTTTCAAATTTATTTAGTTTAATGTTTATCTATGATTGAGCAAATGAACGTTGTTTGTATTGCCAAACGCATAATCGAATATTACGTAATACTAACATCGAGCTACGTATTGAAATTTGTTATTAGCACATTACTTTGGAAGCACTTTAGAATCTTCAAACAAATATTATTAATTTATCAAACCTACCATTTTATCAACATAGAATCGTTGGTTACCAATATAACACCTATTATCTTACTTCAACAATATTACAACATGTTTATACAATATCAAACCATTTTATAATAAATATTACGTTATCTTGTTCAATTTTCTAAGAAGAACTCGCAAAAACAATCATTGAAAATCTGTGGTAGTATCTCATACATCTTATGTCGAATAAACTCCTCAAGTAATACATGTGATTAAAAACGATTAATATTTTCAGAGTGTACAAAATACTACTGTACTTACAAGAAATCTAACAAATCGAGTGGTACTGAATATGTTATTGCTTTTGCACACGAAGAGAAAAAATACAAATCGTGACCGTTAAGTAACACAATATAAATTGCACGCCAAATAAATAATTCCAAGTTGAAATCTAGCTTATCGACTACGGAGCTAAAAGCTAGCAATATAAGAAAAATCACAAGTTTACAAAAAGTACAATATTGTTGGATACGTCTCACATATCAAAATAAGTCACTTGTAAACGTTACATACAATTCATAAAGATTGAAAGCGCATAATCTTCACCACATAAACAGTATCACTAACCTTTCTTGAAGGTCAATTCAAAGAATGTATAGTTATGCTTAGAATACGTCAACTTAATAATAATAAACGATACCGTAATGATAATAATTGTACTCGGCAATAACTACGATACAAGTATGTAAATCAAACAACAAAATTGCACTACCGGTATTTACGTACAAAACGTAACGACAAAACAGCGGTACAACGCAACTTTAGAATATTCAACACTTTACCGATGCGTTCTGGTAAGTTATTGCATACAAATCTTCCAGAAAACGGAAGAAGTCAATATAAATAACATTAAAATCACAGTACGGCCACGCGCGGTGGTCGAGGAAACGTACGTCGCTCGCCGTCGGGAGCCGGCGGGGGGGAGCGCCAGGCTGCCACTGCTCACTCGCCGCACTAACGCTGAAGTGACGTAACAGCGCTGACACTCGCCACAGTCGTTCCGCTAATGTGTGCACGTTAGTGGCGCGCCAGTGTTGACACTCGCCACAGTCGCTTTACTAATGTGACACGTTAGTGGCGCGCCAGTGTTGACACTCGCCACAGTCGCTTTACTAATGTGACACGTTAGCGGCGCGCCAGTGTTGACACTCGCCACAGTCGCTCCACTAATGCGGCACGTTAGTGGCACGCCAGTGTTGACAATCGCGCCACTGCCCTCGGTTGGGAGCATCAGCCGCGGTCCCGAGCTAAGCACTCCTCTCCGGCTCTAAGGCACAGCCGTCATGGTCTGTGGAATCTGAAAACAATACGGTATAGTGGTCAGTGTAATCGCCTTTAAGCAATAATTATTTCTAAATATAGTGAATTTAAAACCTACTAAGCCGAATTTCGACAAAGTTTTATTGTACAACTTCTTGATAATCAGATAATATTTACCTAGTGAGATGCTTGCTTTCTTCGTGTACTGCCATTTCTGAACTCTTAAATTCGTTGAGCTCTCGTCTGATGGCGGCTTTGTCTCTTGGAGTTAGACGAGTCCAAGGCTTATCCGCTCGACGATCGTAGTCGTGAGCCTGCGCAAACAAATCAAAATTTTATATATATACATAAATTAATTTTCTTTAGATACAATTTATTTTGCACTGACTTATAAACTTCATTCTTTCTCTGGATTACGTAAACGTCTATAGAATTATACTGTGACAAAGGATTACTATACTACAACAATGATATATATTAACATAATATAAAATGAAGTCGCTTCTAAAGCGACCCGACCCGGCTTCTTCCTTCCGTAAGAAGCCGGGTCGGGTCGCTAGTTTTAAATAAAAAACACTACAACCCTTTTAAATATTCTATTTGTTTTTTTGTAACGAAATTACTCTCTACTANCTCTCTAGGTTAGCCGCGTTTGATTAACGTCTATACATCCATACGACTATTTATTTTGTTGTTTTATATATTCATTAATATTACCTGTGTTACTTCGATGTAGTCGCTGAATCGTATAATTTTTTTCTCTTTGAGCTCGTCGACGGTGGGTCGGAAGCTGAGCTTGCGGAGCAAGTATCGCTTCTTCTCCTCCTTCTGTTTCTTCTCCTCTGCAGGTGACTGACCTGAAGGTAAATTAATAGTAATTAGATTATTGTCATAAAGACATGAACACAGCAAAGCATGACAAGTATTACGTAGGGCGTTGGCTTGTTTACGACTTTAATTAACATATAATTGTACAGTACTCTGGACTTCAAAAGAGACTTAGATGCTTGAGTTTGGTTCGGCGTTTCCTTTCAAGGATAGCTATAGGAAATGTCGGCTTTGTCTAGTTAAAATCAGGACTTGTAGAAGTGTTTATAAAAACCTACTTACAGAAAGAAATGGCTTCGATTTTAAGCACGAAATGAGAACCTTAGAACAGTGCCCTTATTTCATTACGGTAATTGGATTTTAAGTCAAAAGGTAGGTATTTTAACGCATTAGTATTCATTAATTTATATGTGTTATTATTAGACTCCTTTAAGTTTTTAAGCTTCACAATTGGGTAAAAAGATTATTTGTTTGAGATATTATGGACAATAAATTCATAAAACTTGCTTTTATTGTTTGGACTATTCACCGAAAAAGAAATAAACTTTTCTTCAAGTTATTTTTTAAATATAAACGTTATGAATTACTGGCATCGCCTTGGCTGACTGTAAACAATACCAGCTTTCAAAATATGCGTTTGTTATTTTATATTTCATGATGCAAGCAAGAAGACATGTTGGATAATTTATAGTGCGCCATATTATTGGGCAATGGAAAAAAGAGATTTGCGCTTTGAGAGTTGTTAGTAATGTAAACTTGAACACGGCGCAAGGAATAAGGTCCATATTTCTATTTATTAATGCAGATAAACTAAAGGAAAACAACTGCTCTATATAGTAGGCCCGTTTACTTATTGAACGAGTTTTACTCGAACCCTTGTATCACAGGGATGATGGGAACAAGAGAGACTAATTAATCTTAAGTACCAACGTATGTATGTACAGACATACCTAGCCCTGATAGTACTGGTTTTGAGGCAATGAGGCAAGATAAGACGATAAACTGTCCGAATGTTAGATTATTTCAGGAGTTTAACATATCGGTTAAGAAGGAAACATGAAAAAGCAATTATGTACACTAGCAACAGCTTCCTACTGCGACGAAGTGCTGAAGGTCTGATCTCCACATGGGAAAATATTTTGAGTGCTCCACTAATCGACGTTCTGGATCTGGGTGTTTTTTGTACCCGTTTCATGTCTGTTTGTAAAGTCCTAATGCGGAAATATTAGTTGTCAGGCGGGATTGTCTTTAAAAAAAAACTTACTTTTGAGTATATTCCTCTCTACGAGTTCCTCAGCGGTGGGCCGCATGGACAAGCGGCGTATGAGGCGGGCGCCGATGGCCTCCCACGACTCTTGCCTCTCGTGCTCGCTCTGTACCACTAGAATATTCCTGTGGGCACAACACACACTCTTATTATCACACACATTACACAATTCACACAATGTTCGTTCGTGCGCACTGATGTAACTTTCTCTCGGAGGCTAACAGAACACTAACAGAATTTATTTAGAGCACTTGCGCCCACTGGCAAGCGTCTGACAATATAAAATTTTAAGCTTAAACGCTGCAGAAAATGTTTTCGTAATATTTGATTAATGTTCAGTGTTGGCTAATTTTCAAAATCTGTTACACATTAAATCTCGTAGTCTTTAATTTATAAATTAAGATTTTTATAAACACAGGGTTCAGTGACAAGTTAGGTTTCACAAATGTTTTCAAATTGCTGTCAACTACCCAAACTCCACCCACTCTAAATAAAATAATACTGTCCCGAGATTCTTACCCGATGATTATATGATTCATTAGAGGTATTTCCAAAAAAAAATTGTTAAAACAGCTGTTTTTAAAATATCGTTTAAAAATCTATCAATAAATAAAAAATGAAAACAATGCCAATGCCAAGAGCAAGCTGTCATAGACAGGAAGAAATGAAACATTGATAACAATGACTTTGAAGGTGGTGTTTAAAATAGAAGCCCGTGTCCGGGTCGAGCATTGTTGCCAGACGAGGCTATTATTGGTCGAACGTCATCTTACGTAATGCAACACGTGCACCTCGAAGTTGTATTCTTCGTAAAAAATATAAATACGTTGAGCTGCCAAATTTCCATAGATACGGCAACTATGCAAATGCTATACATCGAGTTCATTCATGAGGATTATGATTTCATTACTTGATATGATTATATGAATCGATTGTATAAATCTATCGTTTAGGTACTTTATATATATATAAGACTAAGAGACCAATTTCAATTCAAGATTGTAATATTTAGTATGTCGTTGTAGTTGCTTTACTATTGTGAGTAAATTATGTCTTTGTTTGGTAATCTATTAAATATAAATCTCGTGTCACATTATTGCTAACAATGAACTCCGAAACTATCTAAGCAATTTTCAGGTTTTTGTTTAAATGTGTGTTTTGCGTAGTCAGCTACTATTCTCATAATATCAAACGTGAACATAAGTAAGATGATTAGCAAATTCTTAATCCGACAGAAATTATGTTATAGGCGACTGTCACTGAACAGGTGTGTAACACAGTGATCGTACATGTCAATGATAAATATACATACGTAATGCATTACAATGACAGCTCATTAGCACGTACGTAGGTTTTGACATTGACAATGTTCTAAGATTTCATAGCTTATGAATCCGTGGAATTGTTATAATCTGTTGTTTAAATCTTGTTTACATGAATAATATACTAAAGAGATAATAAGTCAATATATACATGTACCTTATTCACAGATATTAATAATATTATGACAAAAGATGATTGTGTAATATTTTTTTGAGATATTAGCTGCGTGTTGTACTTAAATGATTATAATTTAAGATATACTTCTATTAAAATAGCGGCGAAAAAATTCAATTATTTATATGTTGTTAGTAACTTAGTCATAATTCAAATTTTTTTATCTCGTACATGAGTTTTAAAACTTCTGCCTTTAAGACTATTTTGAATTGGTGGTATGAAGACTACTTAGATAAAGGAACTTATAAACTTCTATTCTTAACATGTACTAAATTTCATTTTCATTTAAAAAGATAAAAAATATATATTGTATTCCTATGCAAATAATTTTCATGGTTCCTTTATAAGTTAATTAAGTTTACTTAATAGTATCTAATGGTAACAAAAATAAAAATATTCATCATTCCCAACATTATTTCCAAAGAACCGGTGGGAGAGTTAAGAGTTTTACTTTCGTAAACCCTCTCTTGTCCGGAATATTACAAATTATTAAATTCTTCATGCACGTATTGCACACAAAGCCATTTTCAGCATGTCAGCAATAGGCGATTCAGAAACTGAAATAATTGGTTTTTTAAGGGGGTGTTTTTTATTTTTACAACTTTAAGCTATTTTAGAAATCTTTAACCAAGCCAGTTAATTACTAACCAAATTTTTATCAGATTATAAGTACAAAAAAAACTGCATGGCTGACAAAGTGGTTCAAAACAGTAACCTCACCGCATTCTCCTGCACTGAGTATAGTGGGTCCAAATCCCATGTGGGACAACACTTTGTGTGATCCACAAATTGTTCTTGAGTTTGTCGTGAATGTTTGTAAAGTCTCCACCGCTACAATATTTCTAGTGTGGGAATTGTTTTAGGAATAAGGGTAATTGGTTACCTGTTTATAAGCTCCTGACGATCAGGGCGAAGTGCCAGCTTGATGTTGAGGCTTTCCTTGCGCGCGAGTTTGGCAGCTACGCGATCAGACTCGTTGGCGTAGTCATTGCTGTCATACTCCCATGGCCGAGCATTCTCCTTGTTTTCCATTCCGTTGCCGACCCGCACCGGACGATTGCTACTAATTATAAAATTAGAACCTTAACACGAGACCTCACAAATTTGTTTCACACTATAATGTCAAATATGTGTAACGCAATGATAGCAATTCATCAAATTGGACAAGGAAATATGGATGAACACTCATACAGATTTTTTCTTGTAAACTGTTCGGTTAACGTCTGAAGGAAGGGTTTACTTAAACGCTTTTGTAAGCTGAGGTGCGGTGTGGAACCTTATCAGATATGTTCACATCTATATTTCTTTGTTAATTTGTGTATTTTATAGAACCTCATTGTTTTGGCCGTAGGATGTCTCGTGCTATGTGAAAGCTCATAATGCGAAATGTGTCTATTTTTGTGTGGTTGTATTTTTTGATCTTCTAGCAATTTGACAACGGTTGGAAATACTAACATTCTTATACTTTGTGATCTTTTGTGAGTATGAGGTTTATTATGATTCCACTACCGTTAAAATTGTAATTATATTATTAATAGCATACTATTGCAGAATACCGTTTAGAATAACTTTACTTAGTTACACATCTCTCGAAATGTAACAAACATTTAAATGATTAACAATCGACTATCACATTGTTAAACACATAAGGTATTTATTTAACTTTAAGTCTAATAATAAATATAAATGAAAAGAAACTAAAAGAAACAACATGATGTCATCTAAGATAAAACAATAACATAGCACATACATGCAACATAGAACAACGAAGAGAGCATAAAGTACAATATATTAAACAGCCATTTTTTAACAACAGTAGGTTATCAAGTCAAAGGTAGGTTATGGATGCAAATACGTTCTCTGTAAACTGTTTTCAAATTATTGTTTCTTTACGGATTCTTGTATTTGTACTAGGTTTTTTTATTAATCGAAAGCATCACAATCTCATTAAAATATGCAACTATAGTGGCGTTAGTATATAGACAGTTAAAGAGACATCAACAGTTAAATAAGACGGAGATGAGAGTCGGAAGCGTGCACGGCACGATGCATGGACTAAAGGCGAAGCGGACCGTCGGGAGGTCTCTGGGCGAGATGGCGTGGTTTAACAACACTGGTATAACGTGTGGGACTGTTACCATATGCGAATCCTCGGTTTAGGCGGCGGCCGCCTGCTCGCCGACGCAGGTTGAAAATAAACGTATAACTTTCACTATAACGCCCAACATTCATGAAAATCATTGACATTGATTGCCTGCAATTTTATCTTCACTGTCGAAAATTTACTCGAGAAGTATAAGAGAAAGAAAATAAGAAAATAGAGATAGCGATTTTGCCTATTAGTTTCTTTCAGTTATAATTTCAGAACTTCATAGGAAAATATAATTGTGAGATAACTGCAGGTGATAAATGTCTTTAACAGCGTGTATTCAAGATAATTAATATAGAAGATGGGATACTGACTTGAAGCTGGTGTGATGATGATCTTGTCGTGGCGCAAGTGGGGTAGCCAAGGGAGTCGAGGCTGGAGAGGCGGTGGGGCGTGGTTTCTTGAGAGCAGACTTCAGAGGCATCGCGCCAAAGATGGGCTCCTTTGGTGGAATTTCTTCGACGCGCGTGGTATCCGCTAAAGTTAAAGGTTCAACTTCTTCTTCCTCTGGTTCGTCCTCCTCTTCGGCTGATACGGATGGAAAAGTAATAATATTTTAAGATTATGTATTCTATTAAACACATATGTATGAAAACGATTATGAACAACGTTAACGATTTGCATCATCGTAATTTGGAGTTGAAAAATACTATCACAAGTGAAACTATATTGACGAGCTTGTGACACCTGAGTTGCAACTGTTCATGGGCAGTAGTAGTTGCTTTTCATCAGGTGACCCGATCTATCTGTTTGTTTCCCCCCTCAATTATAGGAAAAATATGTGCATCACGTCCCTTTTCGCAGAAACCAGTTAAAAATTATAATGAGCTTTTATTGAGCTTACAGTCCGAGAGAGGATGTTGAGATAGTGCGTGTTGGTGGTGGTGGCGCGTGGGACTGGGTGAGCTGAACATAGGTGGCGGTGGTATAGGCCCAATCTCTGACAAGGCTATAGGTGGTTCTGGTAACTCTGACAGCATAAGTTGCTCCTCTGGATTGCCACTTCCGCTCTCCGCTGAGGACCCGTACCCGCCCACTGTAATACATGTGTGCTTATTTTGTAACTCAATTACAGAAAAAATGGATGTCCTTTTTGTATAAGCGATACGTATTTGGTAAGTGTAAATTAATTGTTATTTAAAAATATACATTCATTAGGATCCGATTCTACTAGGAAACTTCTAAGAAAAAAATTAATGTCAGCTGTTACAGCAAGACATTTATTACAAAGGCGTCTTATTGTAGTTTATATCATGAACAGGAAAATTAAATACAGTGCGGCGAAATATGCACGAGAATTAGTCATATTACTTACCAACATCGCTTTGATAGCATATTCGTCGCGGTAATTTGCCAGCTGTCAAGGAGTTGGGTCGCTCGGGCCTCATCAGCTCGCCACCATTTTCCAGTTTGTCTTTCTTTGGTTCTGAAAAGATAGAATACGCCTTTATATAATTGTATGTCTATGTATATATATATATATATATCCATACGTTTAATTGCTTGCATCTACTACATTTTAAGAAGGAACAGTAATTATCTCAAACGTATGTTGTTCGTTGTTCAAACTAAATCAATAGTTTTTGTTTATTACACTGTAGATAGGAAAAGAAATTAAGGTATTTTATGGGTGCAAAGCGAAACGAATTTTTCGGATACAATTGTTTGTTAAATAGAAAAAAAACATTACGACTACTAGCGTGAATGATAATGAAATATGTAGAATCTCTGGTTATTCTCCACTATATTCTATTATTAGACGATAAATGACGGACACGTGGCATACGCTTCCATTCACCCAGGCGATGAGAATCTGCGTCGGCCTTGGCCTCGCCATGGAACGGTGTTAATGAACAGTGTTTGTCGTCTACATGAATTTATAGTTAAATATTTATTTTATCTAATATAATCATATCGCATATGACCAAGGCGTTAAATATTTTCACAACGCATTCATTGTTGAAGCAATGATTACCAAATTCATGTGATTTATAGGACTTTGAGTAGGTTTTTTCAGTGACAGTTTCGTAATTAGTAAAGTAATAGTCTCAACATTTGGGAATAGACTAGATAAGTTGCCCTATCTTTGTAAAGCATTGCAGTTATAATAAGGTATTAAAGAAACATCTAGATACAGAAGTACCCACTTAAAGGTTTGTTCTTAAATTTTCATTACTTCGAAAATAAATGAAATATTGGTTGGCTTTACGTTGTTTCATTGCCAAAGTAGTTTTCTATAAAAAACACAAAAGCTTATAACTAAACAGTTACGCAAGCAAAATATATTGATTGATATTATTCAGTAAATAATTTAAATAAAATTTAAAATAAAGAGAGAGATATATATATATTTCAAAATATCAAACGAGCAGACAGGTTACTTAAAATAATAATAAATTTTTTTTTCGGACCTCTAACATACAACGTCACCTTGTCCCGAACTAAGCAGAGCTTGTGTTATGGTTTACTAGATAAGTGATATAAATACAGATAAGTATACTTTTTTACATACTATACATAGAAACGCGAAGCAATGGGCAACTCATTGCTGTCCTTTTTGGGGTTTGCGTTTCGAATAATCATACGCCAAAAATGCCTTACATCATTTTGGAAAAGAGCCGATACTCTTACACTGCTGGACGGATATTAGCCAAACAGCTATAAACCACCGCAAAGAAACTGGCTTTCAAGTGAAAAAAAATCTGCATCGAAATCGGTCCATCCGTTTGAAGGCTACGATGCCACAGACACACACACAGAGAGAGACAGACAGATATCGACGTCAAACTTATAACACCCCTCTTTTTGCATCGGGGGTTAAAAATAATAAAGCAGGTAGACTGGCCAGAGTGGTATAGTATACCAAATCCTCTTCTCTAAGGAGAGAGCTATGTCTAGCTGTGGATAGTTTCATATCAACAGCCTTTAACAAGGCTGTTGATATGAAACTGGTATATTAGACGAAAGAAAAATCCCTATGCTATGTCTATGCATACATTACGTTCTGTTGATAATTTACCAATGTGATTCTGCCTGCATTTCTATGTGCGAGATATTGATTAAAACATACCCGTAGGCGTTAAACTTGCCTACAATCTCTGGGTGTGTAAAATTTAATCCAAACTTCCAGCGGTAAGGCCTTAAACCCTTTTGTGACTATTTGTTCGATCTACGAAAAAAAAATCAAGTGACATTCGTTTTGATTTGTATATTTTATTCTTATAATGAAATGAAGTTTCTACAATATACAATGAAGAGAGCTCATAGTTGGCCCGAATCATATATTTCATCATGTAACGCAGCGCACCTGGTACCGCCAGCCTCGCAATTTTCGTGACCGTATGCGATAGACATTGCCACATCACCTACTGTGCAAAAATGTGAGTTAGCAAAGATTTAGCTCAATAGTTTTAGGTATTGTTATTTACGTACATTGCGAAACTAACTTACATTGTTCGGGATCGACAAGACTTAAGAAATATACAAAAATGTATATCTTTCTGACAAAATATTTTTGTCGTTCTTTCAACTTTGTAAAAGTAATATTGAAATCTTCTCTTTGTTGCAGAAAAAAAATATCCGTCCATTTACCACATTTACAACATTTAAGATACTTTCAAGAAATAGTAGCGAGTATTGGACTGCCGATTTGTCATCATTCAGCGAAAACGTACTACTATTTTTGTTTTTTTTATGGAAACAAAAATGGGGGCAAACGAGCAGACGTATCGCCTGATGGTAAGCGATTACCGCCGCCCATGGACACCCGTAACACCAGAGGCATCACAAATGCGTTGCCGGCCTTGGGGGATGGGGAGCAGGGTGAGGGGAAGGGTTGGATTATGGGCCTCCGGTATCCTCACTCACTCGGTGAAACACAGCGCAAGCGCTGTTTCACACCGGTTTTCTGTGAGGCCGTGGTATCACTCCGGTCGAGCCGGCGCATGCATGCCGAAGCGTGGCTCTCCCACGGTATTAAAGAAACGATCAGATTTAGTGCTATCTGTCTTAGGAAAAAATGATACAAAACCCAATTAAACACACCTTCACACAAATAAGAGAATTTTGTAAAATATGATATGTGTAACAACAAAACTCGCATATATGTTTCTATGTCCCAAGATCTGAACTCTCATGTTTGTAAACAACATACTTTAATAGTAACTTACTGAAGCCAGTTTCTATTTTATTGTTCGTAATGATATCTACGAGTATACGTATCACATAAAACAGTTAATATCAATCACAAAATTATCAATCATTAAATTTATTGTTCGAAAATTAATTCCAACTTGCAATATGTTATATAAATAGCCGTCTGGATGGAGTTAATATCGGGGTTTATATAAAAGATTTTTTTACCTGCATAATAAATAATAACGGTAAGAATGTGGATAAATAAAGAGGTCTTAAGTTAATTTTAATTAAACAGTCCGTAGCTTCACCCGAACAACATTTTTTCCATCCCATGGAACTCTGGATAAAAGATATGTTAGCTCCTTTCCTATATCCCTTGTATATGCAAAATATCATGGAGCCCGGACATCTACGTCAGCGCCATAAATACTAACAAGTCTCCCGATTAAATAAAAAAAAGTGTTACACGCCGTTAAATAAATCAAATTAATCGCACTTTGCTACCAGTCTTGTAAAATTTAATAACAAACGTAAACTTTTTCTAAGTCTAACTCGATGTTCCTCTCAATTGTCCATGTAAACACCTGACCTGACCATTGCCTCAATTATGGGTGACGGTTACGTACGGTAAATTTCACTATGAATTAATTTTGTAAACATTATATGGTTTTGGACAAAAAAACATTTTATAAACCTGATGTCTTTCTATTTAGCATCTAAAAATTTATGAACGCAAGTCCTCGCAGTACATTTCGGAAATGTTGCTAGTTTCTTCTAATATTAAATATTATAAACTTGTTTATTGTAAGTTAAAATCAATTTATCTTTATTATCCTTTATGTTTAGTAGAAAATTGTATGAAATAAAAACTTAGACGTCTAACTTTAGTAACTTTCAAGTTTACTTTTTATCTGGTTCACAACAAAACAATTTACATTTAACTTGAAGGACTCATATTTTTCAAATTTATTTAAGGGATTAAATTATGTATTTAAAGCTTAAGAAACTATCCATTTTTAACGTGAATAAGATATATGTGAAGTTTATTCAATAGGCATCCGAGGTTATCAAGGAGAGAGAGATTGCGCTGGCGCGCTTGGACTGGTGCGCGGAACGGCACAGACTCCGCGGCGATCAATGAGGCGCCCTTGGCCGAACGCCCGCCCTCGCACCGAGGACGTCGCCCGCTGCAGTATTATGTAACTTATAGAGTCCTTCAGCACACTATTGCCACCCACAACACGTGTAAACGCAGTTCATCATGTAATCAAATATAAATCTAATCTAACCTTTGTATTTACTTTGGGCAAGATCAATTTATCTGTGGTCGGCGAAAACCAAACATAATACTAACGTTATTAAAGAAAATACAAGACTACTCAAACGATAAGCGGGAGGTAAAATAAATATTTTTCTCTAATCGATTACAAGAAATAGGGTATTGTAAATATGTCTTTTAAAATGTATGTAGAATTCAGTAAACGATACCCTTTAAAAGTTTATAACGCAATTGCAGGCAGTTTGGCTGCCAAATGATGCCCATTAAGTGTGTTCTTAATGCTGTCAGCCACAAACATCAAAAGGACAGTGAAAGAATTATTGAATTTGTGACAAACAGTCATTGACGCGCGTGGAATTTTCTCGATTTCGATATATTCGTAAATATCTTAGAGAGGTAGCATTAATTTGGAATAGTTTGCAATGGGTTTTATGTGTTTGCCTTTATTTGAAACAAATAATGAATATAACTTTCTGCGCATTATGGCAGTACGTACGAGCTCACTTATGATCTCACAACAGTACGTATTTATAGAAATACAAGAAAACAAATGACTAATTATAGTTGCATAAACACAAAGATGATGTATGTGATGTGATGGCCGAAATTAACGAAACCGCTTGAAAAATATAGAAATTTATTTAGTTTTTATTTCAGGCATGTGAATTTATTTTAAGACAACGCCGTATAAATAATCATAAATGATAAATATGAGAGCGAATCTGTTTCATGCATTTATTTATAATTGTAGAAACAAATATCTAGGTCAAAAGTAGCGACATAAGCCGTTTATTAAAAAGGGAAGACTAAAAGTTAAAATGTTATACTTATTATACTTTCTGATGCTGCGGCGGTGTTTAAAAAAGTAGTTCTTTTGCTAACAGGTATATTTTTTCTTATAATTACTCCAAGGGGCAATGTCAAGAATACGCTGTAGTGCTCAGAATCTGGCAGTACACGTCGTTGTCGCGTAAATCTACACATACCATCAACTAGTTAAAAATACATTTAGTACGATAAAAACAGAAAACACTCATCGATGCGTCAAGTACTTGGCTTGTTTACGCTACACATGATGTAAAGATATCACTGCTTTTACTCGTTACCTTACTTTAAAATTTTACACGTGTCGAAATTCATTAATACGGCCCTTATGTCTTGCCAGTATTCTAATTAGTCATAAAAACTACTAAGATACAGATGTTCTGATCTGATGATATTTAATTAACTTTAAACAAAAAACAAAGCTACCAAACTTTGTACTTCAGTCACTGTTTGTAACTATAGTTAAACCGTTATTTAAATTATCTGAAACTATTAAAAGAGTGCTGGCATTGTCTTATTGTGGTTGCTAACCGAGTTATTAATTATAGAAGTGTATTTGAAAGTGCGATTGTAAAATAAAATGTTGTTTGTGATATTTAGACAATATGATAAGTGATATCAATTAACTAGGTCGCACGCGCTAGGTGCGATGTACGATGAGCTCATGAGGAATTTATGCGATGTTTGTCGCTAAAAAACTATTCGACGACATTGACGTGGGCGCCTGTCGACAGGGGACATAGCATTTTATTCACTAGAGAAACTGTGGCGGCCACCTACTAAAATTTTTACTCTAGGAAAAGAAAAAATATCTTATAGCGTGATCGTTTATCTTAAAATGTTACAGGTTTTTATTCTCCATTCTAAAAAAATACCTGCAGTCATGATTACTTTTCGCCGTGTAATCTTATCAACATTATATATTATTGGATTCTAAATATTTAAGATGGTACTCTTCATTGAACAAGAATAAAAGATCTTGCTCACATATTCAATAGTTAATCACTCTACGAAATTATTAATTACTTGAACCATGTTGATTGAAATTTAATGGTATACACAATGCTGTTATCTTGTTGTTCCTTCTACAAGTCTGATGTCTGTCATAGCTTTGTGAAAAATATATTCGTTGCCATTTTAAAGTTCTGTTTTAATTGTTTGTTGCAACTATTAAAAGTAAACGATCTATCAATAGCTCGTTTTTTAAGTATATTTATAAGCTCGCTCTTCTGGTCTGGCAATCTTCGAGAACTGCATTCGTATAGATGATCGATTATGATTTGTCTTTAGATTCTGTGAACACTACCTACAAGACCGATGTCACTGTATCATTTGAAGAAATTACCTTCAGACTCTTAAATGTTATCGCTCAAGGAATCAGGGCAGATGAAGTGAAAGCATTGCTCAAACAATTCGTGTTCTAGCTTCTGGTACAGAAATTTAATCTTAAGTTGTATTAAGGATTGGCGATTGTATATTGGCTGAAGTGACTGGGTTAATGACTAGGCTAGAAACCTATTGTCAAATTATACTAGATAACCTCAAGACTATCTTTACACCACCCCACACAAAACATTGCTCTGAAAGTGGATAATTTTTGGATGCTTACACCTTTAAAGGTGTTTGAAAAAACTTAGCTTTAAGCACATAGTTAACAGCTAAAATTTTCACAGCCGTGGAGCTGGTGAAACAATTTTGAGGGAAAATTTTGAAAATGTGTGCCCGTGAAAAGCACAAATCTCATATCCAAAATTTTCTCGAAAACTGACTGTTTCATTTCAAACAGCTTTAGCAAGCAGATTACCAAGAGCATGTGTGTGAGCTTCACTTAAACAAACAATCATGGCGCTGACCATAGGGTATTATTCTTCCCAAAGATTAGTTTACGTAAAATGCTCGCGGAATCCGTTTCTTTGCCGTAAAATCAGTCCTAATGTCCATATCCGGTTTTCATACATTTTTTTATGAAATAAAATGTAGTTATGTCCCCGAAACATCTCAAATAAACCAATTTGTATTCTCAATTCTAGGGAACTATGCTATTTTTTATCTAAATGAATTTCTAGGTCAATTACTAAGTAGTTCAGATTTCTACAAGTATATAATAATAAGAGACAAATACCTACTTTTAATTTCAATGCGTACGAAGTCGCAGACACAAGCTAGTGTTCTAATGATAATGTTTATTTTGAAATTAATCTGCAACGTGGGACAAAATAACTACATTGACGTAAGCACAATAGAAAAGATTAATGTCAATGTCAGTTCGAAACTATTCAACGTTGATTGTTTTGCTAGCCGAATTTAAGAAACAGTGAGTCGTTTTTTGTAATTTTATAAAATACTAGATTTTATTAAAAGATAGCATAGGATATGCTTGCTATCGGAAATTCAGGGGCGACGCGGCTCTCTTTCAAAGGTAACGATGGGTCAAGGGTATATCACGGCTGCGAGAACCTCCGCGCGCTTAAACATTTCAGGAACTTTCAGACTCCGCATTTATCGAATATCTCCTTAACAATAACTTCTGTATTTATGTGTGAGACATGAAATAAATTCTTAGGTCGAACATCTACTTCGTATAGCTTTAGAAAAACATGTTTAACAAAAAAAATTACGACTTGAGTCGGAATAATGTATGGTGATATAATAGAAGGTCGGTCGGTCGGCCTGGGTCGGCATGAGTGACAAGGTTAAATTAAAAAAATGGGCAGCATTATTAGAGGGAATGTGGCGATTGACATTCGGTAGAGCAATTAAAATGGGTTGTGTACAGTTTGCATCGGCGCCGTCGGCGGCGGCTCTGCTCACAAGCACGCCGCAAATAGTTGAGCAAGGCCACACGACGCCTTCTCCCGCTATTTATCGACATCGACGACGGCACTTACGACGTTCCACATTGAAAAATATTCGCCTACCTTTGGTAGTTGATGTTGTTAACCGTTCTAGAAACCTTACGCATACGATTCAGATATTGGTGCCAAATTATTGCAATACAAAATACAGAATGTTGTCGAGCAAAACAATTCATATTGCGTTCACATTGATGAGAACTCTAGAATATTATGAAAAGTGACTAAGTTAGTTTTATAGTTACATAAATGTTACAGCGGGCAAAAATATAAGTCTATGAAGTTAACCGAAGCGTTAAGTGTGAAATTCACATCCGTGCACTATTGGGCAGACGATTTTGAAAACTTTTCACTAAATGTTGTTGAAAAACAAGATATATTAACGCTTTCTTTCTTTCCTCTATTAATTTGAAATGTAAATAAAACTGTAGTTATCGAAATTAGTAATTAATTTTTGAGAAGAATTCAATTTAATATTTATTATTCTAGTAAAATTTACTTAGGTTATTATTTTATAAACCGAAATGAACACTCGAGATTCTTTATTGTAAATACTGTAGTCAAAAATATTCAAGTACTGGGCAATCATCTCGAGCATAACTGCAATGTTATATTTATCTATTTGCTGCCTTTCATTACATTGAGTTATTTTATTAAGTATGATAATATATGTAACTAATGAATATACTGGAAAATGGTAAAATAAAATGACATTCAAGTATGGTCGAGATGATTGCTGGTACTCACTTACAACATGAAATAGGAGAGGATTGATTATAAATACCAAATGACATGCATGCAACGACGAGAACGTGACATTGACATTGGGAGTGCACGTTGCTGAGGGGCGCGGGAGTGGGGGCTACAAGAGTTGCATTGGTGCGTGCGTGGTGTGCAAGTGCATGCGGATGTCTCGTGCGGGGATACCATTGTTACGCGCAAACAGCGTAAGGTTTGTCGTATGTCTTGGGATAGGTGACTTGCGGCGCACGTAGTAATGGTCGTGGCGCTGGGGCGGTGGTGGCGGCACAAAAGGTGGCGGTGGAGGCAGACGTGAAGGCCTCCGCCTCGCGCCGCCCGCGAACGCGTCCATGGCGGCGAGCGTGCCGACGTCGCTCATGCTCGCGGCGCGCTCGCGGCTGGAAGACTGCGGCCACTCATACGATCGTTACTTCTCCCCCCAACCTCTTGCACCGCGCGCGCTCTTCGATCGCCGCCCGCCCTCCGCGTTTTGCCATCCGCCCGCCCACACGTTGCCTCGCTTTGTTTTGAATTTTTAATTTATTACCATTCATCTTGCTTTCACTACAAGTATACTGTTCAAAATCGCAACGTAACATAGGGTTTATAAAGTTCAACGACCCCGCGAGAATTTTTTTTTACATATGTACATATAGCATTACTTGGCTTCATTATAATGAATATTATTATTCATAGCATGCACATGCTAAGAGTACTTTTTATCCATGTCATGCCCATGAAATAATCATATATTTTCAGTGACTTAAAGCGTTCGAGCATAAGTTCCGATTGGTTCAAACCCTCAACCTATACCGGTTTTTATAGCGATGACGATCGTCAAAAAAGTGTAATGATTAAAACCTTTCTGTATTTAATTATTGCAACTTGTACAATTACAGTGTACAAAAATGCCCTAGAACGTCGTGTATTTCTTACATACTATATATTTATTTTATAAATTTAGGACATAAATATTTATAGAAGAGATATAAATATATACAATCAATTAAATGTTAATTTTCTACTCATAAGTAAAAGATACTTTAGATATAGACAGTTCAAAATGATCACATAGATATCTACCGTGTCTCAATATTTTAACTTGAACGGGGCAACGAAGAAGAAAACGTCAGATAAGTAACTCGGTAATGACTGAAATGAGAATTTGTATTGGTGTATATTTAAATAAACTTATATACTCGATGATGGCCAATGTATTTACTATTTTTTACTCGTACACGTACTCTTATATTATCTAGTTTATTTTTAATAAACTTCAACTAAGTGAAGTTTAGAGAGAGGGTGTTTGGAATTGAATAATTACGGTCTCGCATCTGATAACCACGGAATGTTGCTTACAACTTTGCAAGTAATACTACAAAGGACACTGCATACCTTACGTTCTATTGGTTTTCTGGGTGGAAAATTCACTACGCAAACGATGCTGCGGGAAAATGCCGTAAACTCTGTGAAATGTGTTCTTTGTTACGAATTGGAATGGGGTGACAGATATTAAAAACAAATAATCTGATTGCATTTTGTAGATAAACTGAGATAATTCGAAGTTTATAGAATTGATATGTTAATTTTGGAGTTAACGCCCTAATAGACGATATTTATATTAAGCCCGCGGTATGAAAATTATGAACAGTGAAATCGAGAGTTAACTGAAAGTTAGCGTTAAGCTGCAGCACTTTGTTTTAAGTCATGACGTATAACAGACTATTTGAAAGAAAGAGCGTTTTATTATTAGGGATCGTTTTCTCGCGACCAACATGACTTAATCGTCGAGAATTTCATGGCGCTTGCGCATTTCGTTTCGCAACGTACAAAAGCGAAGAAGCTTGTAGCGTCGCAAAACTCCAGTCGTGCTTTGGAGCTGACACACACAATTATTTTCTTACCGAAGTATTTTAGGTCTTAACTTCTAACTAACTTCTTTCATGATATTAGTGAAGCGATGTAATAAAACTATAATGTGTTCTAACTGTAATGGACCAGCTCTTTCTTCAAAGCATGCAATTGAATAAAACCCTTACTCCGCTTACATACGATGCGAAGTTTTAAGAGTGAAGACTGTGCTGAAAATGGTATGGAAAATCAATAGCTCGAGACCACTGCGTGACGTGTTAGTTACTGTATAAGACAATGGAAAAGGAAAAGAGTTTTTGTTTGTTATTTGGTCATCAACTCCTGTCAATGAACAAGTTTTAAAGCGATGACAACACTCAAAAATAATGATAAAAGTACCTTCTAACTGAACGATTAGACAACTAGATCCCAACTGTTTTAAATCAGTATTACTACTCTTATTTGCAACATGGTCCCTGAGGAAAGTTAAATTAATAAAATCAATAAAGTACTACGGCGGTTCAAATATGATCGAGACAAATCCTGACGTTTATTTACAATCCAAAAAATACAATTAATTACATTCATAAAATACATTCATACACCACCAATACTGATGCCGAGTTAGTCGAAATGTCTCGAATATTCATCCTACAGTCCACCAAAATGAGTTGTTTTACGCGGCGAATGTTGTCTGGTGTGATGCTTGTTCGCGGTCGACGATCATGCGGCTCATTCTCGACGGTTTCGCGGCTATCCTTGAATGCTTTGGGCCATTTAAGCTCGGCAACCCTACTCAGGCTCTCACTACCGAGCTGATTTCGCAAATCCAGAAAAAAATCCGTGTTTTTAACGCCTTCCCACACTAATACTAATGACAATACGTTGCGCAACGGCGGTCCGCACTTGACGTACACTCATGACCGTAGTACGGGCGTGAAAAGTGAGCTCCCGACGAAAACTATGCCACACTGTTTGTAAGGGACCCAGCTATCACATCCTCAAGTCACGAACTTCAAAACATACATGCGCGCAATCTGCAACGTTTGTATACAGCACATTTGAAGCGTCTTAGTATCTTTAGTTTTATCAACAGTCTAATTATCACGGTGAGATATGCGGAAGTTATGCTAACGCATCTGTCAAAAAATTAAAGTATTTTATATGTTCAAGTAATTTTTTGCACACCTACACCAGCAAAAATATCATTGCTATGAATTTAAAATATTTTCAATCAAAATGTATTTTTTCGTGTAGTTACAAAAGTTTTATGTAAAGTATATTCATATGGGATTGTCTACCAGTAAGTTGCAATAGATATGAATTATGAATGAGTCCAATTAGTGACTAGTATCTACATAGATATTTTCATACAATTTCAGCCTTAATATTGTTAAAAGGAAAACAACGTTTCCATGACATGCAACATAAATTACTGTAGTGTTTTTTACTTACATTACTATAGTTTACGTAATTGGATGTTAAATAATGAAGTCCGTTTCAAATTTATTTACACAAGTCTCGTGGTTAATTATTTTTAATTAAAATAAGAATGACCTACCTACCTAAAACTAAGAAGTATATTTTTTATTATTTAATTTCGGCAAAGCAATCACAATTTAAATATGCAATACTAGCGACCAGGCTGGGCTTCGTAAGGAAGTCTTTGAAGTCTCAGATTTTCTCTACTTTAATATGCATGTATTACACATATAAAACTTCCTCTTGAATCACTCTTTCTAATGCTGAAAACTGCATTAAAATCCGTTGAGTAGTTTTAAAAGATCTAAGCAAACAAACAGCGAAAGCGACTTCATTTTTATACGATGTAAAGATAACCATCTCTCTTCAGGAACTATATTCATTATACGATAAAACTTTTTATATTTTCTATTTTTTCTCTTTTTTTTCCTATTTTTATGTACACATTGCTGTGCAGAGTCAAAACCGCAAATTAATCAAATATCAAAAAAGGTCTGTGAATTGTAATCTTTCTTTGAAATGATTTTTTGAAGACCATTTTCGGATGTACACATTTTACGAAATGCGTTTTTAATCAAACAAACGTGTATAATATGATTCGCGTATCTGTACTGATTGTTGCAGAAGACACCTTTGTAGGGTTCAGTACCTCAACAGGAAAAAACGGCACCCTTACCGGATTAATTTCTTGTCGGTGAGACCGCGTGAAGGTATCAAGGTGAAATTTATATCAAATACTGAGGTCAAACTTCTAAGCCAACGTAATGAAAAGATACGGCCGTTTATGCTACAAATTTTCGACAATCGCTAAGGAATCAAAACCTACACTGAACTCAGAATCTTGAAATTTAGTACGAAGCAACGTCTTATAGCACAGATAAATTAAAAATTGTGAAAAGAATAAATTTTTAGTTACATCTTATAATAAGCCCTTTATGCCGCAAATTTTCGACACTCGTAAGTGAATCGAAATCTTACTTCCCGTGAACTCAGAATCTTGAAATTTGGTAAGTAGCAACGTCTTATAGCACAGCTAAAGGAAAAATTGCGAAAAGGATAAAATTTTAATTACATCATATAATAGACCTCGGTGCGCGAGTCCGACTCGCACTTGACCGGTTTTTTTATTACAGTATTTATTTCTCGACTAGGTAAACAACACACCCGCATCTAGCATTGCTTATCATTATACACATGTAGTTTTAAATCAATTCATGCATCCTAATGTGGCGCAGTCCCATAAAAATTTGACAGTGATATATAACATCTGGTCACTTTTCAAAATTTTATCTTGTATTGATGCTTATATTTATTCGTCTCGCTAGACGTGTAGTACTAGGACTCGCAGGATCTTTAATTGATTAAAATTTTGTCACTCTGGATTCTGGCAATTTCATTTATGTAATGGAACTGTTCTCTGAAATTATTTAAGCCTTAACGCATATACCGGACAGGCATAGCTGATATTTATACATATACGGTATAAGTAATGAGCCACATGCTACTTTTGGCATCAGCGCTGGTAACATGAGCTCGTTTGCTGTAGGTTTTGGCAACTGTATCTAATTTTTTTGAAAATAAGTAAGGTAGGTGATCTAAAGCAACTTTGTAAAAGGGAACACATGGTAGAGAGAAAAATTACTGAATCATTTGCAGACGCACGAATATTGAACTGGAAAATAAATTTAATTTCTGGATTCTTCAGATACTCCATTTTCTTAAATAATGAAAAAACAGTAAGAATGCAACCCAAAAGTACGAGTATGTGCTTTATTATGACTCTGATAATAAGTATGCAAAATTTTATAGTAACCCGTCGAGCACACGAACATATGTTCGCATATTTATAATTCTGATATTGCGGATCTTACTTTGATTTCCTAGTCACTGAATCATATTCTAAACCACAACATTAGAACTATTCTCTCTTGTGTGTCAAAACTACAAATTAGCGAAATATCAATATAAAAAACATTTCAAAAAACGTGTAAACTAAACAGAAGTTAACCTTTATTTTATCTTATTATCATGCACTCCGTCATTGCATCAATGTACGTCAAACTGTGGGAGACTTGCAAACAAGTGCACTGTAAATGGAGCCAAGTGCTAAATAAATTACAAACTGTACAGCAGTAGCTTATACACGAGATAACAAAGATGCAACTTAAATTGGATGAATGAAACTTGAAATAGAACAGACTGCTTGTTAGATTAAACTCGGGTGAGTAACATGGTCATGAGAATTATTAACGTAGTTCGGACTTTGACCCTTAATATTATTTAAAACAAAATCGATTTTCTAGTACTTTCTACACGAATTCAATATACGACTTCACTGGTGCATGTATCAATACCTTAAGACTTACTCATATTGTGGAATTTTCAAAAGTTTATCTTTTTAGTGTTATGTAAAACAAGAACATAATGGTTATTGTAAGTCTTCATCACTTTAGGAATTGATTTATTAATTAAACAATGACAACGTTCCTTTCAATAATTTATACGTCTATTTAATATTAACTCATTTTTTATTTAACCGTGGGAGTGCCCTGCTCGGCACATATGGGCATGGCTCTCAACCGAAGCGTTACCACGGCTTCATGAAAGCAATTCTTTTTACGTTTCACCAAGTGTTACCACAGGTTCAATTCCTCTTAAAACAGCAGGTTCAAAATCATGTTTCAATAAAAGCGTATCATAGGTATTTTTTAATTATGGGGAGTAAGAGTTATTCGGACTACATATACATTATACGTAGATCCTATGGACAAGAATAGACTAGACACTTCATCAACACTCTATTTTAACATGTTTTTTTACAAGTTATTTGTGACAATATCATAAAATCCAATTATGAAACGTATATCAACGATTCGTCCAAGTAAGTATACCAACATAAAAACACTAGTAAAAAACATAGTTGTATGTTCTTTTCGTGATTCCGTATATACCTGTCCAGCAGTAGACTGCAATAGGCTGTTGATAGGCTATATTTATACCTGTACATTAATAAATCTTACATAGTTTATAAAAATTCCTTCAAAATATTTTTATTTATGGTACTTTTAAAACTTAATGTCCACTTGGGTGCCACAGTGGTCTAAATTATGCGGTAATTCCTGTAAGAGAAGACACCTCTCTAATCATCATTTTATATAAATTTATTGTGTTTTATTATATGGCGCGAACTGCAAGCGATATACACAGTAAATGCATGTTTGTGAAATTGGCAGTATAAGCGTAAACAATGAATGTTTTATTTTAGTTAACGTAATTAAATATGTAATTTAATGTGTTTAATATACATTATTCATACATTTTAGCTTTCTGCATTCCATGAGACAGCACAAATAAGTTTGTGCCAAATCTCATATTCCTCCGTCTGTTCGATAAGCTTTAAAACGGTGTACAAAGCTTATTCTTGCCTAGTACATATTAGCATGTAGATATTCAGTATCGGTATTGCTCTATCTGTACTTTAATTTTATCTCATTGGAAATGACTCATTTTTCATACTTAAACCTTTCAAATTATAAATGAGGTACTGACTATCAATTTTAATCTAAGTAAATGATCTTTTATAACAGGTGTTAATTCCTACATATTTTATTCGTACAATTTACTCATATTAATAAATCAAATTTATTACCGACTCAAGATATGAGTAATTTGATTACACAAATATCTAATCTAACGTGTTTTGGCAAAGGATATCTATCAGCTGCAACATCGCTGATGCCTGACATCAAGGTATAAAGGTAGAATAAGACAGTTATTATTTTCTTTATCTTCCATTACACATCAGATAATTTATTATATTCAAATGACCTTTTTTCGGGGAATGCTTTTCGCACCATATCTTTCATGGGGAGACAGGGGCGTGTTTGGGACTTCACTGTCATATTTCCCCAAGCATGCATGCATGTGACCGCAGCGACTCTTAGGCGACGATTGGGGAACTAACGACCTCTACCGCATGCATACCCTTCGCCGACTCCTTTGAGCGGGAGGGGCCCTTTCCCGATCACGCTCTGTGGGGTCAACTCGGGGACTAATCGCCCAAAATGCTCTTAGAAACTCCACCGACTATACAGGATGAGGCCAAGGTACTTCATGTACTGGTTTACCTGGACTTCAGTGACATCAACCCAAAAGGTATGAGCTACGTGGTTCCTGGCGCCTGCTTAGGCCATGAAAACATATCGCCTTAGTTATCTGAGGCCCAGCTCACGACTTTTTTCTACAACACAAGCCACCCCCTGTTGAACCCCAGGCGAGCAGAAGTACCTCTTCGAAACGGGGCCCTCTAGCCAGTATTAAGGTATCGTCTGCATAGCAGACGACACTTAGACCTAAGGGCAGACTGGGGCGCAGAACTGCATCATATGCAAGGTTCCATAAAAATGGACCCAATACAGAGCCCTAAGGAACCCCGTAACTTACTTCCCTTTGAATATTGAAATGACCTAACATATCAGACATCTATTTTAACATATATTGGCACTCGTGAATTCTCAAATGCACTAAGTATGAATAAAGTGAAATCAAGAGACAATGCGACCGTTTCGTCTCGAGTCCTGTAATTAAAAAACGACACGATATCATAAAAGTTCTTCTCGAAGAAGTTAAATAGGCTAAGCTGTGTAACATAGAATGATAGAAAAATGTTACATTCATTCGAATATTTACTTATTTGGAGTAGTATAGTATATAGTAGTATGATTATTTAGAGTTACCCGTAAGTCTGATAATACCTTTAAAAAAATTTTGTCCGAGTATGATTAAATTCTAAAACACCCAACGAATATAGTATAGCATAATATTGGGAAGGTAAATATGAGAATAAGCGCTATTCGTGTTTCAGAGCAAGAGTATGAGCTGTTTAATTGTATTGAATGGAAAGACTACATTTATAATAAACATTGTTCAAATCATACAACCCAGTACAAAATTTAAAGTAATTACGATTTATATGACGCGGTAGTAATGCAAATATACTGATTTTGGATATAACTACCAAAAAATAGAGCAGTAATTAGTCATGCCATAAATATTGATACAAAGAAAAACAATTTTTTTTACTCTACGTAAAATTTATTACTATTACAGTGTGTTAGTTTAATAAAATACATGATATAAAACCATTAAAAATATATGAATCTTTTTCGAAGTGGTCTCCATTGGCTGCAATATAGTCCTCTTAACGTTGAGGCCAGTTATCAAAAGCAACATGCACTCTTTCTATGGGATTTTTTTACAGCCAATCATATGGATTGTTTTAGGGACTCCAAATTATCATAGCGTTTAGAACAAGCCTTACTCTCTAAAACTGACCATAAATCGTTCCATCAGTCAGTCATCAGTCAAGATTGTGGATCTCAAGAATGGTATCTTGATACAGTTATGTCGGTGTTTTGATACCCTTTTCACAAAAATATGGCTCAGTCACTCTTTAATAGCCAATACCCCACCAAACCATCACTGAAGTCGGATAATGCCCACGTTGTGCTCTGTTGACTAATTGGAAAGCTTTTTTAGAGCTTTCAGCATAAACACGATCATTTTGTTTGTTAAAATATGCTCAATTGTAAAAAAAATCTCATCCGTAAACAAAATTTTTCTGTGACCAACTTTTGCGTACCGCTTAATTAGTTGTTTTGATTTTACCACCCTGTTCTTTTTAAATTATCAGTTAGGGAATGACCAGTGCGTCTCTTATTGGCTGCAAGTCCTAATCATCAAAGTCATCGTTTAAAATACGCGACATGGTGTTATCTTTATCTCCCGATATAAAATATTTTGCTTTTGGATAGGATTTCTTAGAATTCTTTCCTTTACTGCTTTGATCGCCCATTTCGTATTTTAAGTAGTGCAATCACAGCAATTTGGTTCTCTTTATCAATCCACTCCATAAAAAATATCAGATTATAGAATATAGAATATAAAAATGTCAGATTCCAAATTCAAAAGTATTAATTTTGTTTATTTTTAATTGTAACAATATGTATGGCCAGACTAAGCATAAGTTACTCGGTTTGAACAGTTTAAACAGTTCACAATGCTCTTAAAGTATGCAAAGTAGCTTCTTTGCTTACTTAGCGGAGTGTAGAGCCAGGGTTTTTCGTAGAGTAGCCAGTTGCATATGCGAATGCGACTCGTAGAGGACCAACGTTTGTTGTAGCCAGCGGAGACTAAAAATGTTAGCTATCTTCACTCTTTATTTATTTAGTTTGTTCATGCCTCAAGTTTTTTAACTCCAATAAAATACGACCCGGAACGAAGCGTTGAGGAAGCGATGGGAGGGGATACAAGTGAGGCGAGTAGGTAAACCAAGTAAAATATTTAACTACTTAAATCATTATAACAACCTTTAAGAGTACAATATTAATAAATCTCGTAGTAGAAAGAAGGTTTTGGCCTACTGTACCACGTTGTCTAGACGGATTGGTATAGGCTTATAAATCTCGTAGTAGAAAGAAGGTTTTGGCCTACTGTACCACGTTGTCTAGACAGATTGGTATAGGCTTATAAAGGAAAATTGGCAACATAGCTTTGGCAAATAAAGCTTTTGGCCCACATAATTTTCTCTCCTAAGACACCTGTAAGATGAATAGGGGAAGTAAAAGTACGTATTCTTAGTAAGTTACTACACGATACTACATTCATTACTTAACAGTTACATATAGCTATATGTAAATGTTAATACTAGTGACTATAAGATACGGGTACTAAAAAGGACCAGAAAATAGACATAAAAATAACGTATCTACTCATATTTACAATTTACATTTGTAGCATTATTTAAAATACCTATACACCTAAGAATTGAAATACTTTGGAGTACAGTAGCTAATATGAAGTTTAAAGTTTTTGGAATGAAATTTAGGCTGTTTTACAAATATAAAAACTTGCAGGTAAATGTAAAATATTCATACCAACATTTTTTCAAGATCGTAGCACTGTGAAGACCGCATTCGTATATGTTTTTTTATATTTTAGTTACTGTACCGAAACCAATTGAGAACAGTATTAAAACTAGAATAAAACTTTCCTATCGCAAGCAAGAGGCATAGCTATAACTTTCATTAGAACTTATTTCAACAACTGAGCGAAAATACGTCCAATGCTGGACAGAGAACATTCCCCGGACAGGATAGAACCGGCTGTTATGGAGAACTTCTTTAATTATGCATACATAAACATTCATTAAAACTGAATTCAAAAATTGTTCTGCTAACAGTATATTTATAATTTTATTAAAATAGCAAAGCATTAATTTGGTGTACACACATACATAGTACACAATTGTAAGCTACTTTTAGTATCTAGTTGATCAGTACACCTACATCACGTTTGAATTAAGAATTTGAAGAAATGTTTTTATTATATTATAATAGTATGTAAATTTTCAGTTGGATCGTGTTGTTAAAAATATTTCGTGTTCAAATAATAATTATAAATTATTACGTATATAAATTTTGATAGAGTTTATTAGAATCACTCAACAAACATTTTTATGATTGTAATATGAATGTTTCATATTGTGTAAGACTCGATTGAGTATATTGTGGACATATTTTAGGATTATTTGATAGTTTGAAATGTTTTGTCTACAAACAATGAAGGAAATTACACCAATATTAATATCATCAAAAAAAAGGAATAAAAATATGTACAATAAAAATAAAGAACTTGACAAAGCCTGTAGATTTGCCTCTTTTAAGTGTGGAAAACCTTACGGGCCCTCACCCCACTGGGGTGTGCGGCGGGGTGGTTTGTCGGAATCGGACCGATTAAAACCACACGGTGTGCCACACTGCGCTTGAGATGGGAGGGATCCGGAAAACTGCTGTTATAGACGAATCTGAAATCCTCCCAGCGCCTGCCTGCACTGATTCGGGCTCCGTCTGCTGATAAATTCTCCAATTATGCGACGTACGCCACACGCGTACCACGCCGACCAGCAAGTTATCATGGTTCCACGATCAGCCTCACGCCACTTGTGTAACTCTTCGGGAGGAGGGCGAAGTCCCTTCTCTGCCCGGAAGTAAGCCACCCATCAATAAATTTCTGCATGCACCTCCGCCTCCAAATCCCGAGGGAGTTCCGGCCAAGGCGCACGGCGCCTTGTTGCGGTAACCGCGTATGGCTCTGACCGCCAATATCCTCTGGGGACGCAAGAGGCGCGCCCTATTCTGGGCGATATCCAACGACACCGTCAACAGCACGCTGCAAAAGCCCATTGCCTCTTCGGTCACGACACACAGACTCAGTACTGCATCGACCTTCGAACGCCCCTTTCAAAATCCTAATTGAGCGTCTGACAAATCGGGGCCCACATCACGGAGGTGCCGGGCGATACGAGCAGAGAGTATCCTTTCAAACAATTTGCCCGCCTCATCTAACAACACGTTGGACCGCAACATATTTAAAAGTAACTGAATCCTACCCCTGTCAGTCAGTCTGGAAGAAATCGCCGTAAGCGACTGGATCGCTGATTGTTATATCTACATATTTGTTTTGTGATAAAGACAATAAAGATAAATAAAAGTATAAACTTTTTTCATCAAATTACGAGTACCGTAGGTAGGTAGGCACATAGTTATTTGGAATGTAAATATTTTTAAAATTAATTAAGTTTTATTGATTTATTTTAGTTATATTACGCTTGAGAAAATTTATACTTCAGTAGGTGCAAGTGATAATATTTATTAAGTTGACAGATTTGGTTACTACCTACTGGAATTATTAAAAACTAGCTAATAGTTTGAAGTATGTTTCGAATATATTTACGCACCTCTCAAGCAGGCACATCCCATGATGAAGCCCATCATAGAGAGCCGCGGCGTAGGTGGTGGTGGCGGCGGCGGCGGTGGCGGCGAGGGCGGCGCGCGCCTGCCGCTGCGTGGCGCTCGCGACACCGCGCCAGATATTACCCACAACACTTAACCCACCCAGGACCGGCCATTCTCATTTCGTTGTAATGAGACATTGTCATCAAGTAATATCAACAAACAAAAGGACAATTCAAAATGTTTTTTTAATAATCTATAAAAACGGTTCTTCAAAAAAAGGCTTTATTGTACAAATAAGGCCGCTTGTTTTCACCTACGATTCAACTTAGTGCACTTCGGTTGCTTTAGTACTTTGACACAAACTTAGTCATGTGTCATATCAAAAATACGCAATGCGGTGCCACATTCAAGTCATAAAAATAGGTACACACTTCACTATGGTACTACGCTGTGTTCAATAGCAATTTAAAGTAATAGAATTTCTAATAGTTTCAATAGAACGTGCTCGTACGAACAGAGCGGGCCACCGAGGGCAACGTCGCCGGTGCACCGGTCGCGATCGCGTGCCTGCTGTCGATCGATACCGCACGCAAGTTGCGGCTCTAGCTTAATCATCGACCATAATGTTAAATGATACAGAAAAATACCAATAAAGCATAATACCACGGTTAAACACCGACTAAACGAAACCGACGAGAGGCTGACCAAAAAAATATTAATTGGTGAAAATATTATCACAGGTTTTAACACACAAGTTTAAAAAAACCTTACTGTGTAATTTACGTTAATCATAAGTTGCCTATATGATTTTAAAATATTTAGTAAAGTTTTTTAAAGTATTCAGTTTTAAACAAAATCCTTTGCATTCTAGCAACTCTAAGAGGGGTATTTAAAAAGAATTTATTTTTTTATTATTCTTAGATAGACACTCATTAAACTCAACTTTCAATCTTAATTTTATTTTATTTTCTATGCAGTGCATTCCAATAGCAAAGCTGCTTGCAAGTTTACATTAATATGTAATAATCATTACGGCTTTTTGTTGCTTTAAGCTTACAATAACATTAAAATTTATTTAATAACTGTCCACTTTAATGTTTCTATCCAAAAGCTTACGAATAAGCGAACAACAACTCTTACTGCTTTAGTAACACTACACCGGCGAGCTTAAAAGACGCATGAAGCTTCTAATCATTCGTTAGTTATAATAATTTGAACGATTAATAGATAAAGGAGGAAAAGACATAGAATGTGACTGTGGAGTTCAGTGATTTGACAGATGGTATATCTTTGTGGGCAGGTAATCGAGTGAGGTTAGGGCAGGCGGACGCGAGGGTCGGTTTGCGGCAGGTCGCGGGCCGGCGGGCGCGGGCGGGCGCGGGTGCGGGCGGACCGACACTGAGGCGCGCGCCGCACAACCGCACCCCGCGCACAAGCCCTACGACCCATACTCAACCCCCAGTCGCCTTCAACATTATCTAGACTTCAGCATAACGCCAACGGCCTAACCATATATTTAACACCTTCCACGGTTTTCAAAGATTCTGACATGCGTATTCAATTAAACTCAACGGCCTATTTCACTCTAGTAAGAGAAAGATTAACATAGAAGTATAAACACAGGGGGAATCAGAACTATAGAAAATACTTTTAAAAAATTATGTAAACTTTACTACGGCATTCTCAGATTTGCTTGACATGGATAACAATTCAAATAAAAATTGCAAAACAAATTGAGATTCGCGATCCGCAAAATCTTTCAAAATACTGTTCAAAAAGAGAAAAACGTGATTACTTGCCAACCGAATCGAGTTCAGTTTTATTAAGCGTGCCGAAAATACATTCATGCGTGCTAAAAATTGGGTTACAATGCCAACAAAATAGATAATGAATTAACAAAAGTTACAAATACCAGCAAGTGGAAAAGTTTTTTGTGTGCATCGGCCAAATTCAAGACAGTACAAGTACATACAATACCTTAGCAAATCATACAACGGTATAGCCTCATTTACAAGATACTTCACTGAATAAAAATTTGCGAATGATGAAGTGACAAATGTTTGTTATTTATTTCTTTGCTTTTAAATTGCCTATTGTGACGCGTAAGCAGTTTTAAGAGCATTTAAAGTACACTTGCAAGCGAAACATGACGTCGCCGTCGGTTTAAAGAATGCGGTAATGAAGTTAAATATATTCATAACATATCATAAGAAATTTAATTCATATGATGTTTTTATGAAATTTGTAATAAATTCTATTGAGTTGAGTACATCTATGCAATTCTTTTAAGAATCGTTTAAGACAAATTAAACGTCCTTATTGCTAACACAAACTTCTGAAAATGTGTTGACTGATGCAACAAGCCTAAAGCATATAAATTTTCTGCTACAAATACTATTAAAAAACTCTGTCACAGCAGTAACAATCACAGATTTATTGAATAATTATTAAAAAACTAAATAAGTAATCTGTGTATTTAAAAAAAATAAGTATGGGTATTGAGAATATATAAAGATAACAAATATCTAAATAAACGTAACTCAAGAACATTCACTGACGCATGCCCAATCAAGGCGAAGGCAACAAAGTGAAAAAAGACTAGAGAATTTACGAAAAATATAAAGTAGAGAGGTTTTCGTGTCGGTAAGTGTATTAATGTGATATGGTAAAGTCGTAGTCAGCGTGTCCCTAATTTCAAAACAGTTTTATGCAAATAATTACATAAATTTATTTTTTTAAAATATGAGTAATTTACTGCAATACTCTTAAATTATGTAACTGTACTACATAGTAAAAAACAAGAACACCGGCACTTCTAAGACTTGACACAAACCCTTTACCGATCGAGAACGGCTTTACATAAAAAGTCAAACAAATAAAATATCCGTTTGGACAGTTTCAAAATTTAAAAAAAATTAGAACAAATTATACAGTAACTACGGCTTATATAAAAAAGCACTACACAATATGAAGTTGTACGACACGTATTCTTGTCAGTGACGTCAATGACGGCAGTGTGGCCCTGGCTCTATGACAGCGTATGTCAACGTTCGACGCTCGTCCTGTCAGGATGTCGTTAATTCCAGCCACGTGTTTACTACCTTTTCTCCAATTATTACATATAATCCCATTCAATAGCTTTATTCAATAAATAATTATGAATATGAATGGTGACATATGAATATATGGGCCATGAAAATATATTTTAACGAAGAAACGTATTTTTATTTAAAAAGGATATACCTGCATGTGTATTTCAAGGATGCCTGACTAGTTTTGGCCCCGGTTAGGCAACTTTATCAAAGGAGGAAGTGACTTTCCGCCTCCGCACTGTATAATGTCATATGTACTTTATGACTATCGTACAGGAAAGTAAAGAGTCTAAGAAATGTATCGTTTCTTAGAAAATTCATCATTTCATTTTCATTTCATTCTTTCATTCATCGTTCATACACTTCTTTTTTGTTGTATCAACAAGCTCACTCACCGTAATCAAATGCAAACAAATTTATTTTTGAAGTGAAAACTTCTTTGAGCGCGTTAAGCACTTTTTAGGTAATAAAAAAAATGGTAGGGGGAAATGTTAAGAGATCGCGTCACCGTGCCACTGTCACCTACATGCTGACGTCACAAAACTACTTTAGCTGCGTTGAGCACTTTTTGGTAGTTGAAAATCTTATAAGTTCGCGTTACCGCGTCACCGTCATAATGATTTTTTAAACATTATGAATGAAATTTGTAATTGTACACATAAATTTTACAAATAACATTTTAAGTTTCTCTTCTATCAGCGGTCCTTATGACTGCCAAGTTTTTTATTTCACGTTAGATAATAATGAGTTTTATTACATTCAAAACACAAAATTAACTACTGTTGAAAATTACAAATTGAAAAATTAGAATGATTGATCCCGTTGGGATTTTTATTAGATCATTTTCCAGATTAAATTAGTAAAAGTTATAAAAATNTTAACAAAATTAACAAAAAGAAACCGACGGGAACACGGGAAGCACCAGTTTTCAAATTAAAAAGAATCATCAAAATCGGTTACATAGGTTACTGGTAACAAACACAAAAATAAATACAGTCGAATTGAGAACCTCCTCCTTTTTTGACGTCTGTTAAAAATTGGAGAATGAATAATAATATCTAATACATTTAAAAAACCCGACTGCGTCAGTGTCTGCCATGTTTGTTAAATTCAAGTTTGTTTTTATTTAGTTTTTTTCCCCCATGTCACTCTCACGACTAAGATGAACCTATTGACACCATTCTCATAAAAATACGACAAGCGGTTTAGGCTATAGGGCGTGCCAAAGAAATATACATACATACACTAGTAAAACAGACAGGTCAGTCTTAAATGCTCAATTCAAAGTTCGATTGAACATTTTTGTAATTCAAAGATTTGGAGTCAAAAATCTTTAAACTTTTAAACATTAATAAGTCGTTAATTAGTGACGCTCAGAGTCCGCGCAACATTTATTTAAGAAGAATTGCAAAAGAAAGGTGATTCTATAATCACCTCTTTCCTTTTCCAAAACTTGGAAAGAAAAGTTTTGAAAAGTAACTTCCGTTTTACATATGCACTTCTTCAGGGCGTCACCATAACGGGGTTTGCGGGGGTGTGTATGAATCAGGCTTGACTAAAACCCATTACGGTGTGAGACATTTGCCTGAGATATGAGTAGTTCTGGTAGTGCTGTTCCCATTCGAAATAACTTAAACAAAAATGTGACTTCATTCTGCAAATTTATTATGTTTTCTTAGCTTCTCTTCTTTATCTCCGGTTCTAATTAAGACTCTACACGGTTTATTTTGGTCTGAGAACACTAGTCGATACAAGCACTTAAAGCCTTTGCACACGTCAATTGGTTTGCTAGGGAAATTACTTCAGGAAGTTTAACACGCATTTAATGCTGCGATGATAGGGACTCGCTCTCTACTTTTCATAATTACTAACTCCTTAAAATATTACAGTTCTCAAAGGTAACATGAATAATTTGTTAACTACTTTTTTTAGCTCATTACTATCTTCAAAGTTGGAACATCATTTTCAAATTTAAATAGAATCAATTTTGGGCACAAACAAGTACTCATATTTCCGAAAATATGTTTAACAATAGTGACAACGTTGCTTAACATACACACAAAAAAATAAGTCAACTTGAGAACCTTCTTCAGTTTTAGTCTGTTAGGTTTACACTAGACAAATCACACAATTGCTTAAAAAAAGCTTTGTTTCTGTGTACAATTGCTTAAAAAAAGCTTTGTTTCTGTGTACAATTGCTTAAAAAAAGCTTTGTTTCTATGTTACTTTTTGCTTCAAAAAATAAAAAAAAAATAGGATGTGATGATCACTTGACAATGTTACTACAGTGGACCACCGATAATACGGCCCCAGTCTAATCCGGCGCCCCCTGTAATCCGACATGACTTTGAATTATGTTTGACAATCTTCGCTAATGTAGATTACTAAATTCGACTTACATAAATTAAGTATGATTTGTACTTCAAAGTACACATGTAACAAAGTATATAACATATAGATTCTTATTATTGGATATGTAATTTGTCGGATTACGTGGTACTCTTTTGTAAAAAATTCCGGACTATAGCGGTCTTAAGCAGTGCTCTATAATCCGACAAATTCGATAGTCCGACACTGCCCTGCACAATGTTTGTCGGATTACCGGAGGTCCACTGTACTTCCATTAATGATGGTGGAAATGTAAAATTTACCTTCAAGTTGAGCGTGCTATTTATGCATAAGTAAATTCACTCAACTATCCCATGAGCACAAGTTTCTTATGTTATTTAAATTGACATGATAGTAGCGAATACCCTTATGCGATATAGTTAAGCAAAAGGGATGAAAAATAACATTATAAAGTAGAACAAACTTAAGAGCTTAACCCATGGAAGAGCGCTCTTACGTCCCCAGTTTCACATCCCCGATATAAATCAATCTTAAGTTTATCTTGAGTTATACGTACCACAGAAATTCTAAATTGGCGTAGTGAATTTTAGTCTTAAGTAAATAAGGTTATAAATTGTAATAATGAACACTAGGATTGATTTACTACTTCTGATTGCGAATGAAACCTTTTATTGTGCACTACCTACCATTAGAATTTGACTAAAGTGCAAGTGCTATTGAGTATGGGTGGAGATATGACATCGATATTGATAATGAGTAGATAATTAATTAACTTGTAATAATTTCAATTTTACTCATTTATTCAAATATTCAATTCGTATAAGCAATTTCCTCCTCTTTCCATTGCCTTTCCTTTTTACCTGACTACGGCAAAGTCAAAAGGTAGATTAATAGTTTTGGCACCGTAGCCCCTAAGCCACTGGAATGTTTTTAATAAATGTGGTGTCAACAGATTCTTAATAATAGGCCCGGGGTAACACAGGCTATTCAAATTTTATCAAACGTATCAACGTAGTCGAGAAATCGTTTTATTAAATTATTTATTGTTGTCCACTAAATATTTTCTTTTAATATAATCCTTGTTTTCTAATTTTAAATTCCCAAAGTTATCCTGGCTTATCACAAAAACATTTTTCACCGACCTTAAAAAAAGGAGGAGTTTCTCAATTCGACTGCACTTTTGTTGTTTGTTACCTCAGAACTTTAGACTGGGTGAACCGAATTTCATTTTTCCTTTTTTTATTTGAAAGATGGTGCTTTCCGTGTAGTCGCATTTCAACTAGTTCCAGTTCTTGAAGTCAGTTTTCTGTGTTAAAATTTTCGTTTATTTCTATTATTAGAAGTAAACTGTCAAAAAAGTTGCAAAGCACTTACCAATGACATTATTGTTTTGATGGTGGTGCTGAGCGGCGGCGGCGACGGCAGCGGCAAGGGCCGCTTGCTGTTGTGCCAGCTGTGATGCGAGCTGCGCATGCAACGCCGCGTGCACGCCAGCCAATCGCTCCTGCCCTGACATCGCGCCGCCGCTCCCCACCTCGCCTCGTGCCTCCTCGCCGCACTCAGGAGATGACTCCTCATCTAAACAAAAGCACTTTATCATTTTGGATCTATTTTTTCTACTGTACGAACGGCGTAGAGGTTTAAGCGGTCAAACCCCACATGGGACAGCACATTGGGTGATCCACTAGTTATTGTTGTGAGTATGTCTGATCAATGTGTCGGTTGATTGTATGTTTGATCTTTTTGGAACGAAGTTCCTTACGGCAGGCTTGGAAGAGATAGGGATTTTGCTGCGCGACCGAACTGAAAAAAATGTGATAGTAAAACAGTAAGAAAAAATCCGTGGAAAAAGTGCAAATTATTCGGTGCAAAAGAATTAAATACGTAAGTATTAGTTTATTTATAAATAAAAAATATTTACATTGGTTAATTTTTAAAATTTAAACATTTCCTTTTAAAATTGAATTGAATATTTTGATGATTCTACATTAGCCGAAGGAACTTCGTTCCTACCTGGTGTCCCACGACACCACATTTTTTATTGTTTTCTAAAATTATATCAAAACATTAGTAGACCAAAAACTTCAGAAATTGTAGGCAATAAGTCATTTTCTCCCCGTAGGTAACAAAAGTAGCAAAACAATTTAAACAATTCTTTTTTCAATTGGAACTCCAGCCAGACTCTGTTCTATCTTATTGCAGATCTCCTAAACATTTTAAACTAAAGGAAAAAGGTTTAGACAATTTTAATATTTTCAAGGGGAAATGAATCTAGATTGAAAGGTGTTTTTCTGGCTACTTGTTAACTGACTTCTAGAAATAGAAAAGCGCACGTTTTACTTTATTTTCTGTAATATCCATAGAATAAATTGGTAGTTTTACTTTGAAACTTTTTAAGGGTTTGTATACAATATTTTTTAAAGGGCCCAGGGCAGCTTACCTTTCTTAATTTAGGTAAAGATCACTGTTAAATGTTAAATATATGTATTTATTTTACAGTCAATGAAACAATGCCACATGATAACGCCCTATCGCCCTTAACCTTCATGTGTGTTTATACGGCTTGAGAACCATGACCAATGCGTATATATGGTTCGAAGTGTGCGACTTGAGGTACTTAAACGTACCGGTTTTAACACTACTTGCTCGCTTCCTACAGTTATTGTTCCGGGTTCCGCGCCGGAGGCTTTACACTCAGTTTTCTCATTATTAACTTTTTAATTGCTATTCTTAACATTCGCCTTTTAGGGATATCCTTAAGGTAATTAATATAAAACGTTTTCTGTAGATGCCTATGTGTATTCTACATTTTCAATACCGAAATTTGTCGTTTTTCGTAGGAATCTTTTAAAAAAGTAAATACTAATTTATTTAATTTTAATTAGAATATAATCCTGACTTTGAAGCCGATTCCCAAGTATTTATAAAGTTCAATTTGAACGCAAAGCATCACGGATTTACTTAAAATAACATGTTACATAAAGATGTAATAAAACGAAAATGAAAAGTAAATAAGTAACGAAAGTAAAGAAACACTTTAATATTTACAGTCTAAAATATTAAGTCAAAAGATAACGTAGAAATGACAAGGAAAGTACATAATGTAGACGACAGTATTATATTGTCAGTTGTCACAGTCAATTAAAATAACTTGAACCAAATAAACTTGTGGCATTGTAAAAATAAAACAATATACTTATATCTTTGTTTATTACAGTCTAGATAATAATTATTGCTGCAAGTATTTATCTACATATTTATCCATTATATCTAAGTAATATTTAAACCGTTTAGTCTACTAATTGGAAATTGTAGAAAAGTTGCTACGAAGAAAGGGCAGTTCAAGAGTAAGTAAGTAAGTTAACTGATGGGTTTCCATGGAGGGTTTATTAACAATGGATCTGGCTTGAGCGATTTCTTTTTTATGTAATCGCGGACAAACGAGCAGACGTATCGCCTGATGGTAAGCGATTATCGCCGCCCATGGACATCAGTAACACCAGAGGTGTCACAAGTGCGTTGTCGGCCTTTGGAGGATGGGGAGGAGAACAGGGATGGGAAGAGGGGCTGGGGTATGGGCCTCCGATATCTTCACTCACTCGGTGAAACACAGGGCTAGCGTTGTTTCACACCGGTTTTCTGTGAGGCCGTGATGTCACTCCGGTCGAGCCGGCTCATTCATACCGAAGCATGGCTCTGCCAGATGTTTAAAAACATAATAATATGCCGCAGTTCTTTGTTGAAATCTTTTAAAGTGAATCTGTGTTTGCTGTCTAATACTAAAGGTAAAATGTCAACAATTATGTATTAAGTTGTATACTACTATTTCTAATCTCCATAGCAAGTAATTACTAAAACTAAAAGTCGCAATTCTATACAGTCTGACACAGGAAAAAAATTATGTTATATATTTAATGATATACTTTATCCCTGTGCAACGTTTATTTAACCTGTGTAGTGACTAAGGAGCGTCAAAAATACCATTCATCCTAACCACAACTCTACAAAGATAAGGAAAACAAAACACAAACCCTTTACCAACTTGTCTAATCAGGTCTTGTCTTTCTCAGAAGAGGTTTATGTCCAGCAATGGACCATTATAATAATGCACTCTATACTAATTCTACTGGGCCGAAAACATGGCGAGGCTTCAAATTTTGACTGCCTTTGTGGCGTAGTGGTAGCGAATGCGACTGCTGTGCAAGAGGTATCGAGTTCGATTCCTCAGTCGGACCAAATGTTTGTATGATCTACAAATATTGGCTTCGGAGTTTGGTGTTTTCTATGTATAATATGTATTTATAACAAAAAAAAAGTATTTATGTATTTATATCAGTTGTTTAGTACCCATAATACANTTTCTCTAAGGGATCGCATTAGAAACGAGGTGATCCGACAAAGAACCAGGGTCATCGACGTAGCCCACAGGATTAGCAAGCTGAAGTGGCAGTGGGCTGGCCACATTTGCCGAAGAACCGATAACCGTTGGGGTAAACGAGTTCTTGAGTGGAGACCGCGTCTCGGCAAACGTAGTGTAGGACGTCCACAAGCCAGGTGGAGCGATGATTTGCGCAAGACGGCTGGCAGGAGCTGGATGCGAGAAGCCATAGATCAAACTAAGTGGCGTGAAATTGGAGAGGCCTATGTCCAGCAGTGGACTGCGATGGGCTGATGATTGATTGATTGAACGTTTATTTAACCTGTGTAGTGACTAAGGAGCGTCAAAACTACCATTCATCCTAACCACAACTCTACAAAGATAAGGAAAACAAAACACAAACCCTTTACCAACTTGTCTAATCAGTCTTGTCTTTCTCAGAAGAGGTTTATGTCCAGCAATGGACCATTATAATAATGCACTCTATACTAATTCTACTGGGCCGAAAACATGGCGAGGCTTCAAATTTTGACTGCCTTTGTGGCGTAGTGGTAGCGAATGCGACTGCTGTGCAAGAGGTATCGAGTTCGATTCCTCAGTCGGACCAAATGTTTGTATGATCTACAAATATTGGCTTCGGAGTTTGGTGTTTTCTATGTATGTATAACAAAAAAAAAGTATTTATGTATTTATATCAGTTGTTTAGTACTCATAATACAAGCTCATCTTAGTTTGGGACTAAATGGCGTTGTGGTTAGATTTCCGAAATATTTATTTATTTATTATATTAGTAATAAATTTAAAAAGTCGGCATTTGAGCACCAAGTGTAACGATTTATGAAAAGTCGGCATAAAGGGAATAAATGTATAAAATTTCATTTAAGTCGTCATAACAAGAAAGTCGACACAAAGATCACTACCCGGCTAAACATGCATCGATTTCAATGAAAATTTGCATGGGGATTTAACGGTCACTCTTTACCGCGATAACTGATATACACGCATTTGGATCCGCGGGCAAAAACTAGTTGCTAAATAAAATGACACATATACACATGCTTACGAGAGAATACAAAGCAATTTTGTGTTAGGTTGAAATAAAACGGGTGAAAATAACTAGCTTAAATTAGAACTAGTCCTATTTTTAAAATAGATAAAATTCCACGGGCACCTACGTCATAAACGGAAGTTATTTTGTTTTTTATGTGTCAAATAATTTTCTTAACATCAAACGGAAAAGAGACATTCAGTGTTTTTATGAGGCGACCGTTTTCAGTGTAACTCATATTAAAAGTATATCAGGAATGTCTGGTTATCTTTAAAATATTGTCGTTTTTGAAATCATAAAAGCATAACTCTAGCGATCTCTTACATTACACACAATAATAATACATATTATTATATTATAACGTTTGTTTATAGAGTTAAACGTCTACATAAAATTATAATATGCACATTTTCAGTATGTTTTACATACTTTTTATGCCTTTGGATATTCTTTGGCTAAGACAGAGACGTACATAT
>PKRV01000040.1:2727377-2742606 GCA_003709505.1 Hyphantria cunea
ATATACATATATATATGAATGATGACTTGATTATCGGGTACCTTTACAATTACATTATATAACAGAAGAACTTCTACTTATCCTTTGATATAAAAATAGAATATTAACTTCAGTGAGCATAGATAATAATAGATTTTACCAAACTGTTTCACTCTTAGCTTAGCATGTAAGGCGAAGCAGAAATTAGGTATGCTAAATAATAACACAATTTCCAAAATCTGTTCATAAATTACGGATTTCTCCTTTTACCTTTTACTGAATTCAGTAAAAAATCAAGGGAATTTTGTTATTGGACTCAAAATAAACATCCACTTTATAGAAAAAAAACTAAATGAAAACAACTTATTGTATACATTGTTAGAATTCATCGCGTTTCTAAGATGTATATTACACTTACTGGCTTCGGGCACCGGCGTAATCGGGCTTTCTGGCAAGAGGATTCCTTTTTGCACCAATTCATCTCTATTTGCTCGGACGGATATCTTCCTCTCTAACGCTGCAAACAACATCATCGATTGTTAAGTATAAGTAATATAAATATATACGAGGTATATACATTTTTATGAATACATTTTTAAACATCAAAAAGGAAAAAGGAAAACTGACTTATTAATTTGAATTTTATCAACCTGTACAGTAAGATATTGAATGGGTTATCAAAATAACCGTTTATCATCTCGTGGTATAAGATAATAAAGATATTGATAACACTCACTTCTAGAAGCAGCTTCGAATTTTTCCGATTTCTTTTTCCGTTTCCACTTCCACGGTTTGAAAAGTCTACCGAATGCTGAGAATTTGGACTTGGTTCGTTCTGCCGGTGGCGTGCGCGCGCCTGACCCCAAACTGTTCGTGCGTACCGCTGAACCATTTTGTTTCTTAGCTGCAACAAAAGTATGACAATTGTCAGCAATCATACAACTTTCAATGGTTTCCTGAACCATGTAATTTTAGATAAAGAGTTGAGCTACGACTAGATATATTATAGGTCTGTTTCTCTGTTTTATACCTTATTTGAGTCACAAATATCTTTTTAAATTCCTTGTCTAATCAAATTTTTGGGCTCTATCGTTTACCAGGCAATAATGGTCTGGTTTACTGATGCCATTTCTACTCTCATATTAAGAACAAAGCGAGTGTTTGGCAAGTATAGCGTATCTTGTGGTTACGTTATCCACAAAAAATACCTCACATAACCTATAGGATCTTGCTGTTTTTTTATTCTCATATGACGACTAACATCCAGTACATACACAGTACATCCAGTGAGTAAGTAGAATCACTAATTAAAATGTGATTTCTCATGTCGTCCAACACTCGTTCAGAGCCCAAATCCCGCTATAAATCTCAATAAGACATTGTTACTAAGTGCTAATTAAGCATTATTTATATACCTATTATATTTTATATTTGCTGTTTGTGTTGCCTGTTGATTTTATCGTTAAAAACTGTGTTTAGAAAAACAAACTTCAACAAAAACTGAAAGTGCGAAAATGAGGGAAATAGTAAAATGCATGTATCAGTAATTCCTGTAGATAATTATTCGTTCAAGCACTTTTCATTGAAGTATAATGGCTGAAAAGAAGTGGTTTGGAAGCAAAAGCATCTAAGCATGTATATGCAAATAGAAGCGATAGGAACAGTTGTTTACGTTATCAATCTGCGCTTCATATGCGTCTAAGCATCAAAGCATAATAATAGTTGCATTATCTAGTTTACAATTTAAATTATTGTTATGCATAAATAACGATATATTTTATACTCGATGTACAAAGTAGGTCGCAGCAAGAGTTAAGTTGTTGGGTGAATTAAGTAGTTAAAATAGCTACACATACTTGGATGAAAGACTTCATCAATACAAAAAGACTCTAGCACTATCGGTACAAATAGTACGCACACGTTCATGACACATCCACACAATCAATGGCCCCATTATGTCGAGAGTCTATTGTTATGAACTGTCCGCGCCTATCACAACACAATACCAAGGAGAACTAAATATACCTACAAAAGAGAAATTCCCCGTCGCTGCTAAGACCATACATTTATACATTTCATGACGTTTGTATATTAACAATATTTTTAATTAATTTGGATCACTCGAAAACAGATACATAAAAAATAATATTAATATATAATAAGTAAACTATAAAAAATATATTTAAATATTGTGTGTATACTTCAGTAAACGAATTTTAATAGTATAATCTCAGTACCATAATAATTCTAAGTGAAAATAATCAAGGACTGAATGGAATGATCACGAGAAAGGCAGCACAAAGCATGCATTACAAAGTATAGAATCGAATCATTGTTATGCTAGTGGCGTCTCTGACGTCCTCGAAATAACTTTAAGTTCAATTTTCTAAGAAGCAGTACAAAAACTTGAACTGAGTAAGACGAATACTTGAGAAAGTATAATCCTGCAACTTTGTTAAAACACACATGGCTGGTACTAAGACATATGAACAAAACAATATCTTTCAGTAGTTTGCTTGTTAATCAATATCCAAAGAAACAATCTACATGAGAATACAGATATATTACGACAAACAATACAAAATCAGTGATTAAAAATGCTAGATACGGTACCGATTTGAATTTATAGAACATAAATAATATCATTAACAATGAGTATCATCATCATTTATTTTAGGCTACTTTATATTACTAATTTGTGTTTGTTCATGATCGATCATAATTTTAGTTTTTTCTCGTAAAGAAACGCAAATGAGCATTGAGTCAGAACATATATGCTATGTTAAGAATTACATTTACCTGGGACAACTCATTTCATTTAAATCCTGTACAGTAAAACAAATAGACAGTAGATTCAAGTATACTTGGAATAAGTACTGGTCTTTAAAAGAGATCTTCAAAGTCGACATTCCCACAAACTTGAAGACTAAAACGATGAACATTTGTCTTACTCCGGTCCTAATCAATGCATGTCAAACCTGGCCTCTCAAGCATTCAAACCTGACCAAGATTAAAACTTGCCAAAGAGGAATATAATGGAGCACCATGAATTTTAAATTAAAAGATAGGGTAAGAAACTCGGAAATTACTAAAAGAACCAAAGCGCGAGACGTGGTTAAACCGGTTCTGACACTCAAGTGGAAATGGTCCGGCCACGTTCAAAAAGTAATCGTAGGAAGATGGTCGCAGGCAGTCACAAATTGGTATCGACTAGACAAGAAAAGATGAAAGGGCAGACCGTTTAACGACGATATCGTGGAAACTACGGGCCACCTGTAGTCCAGACTGGCACGAGATAGACCCACTTGGCAATGTTTGGAGGAGTTTTTCCGCAAAACGTGGTCCTTTCCTTACATCTAACACTTAAATATTAATTAATTAGTATTCACAAAAAATATAGATAAGATAAAACATAATGTTAAGATATTTAAAAACACTAAATGTAGTAAGGAAATTTAAGCTACTAAATAAATAAAATAAAAAGTAATATGATTGCGTTAATGGTTATGAAATGAATATTGTGAAATTATTAGATACTAGCTTTTGTCCGCGGCTCCACCCGTGTCTCTGTTGGTTATCGCGATAGAAAGTTAATCTAAGTCCTCCCTCAGGAAATTCCAAATTTAATTGAACTCGTGGTTTAGCCGTGAAAGCGGGACAATCAGACAGAGTTATCAATCAACAACCCATAATGTCCCACTGCTGGGCTCGGGTCTCCACTCAGGAGAGGGTTAAGGCCATATGTCCCCACGCTGGCCAAGTGCGGGTTGGGGACTGGCAAGACAACGTTGTGGCTACGTAATCTTACCGTTGGATGTTTTTAAGCCGCCCATAGGTCTCCAACTAAGCTTCACTACTGTTATCCTATGATAAAAACCGGGACCGACTGCTTAACGTGACCTCCGAATCACGGAGACACTCATGGTAACATGCCACCAGCGGCCACCCATCCAAGTACTGACCGCGCCGTCATTGCTTACCCTCGGTGATTGTTTCTACTCACCGAGTGCAACTGGGCTATGAGCGCCTCTCAGGGAGTTATAATATTGTGAAATTATTAGATGTGGGTATAGGTAGAGGGTTGATAATATAATATACTATCACAAGGCTCAGGTGTGGTCCACCAACTATAATCTCCTTAAACCTAATTTATATTTATGTATTTGTCCGTTAAAATGGTGAAAAACCAGTGTTATTATTTAAATAACTTTTAATTGCACTTGCCCCCATACATTTTTTGGTACACAATAAAATGTTTTACGATTCTATAAACATGGTTTTCGAAATTATAATAGACATTTACAATGCAATGCCTTTTTCCTACGTACTATCTTATGAAACTGCCTCTTACAAGTAAAAGTGTAATAACAACAGTGGTTTGTCTTTCGTTGTTATCTAAAATACTATCTACAAATGAACCGACGACGAATATAAACAGAAGAAAATGAACAGCACATCTGTCAATAAGAGGATATCCTCTTGTATGATAACGTAATAAGTCAGCAAGAATATTTGAAGAAGGAATTCTTTTAAAGATAAGAGACAATTTATTTTCATCTATGCCATTAGCTTATTACTGAGTAAAAACATCTTTTTGTGTACTTAAAATCCTAATCACTACAGCATAAAGGAAAATTAAAAATAAAACGTAATATATTTTTTACCCACTATACAATCGTAGTAAGAAAAATATCTAAATGTTAATCAATGCTCCTTCGTACCAAGAATTTTAGCAACATTTTTTACTTCGGCACGTTTACCTTTTTAAGGCATGCGCATAAAATAGTAAAAGTATGTATACATCGACGTCAGAATTTAATAAATTTGAATATCACAATACGATAAATCACTACAAAACTGCAAAACAAGTACTGTTGTAGAGTATGTGAAATTAAAAAACTTGAATTTATTTCGGAAATGATCCTTACTCAATTCTATAGGAATATTTTCATTGCATTCTAAAAATGTGTATAAATAATATTGCAATTATTCCATGAAAAGGGTTTATGTATGAAAAAGAAATCCCATTCATAACACGGTTAGTACATGACTAAAGTGATACAGGGGTTAAATTGCCGTCACGAATCTTTACAATTGAGTTTTATGCAAAGTTAACACGCGCTGACGTTACAAACATAATTAATATGAATATAGTAATAAAATACTATTAAAATGTGGTGGTTAGAATTTATGATGGACAAACAGAATTGTTATAACAAACACTTAAAGAAATGTGATATCACATTAAATCAACAGCTTTTAACAGTCCACTGTTGCACATGTTTTAGGTTAGGTTTAAGTTAGGATTTGTTTCAAGATTTTCTTCTCTTTGCAGTGATGTTATCCTGTGTCGTTTACTCCCTCAACCCCCTCTTACGACACTCCGTATTCTTAATATGTCATCACTCGTACAAAAATGTACACAGGTGTAAAACTTATGTTTGTAAATGTACTTATTTCATAAACATTCAATTCAAAAATTCATACACCTACTAAGAATTAATAATGGGTGTGATGGGAATGACGCTTAATTTGCCAGTTGTGAGTCATTGCCTTGTGACGCTGCGACTCGCCTACTACAATTGCCAAAGCCCACCAATGTGCCTCGCGTCCTCACTTCTCACCTTGTTACAAGATTTGAGGTCCTTACCTTCTAAGACCTCGACCGTTATTCACGATAGATCACAGATATGACAGGCTTTGACAATCGTATTTTATTCGCTTATTTAACGAAAATTTAAATAAGTATGCTTTTGAAATAGTATTACACATTAATTTCTTAAATGTGTTACTTCATTTATGAAATAGTGGTTGTAAAAAATTGTTTCAAAACATTTTGACGTCATAGAACTGTATTCTTTTCGTACGTTTTTTTCTATTCTCAAAAACACGATATAATGTTTAGTATTTATAGAAAAAATATATAAAACATCGATTTTAAATAGATAGCGTGCCATAATGAGAGTTGTGACGTAATCTGCTCAATGTCAAATTCATTTAATACAAATGACCGTATTCCGGAAGAACGTCTATAGTTTTATTCCCTGTGATTAACGGTAAACAACAGCATATTTGAAATCTCATTAACGGCAATTAATCGATAATGATATGACCAGTCAGAAAGGCATTTTGTTTAATTTCATTTGTGTGCACTACAGACATATGGGTGTTTGAGAATCATTTCAACAAGCTAACAATGATTCAATAGCACCTTTGCGTAACAAATGCAATAGTTAATATGCTTCTCAAGTGTCATTTACGGTAACAAAGGAGCATTCGTTAATACGTGTTCGCTGCTGGTTACAATGTACCTGCTTATAATTATTATAGTAACAGTCATCATCTTCCCAGCTTTTATTATTCTCAAGATTAGATTTTATTAGTAGTTATAGTATTAGTTTAACCGGTTTTACCTGAATATCAATTTTTCCACGGAGTGAGGGTGAACTGAATTCGAAGGTTGAACTAGTTGTCAGTATATTTGAAGGCACTGACTTCCCAATAACGATAGTCATGGGTGTTCATGACAACTGGGGCCGACGGCTTCACGTGCTCTCCGAGGCATGAACGGGAAACACCGCCATATTCTATACTCCGGGCTGCTGTTTAGAATTTCCTGTAAGAAAAATCCAACAGCAGTCCGGCCCGAGATTTGAACCCGGGACCTTTGCATTGGCAGTCGCTTGTGCTAACCGCTAGACCAACAAGGCATTCAACAAAATCACACGGACCGATAGCATGTGGGAAGGAGTCTGCTGATTGATATACAATACCCTCTTGATTAGAAATGTTACTCACAATTTGAAGACAATAGATATCTTCTGCGAAATAGCCTTATACTGTGCTGTATAATATTCTTACTATTCGATCGTCAGTAAATATGATAATGTTGGCTTCAATTAAAACAGATAAATCAACGTGAACTAGGCAGGAAGCAGTCATGCGTACTCCTTTAATCATTATTACTTAAATGCAAATTTTTATTTTAATAATTTTTGACGGACTTAATGCCCAGGGCATTTTCTACCAGCCAATCTTCAGGTAGAGAGCTAGTAAGGTAGGTGCAGCGAGGTTACAGTTGTACTCAGCATCAGAAATCGATACAATTGACATTATATAAAAATACAAATATGCATATAAATATAAACATACACACATACGCATATATAGAAAATAGGAGGTGTATTTTTCGTTAAGTTAATACGCCATCGTATCTTAACTATATTGTATAAAATGAAACTAAGATTCAAACATGAATATTAGCTATATATGGTATATTAGAGTTCGACATACACAGACACTCAGGTCAAACAGCCAGCAGATTCCCTATACAGTTATAGTATGTGAACAAAAGCGTAAGAGCACAGAATGACATCACGGTTCTGGAAATAATACAATTGAGATAATATCACTATTATACTTTAACAAATACTCGTACTAGAAAGCGAAAACGTTCGCAAATCATTTACGGAAATAGTGGAATGGTTGTTTAAAACATGGAAAACTTTCTAATGAAAATCGTTGAACTTGTACGAGACAATTCTCTTGCAATCTAAGTAAGATCATCTTGCGGGCGTAGTAATATTCACTTTCAAGTTTTAATTTCTCTTTGATCAGAACATAAATAAACGTTCTCAATATATCTAAAAAATGGACAAGGCAGAGAAACAACAATAACCAGTAAATCAAAGGACGTTTAAGTTTAATTCTTACAGAATAATGGGTCAAGTTCCTACATAGGCTAACGAAGACTCTTTATACGCAGAGCTTTATTTATGTTTGCCTATGGCAATTTAGCTTCTGCTAGAATATTATAAATATCATTGAAACGAGGCCGTTCTACAATCTTTTAATATGTAGGTACTTGTTGCCTATAGATAAGGATACCTACTTAAAATTAATATCATTAATCAATCAAGGATAAATACTGACTTGAATTCAAGTCAATGCATAATATTATCGGAAGCATGAACATGCGTAAAAGCCTACCCTACTACTGTTGTGAGAAATATGTGGTCTATTAGCATTTTCACTTTCGATACATAAGCGTAAATAGAGACTTTCAGCTATGAGAAAACGTGAGTAAAATCAGTCTCATCAACTTTGCGTTTTTGTGCTGTAGAACAAGTGAATAAAACAAATTGCCCTCCGAGATATATCATATATATATATTATATATTTATCACGATATAATTTAACGTATAATTAAATTTAATTATTGAATAGCATTCCATACACCACAACACCAATACATGCGTGCACATTATTAAAAATATTAACAAAGACGTCATTTAAAATACGAAAAAACCGTATACGTTATTAGAAATTAATAACATTAATGATAAAATGACCTTACAACCAGTATTATTAAAGTATACAAGGAGTTTCCGAAGGTAAATTTACGAGAACTTTAACTGAATCATACTTGTATTATATTTATTTTTATTAAAAAAATTGTAAAGCTTTGTAATAGTTTAAACAATATAATTTTTGAAATGTTTTGAACATTCTTGACAAGGAAAACTAGTTTCTGTGTTGTTGTTATCCTCATTTGGTTGCTGATGAACGAGACCAAAAAATGAACCAAATTACTACTATATGTATATAAATACTGTTCTAGAATATATATAGTAAATACTACACACTCTCAAAGCACTAAATCAATAAGAATTAAACTGTTGTTAAACTATATGTATACCTACGTGCCCATCCATATTTATATAAATTTGAGCATGCTGAGAGTTTTGTTATGACACAATTTTGTTTTATGATCCTAAAATATGAAATATAATGACACGCAAGTGCTAACAAAAAATAGGTTGGCATCGTAATCTCGTGACTTGTGACTAACCCAAACCACTCCTGCAGGTAGCGTGATGCCGGTAATAATATCATTCATTATTCGAGATGGACGATACCAACACTATCCCAACAACACTGGTACCTTTTTTTATTACTTTTTATATTCGTACATCTACTGACATCCATAGCAGAAACTAAAATAGTTTTCAGTATTTATACCCAAACTAAATATTTCTCATTACGATCCTTTCAAGAAAATAAACGAGTGCAGTGTACAATGGGTACACTGTTATGTAGTTTTAATATCGCAAAGCTATTGTTAGGAATGTGGCTGAGCGTACAAAGACGAAAAGTGGAAGGGGGAACTGACCAGCGACTGCTGCCACCTCCTTCGCCCCAACATGTAAGAAATCAGTAAGAGATAACGAGCTAGCAATCAGCTGCCTGCGCTCCTGAAAGTCGAGTTGATCGAGGCTGCTGGTCCTTGTCCCACGCACCGCCTGAACGGGCGCGCTCAGCGACATGTCAACTACGCGTCGCCATGTCGTACAGACGACATCCTCAGCATAATAACAACACCATTTACACTGTCAATGAACACAAATAAAGGCACACGAAATGTAAATCAACACGGATACCGGCGATCACGATAAATTCATTGTGAAATGCCTGCGTCGCTAGAGACGCTCAACGGCAAACTGGCATGCGGGCGGACGGTAACGCGGGGTAGAGTGGGGGCTCGCCTGCCTGCCTCTGTCCCTCTTGCATGTTGCAATGCACTCGACTCGCCTCTCGCCTCTCCAAGCCGTTATGCATGCCATAGTTGTGGTAAAACGACTGGCGAGTATCCGCCACGCCGCGCGCCCTCACATCAACACTGACTTGACAGACACGATCTACCAGCGACAGACTTGTGTTGCGCGATTGTGGCGACTTGTCCGCCAGAATTATGGGCATTTTGATTCATTTGTTGTACATTTGCATTTGAACGCAAACATCGGAATTAATTTAAGTATTCTTTTTCTTTTTATAAACGACATTTGTGAGCTTGTTCACTAATTTCCTCATAGAATTAAACTGTGTAATATTGGTAGGATGTGTTGAGTTCAAGGTTGACTCTATTATTGTAAAAGTTAGACGCAATAGTACAATAAAACGGTAAAGGACAATCAGAATTCATAAAAGTACTTACTTATGCGCCAGTAACGCGTAACAAGAAAAACAAAATACCTTTCATAGGATTATTAGTCGATTACATAAAAGTTTTCAAATTGGCCGTTTTTTTAAATAGATTTTTATATTTTTTTAATTAATAAAAATCAATCAAAATACGGAAATATTTTGATTGATTTTTATTTCAAACTCTTTGTATTGAAGCATCAACTAAGTCCACATTCATTTAGCTACAAAGTGCAAAACATTGTGCAATAAGAAACATATTCAAGTTGTTTTTGATTCAATGATTTGTTATATAAAAGCTATTAAAAATAAAAGTCTACATTTAGTAGTTGTAAGCTACATTTAAGAAAAATTCACAATCTCAGTATAATAGATGCTTATTTATTTACAGTTTTCAAAGACATTTATTGTAATTCCTGTGTTATATTTGAAGACAGTGCCACCTGTCGGCGCAAATTTGCGTTAGTAGTAGTTAATTACATCTTTCGACAAAAGGTGGTATTAATCTTCGTATTTATAATTACGTACTACGAAGGTACATGTGGAGGCGGATANGACAAGGAAAACTTAACACAACCGCTGTACAGACCCGTCTGACCAACGTGGTGTAGTACGTCAAAACTGTCTTTCGAAGAAGAGGCGTTAGATCCAGAAGTGAACAATTAAACGGCTGCTAGGCTGTATTGATTATGATTATTAGACTACAATATGAATAAAATTTAAGTGCAATTTCAAATTAACAGCTTTTCACTAAATGAATTTAAGTAACACCGTACATATTTACCAAACTTATTTCAAAAATCCATTTTTTTTATTTTTGTGTTTATTTCCGGCTAATCGGAGAAACAGACGTGTTTTAAGTATTATATTAAGTCTTTAATCATTCATGCAATCGTAATATCTTAACAATGTATTGGATAATATGAATTCAAGTAGGTATTTACTTTACCGACTTTAGAATGTTTTGTGGCAGTAGCAATAGCGTTAATGTAATGTATATTATTACATTATATAATAAATTAGCTGACCCACGTAACCTCATTTACGTCTCCTATTGCCCGTAAAAATTTTCTCCAGTTTTTGTAACATTCTTTATTGGTGCTCCGCTCTTATTGGTCATAGCGCGATGATATATAGTCTATCGCCTTCCTCGATAAATGGACTATCTAACACTCAAGGTTTTTTAAAATCGGACCCATAAATCTTCAGATTAGTGCGTTCAAGCAAACGAATAAACTTCAGCTTTATATATTAGCATAGATTTTAGACTCATCACCAGACTCCACTTCACTCATCAGACTCATGAGAATTTTAGCAAAATAAAAAATTGTGTCATTTAAGCCACCAATTTTTGTCCAGTGGGGGCAATAATTGTAAATCTTCAAAGTTATATTCAAGAACTTTATTGTTTGACAAAGAATGAAATCCGGGAAGTGTCTGTACCTCTAAAAGGTATTACGAATTAAATAAAGTTTTAATTGTGATTACACCTCAACAGAAAGTGAAATGCCTGAAGTAGAAATGCCTTTTAGTGTACAATCAATCTTATTATCATTGAGTTTCTTAAGAGATGTAGAGATGATCATGGGTTTCCCTTTAAGACAAAATGACATCGTCAAGTTAGAACATGCATAATCTTAACAATTAATGTCATTCGCAATTTGAAATTGAATCACCCCAAAGGGTTGTGGAGCATCAAACAAAAAGTTATTACGTAGGCATTGAAAAGCATATATCAAAATATTGACTTGGACACCTAGATAATTACACTTGATAATTTATGAAATGAATTTATTCAACTCTAAATTTATGTATGAACAAATGAAATTCAAAACATAAAATATAAAAACTAAAAATCAAGGGTTTTTTCACAATCGCTGGTGGCGTGACTTACCAGAAAAAGATTCCAAGACTTATATGTAGCTTTGGGATCTTTATATCATATTTATACATAAAAGTGAATTTATTATTCGCACTAAAACACGTGCAAGATAGGGTCGACTTGGCTGAATCTGGTCTTGAACTATTCGTAGGAGTGGAGGGAATGTTTAAATGGTGTAAAAATACGAAAAAAAAGTATAAATAAAGAAAACTGTACGGTACCTAATAAAAGCAAAAGAAAGCGTACGAAAATATTATTTGTTATTCGTCTTAAAATGTTTGTGGAAGTGCAAGAAAAGTTTAAATTATGAAAACCAATGCAAGTAAAATTGTAAATACAAGTTTGTTTCCTCACACCAACAAAAAGGGAGTAAATTTATTTCTTTTGTGCGGGTCGGTTAGTTGCTAGATCAATCACATGCTTTCACACCAATGTAAATAAGTATAAGGTATATGACAGAAGTAGTTTTTTTGTCAATTATTCCAATCAAACTTGAATATTTGGATTTTTTAATGATCTGTCAGTGGTGACGAATTAAGAATACCGAGTGTCATCATTCCTATTGATCTCTAAAGTGTGATAATGGTTAAGGGAGTAAAAGCCCTAGGACAATATCACTACAAAGAGTCGATCGTATTCGAAAGCACCTGTCCTGTCTATAAAGAGATCTAATTTTATCAACGGATTAAAAAAAAAAACTTGTTGACTCGTCTCGTAGTCTCATAGTTAGTGCTAAACTAAACCGCAGGTAGTACCTTTTATACTAAGTAATGTTTAAGAACTATAGATACTGTAAATTCGCTCATGGAGTAGCAAGTTTCCATGGGTTAAGGTAATCACTTAACAAGCGTGATGTAACTTTTTATGAAAAGGATACAGTGAGAAATGTATATATTGGCCTCGGTAGTTTAGATTACTATGAAGATTTTCAAATTATTAAATTAACAACCCATAATGTCCCACTGCTGGGCTCGGGTCTCCTCTCAGGAGAGGGTTAAGGCCATACGTCCCCACGCTGGCCAAGTGCGGATTGGGGACTGGCAAGACAACGTTGTGGCTACGTAATCTTACCGTTGGATGTTTTTAAGCCGCCCGAAGGCCTCCAACTAAGCTTAACGACTGTTATCCTATGATAACAACCGGGACCGACTGCTTAACGTGACCTCCGAATCACGGAGACGCTCATGGTAACATGCCACCAGCGGTCACCCATCCAGGTACTGACCGCGCCGTCGTTGCTTGCCCTCGCTGATTGTTTCTAATCACCGAGTGCAACTGGGCTATGAGCGCCTCACTATGAAGATTACTTATCTGATATTACTTATCTAAACAATTATTTATAATACTGTAAGTATCCACAATGAACGTTTTGCAAACATTCGTTCAGCCAATCAAATCGTGTTGTCTAACCGATTTCCTGCCAGGGTACCTACAGTTAATCTGACTCTGATAGTCTGTCTGCTGCGAGCGGGATTGATCTTATAAACTGTGTAAGGTAGACCAATTGAAGGTAGACCAGAGAATTTCATAACTAATATTAGATATCAATTTAAACGCCCATTAAAGAACGCTGATTTTTCTCCCTCCTAATATAACTTATATTAAATATCTTATAGTGACACTAAAATATGGATCTATTTTCTCACTAGGCTGTTTAACGATTTTAAATTTGGTCTAAACATTTAACAAACAAATAAGTAATCTGGCAGATAGACTTATAATTAAAAGAGGGCATCTTACTAATATTTCAGCAATTTTAAGTAAGGTCAGTAAACTTTGCCCATTAAAGATGCTTAGGTTACGGAGAAAACGTCTAGGAAATTAAAAAAAAAACATTGAAAAGATGTCAAGTGCATACTTTACACAAACGATTAGATACTCAGAAGCCGAATAATTTGTTATTCTACTACGTATAAAAGAAATAAAGACTAAAGGATTTTAAAAGGTATGTATCAAAGACCTCACATATTTTTTCGATAAAAGAATTGCACTATAACTTGATACACTTTACATTTTCATCCATACTATTATTAAAAACATACAAATATTGTAAATTCGAAAGTAACTCTGTCTGTCTTTATGTCTGTTGCCATTCCACCGCTTAACCGCTGCACCGACTTCAATTAAATTTAGCAGATACTTGAAGATTGTTGAGACAAGACATCGACTACTCTTTAGGCGATAACCTACATACACGTGGGCGAAGCCGCGGGTAAAAGCTAGTATGTTGTAATTTGATGGCATATAGACATAACAGTCTTAATAGGTGCGGTAGCATTAAGTCTTAATTAAACAAGGACTAATAAATATAAGAAGCAAAACGTGCAAAAAAGAAAAGTCTTCATGCAATCGTATACATAAAACAATAAACAATAATATTATAGAAAGTTATAACCTGTCAATCCACGTCTGTCTGTTTTATCTGTAAAGATAGACAACTCAATTAACAAGAGAAAACACATACAACCTTTGATTATTTACTTGTCTTATTCCAAACTTTACTGTTGTTATGCAAAAAACATAGCCATCTTAATACATAAATTGTGGTCACGATAGTAATAATATACATTTATATAATATATTCTTTTTCGATAGCGGCAAAATTATATGTTATGTACCTAAGTATTTATATTACAGGTACTAGGCGACCCGTGGTCATTTCGTTAGGCGTTAATCACTCAAAATTAAAAATTGCGAAAAGCATATATTTTTACTTACATCGTATAATAAGACGTTTATGCTGACATTTTCGACACTTGCAAGGGAATCAAAACCTACAGGGAACTTCCCGTGAACTCAGAATCTTGAAATTTGGTACGAAGCAACGTGTTATAGCACAGATAAAGGAAAAATTGCGAAAAGCATAAATTTTAAGTTACTTCATATAATATACCTATCGGTGCGAGAGTCCCGACTCGCACTTGGCCGATTTTTTATAAATGACAAATATGCATTTCATACTTCTTTGTCTTCATATTTAACTTAAGTATTTAACGGACTTCAAAAAAAGAATCAAATCAACTGTTTTTTTTTTCATGTTCGTTACCTCAGAACCTTCGACTGGGTAAACCGATTTTGATGATTCCTTTTTTTATTTGAAAGCTGGTGCTTCCCGTGCCCATATATATCAATTTGGTCCAGATGTTGCAGTCGGTTTTATTTTTGTTAATTTTTTTTATTAGATATTGAACAATTGTTTTAGATTTATCGAGTCAGCAACCTCTTTCAATGCAAGTAGTTAAACACTATATGGCGCCTATCAAGACAAGTAAATATTCAAAGCATACAAATTAATACAATAAAGAAAAATACTCAGAATTTTCCTCTACATATCTAGTGTGGCATCAAGAGTCGTTGTAAAACCTTGATTATCTACCTTACTATTAA
>PKRV01000040.1:2742844-2827381 GCA_003709505.1 Hyphantria cunea
TTTCCAACTCTTTGTATTGAAGCATCAACTAAGTCCAAATTCATTTAGCTACAAAGTGCAAAACATTGTGCAATAAGAAACATATTCAAGTTGTACTGCCAATGATTTGTTTTATAAAAGCTATTAAAAATAAAAGTCTACATTTAGTAGTTGTAAGCTACATTTAAGAAAAATTCACAATCTCAGTATAATAGATGCTTATTTATTTACAGTTTTCAAAGACATTTATTGTAATTCCTGTGTTATATTTGAAGACAGTGCCACCTGTCGGCGCAAATTTGCGTTAGTAGTAGTTAATTACATCTTTCGACAAAAGGTGGTATTAATCTTCGTATTTATAATTACGTACTACGAAGGTACATGTGGAGGCGGATAAGAATATGGAATATCACTACCTCTATTTCATCTAGGGTTGCCAGATGGCCGGTTTCTTTTGTTAAAAGATTACTTGTTTTGATTTGCTATTAAAGCTTAATAATTCATTACGAAATCATAAGGAGGTGCTGAATTTGATTTATTTTATGTACCACCAAAACTTATTTAATTTAATAATAAAGTATTCATTGTCTACCAAATTTTAAATATTTAACGTGTTAAATTTCTACCAATGTTATAAATCTAAGCTTCTTCAAATTATAATGTAATTGCTGGTAAAAGTAGGTATTTGAAAATAAATTTAAAGAAAGAAAGCAAAATATTTTTTCTGACATACACAGGACAACAAATGGCATTTTCAAATACAATGAATTCTCAAAGGAATTACTCCTTTGAAAAAACCAACACCTGTTTTTTTTAGAATTTTTAGCTGGCAACCCTAATTTCATCGCGTGGGTGTGGTAAGAGCCGATTAAGGAAGAAATCTACGCAGGATAAAATAACTGTAAAGACAAGGAAAACTTAACACAATCGCTGTACAGACCCGTCTGACCAACGTGGTGTAGTACGTCAAAACTGTCTTTCGAAGAAGAGGCGTTAGATCCGGAAGTGAACAATTAAACGGCTGCTAGGCTGTATTGATTATGACTATTAGACTACAATATGTAATATGAATAAAATTTAAGTCCGATTTCAAATTAACAGCTTTTCACTAAATGAATTTAAGTAACACCGTACATATTTACCAAACTTATTTAAAAAATCCATTTTTTTTAATTTTTGTGTTTATTTCCGGCTAATCGGAGAAACAGACGTGTTTTAAGTATTATATTAAGTCTTTAATCATTCATGCAATCGTAATATCTTAACAATGTATTGGATAATATGAATTCAAGTAGGTATTTACTTTACCGACTTTAGAATGTTTTGTGGCAGTAGCAATAGCGTTAATGTAATGTATATTATTACATTATATAATAAATTAGCTGACCCACGTAACCTCATTTACGTCTCCTATTGCCCGTAAAAATTTTCTCCAGTTTTTGTAACATTCTTTATTGGTGCTCCGCTCTTATTGGTCATAGCGCGATGATATATAGTCTATCGCCTTCCTCGATAAATGGACTATCTAACACTCAAGGTTTTTTAAAATCGGACCCATAAATCTTCAGATTAGTGCGTTCAAGCAAACGAATAAACTTCAGCTTTATATATTAGCATAGATTTTAGACTCATCACCAGACTCCACTTCACTCATCAGACTCATGAGAATTTTAGCAAAATAAAAAATTGTGTCATTTAAGCCACCAATTTTTGTCCAGTGGGGGCAATAATTGTAAATCTTCAAAGTTATATTCAAGAACTTTATTGTTTGACAAAGAATGAAATCCGGGAAGTGTCTGTACCTCTAAAAGGTATTACGAATTAAATAAAGTTTTAATTGTNGTCGGTTTTATTTTTGTTAATTTTTTTTATTAGATATTGAACAATTGTTTTAGATTTATCGAGTCAGCAACCTCTTTCAATGCAAGTAATTAAACACTATATGGCGCCTATCAAGACAAGTAAATATTCAAAGCATACAAATTAATACAATAAAGAAAAATACTCAGAATTTTCCTCTACATATCTAGTGTGGCATCAAGAGTCGTTGTAAAACCTTGATTATCTACCTTACTATTAAACTACACATATATACGGTATTATGTGTTCAATTTTCTTATAATGACAAGCATGTGCTAAACAATTTATAAGAAAAAAAAATAAAATTCGCCTTCAATTGATTCAAGCTTAATCATCCGATTGAATGACTAACTTTATCTATTTAAAAATGGTATAAATGAAATGCTTTTACTACACTTCTGAAGTTGTCAAGATGTTTAATAATTTAAATAATTGACTATCAATGACCCGAAAGAAATAATTAGATTCTTTGACATTATCGATTAATGTTTTACGCTTTCTATCGATAAAGTTATCGGACTCAAACGAACTACATAATCTGTAAGGCGATTCTATCAATCGTTCATAAGTATCTTTTGGCCTCGTCTTTATAAGAGATCAAAACAACACTCACAAATTTCTTCATCAATATCTAAAACTCCACTATCACTTTGAGTATCATCATTTACAGGACGGTGCCTAGGTCTTGCTCTCCGAAAAAAATCATCCATATTGGCATATTTTTATAAACTATACATCAAACTAATGCACACACGAACACTCACACTATAACATTGCAATATAACATTGATATCCTGTTTGTGCGACATTTAAAATAACACTAAGACATTACACACTCAATAGGCACTCAGATTAGATAGGAGCTGATAGGAACAACTTATCTTATTTAAAAAAAAACTATTGGTGGCTTCATCACACCTTTTAGTCACAACAATCAACTTATTTACAATTAAATTATCTATGTAATTTAGAGTCTAGTGCTAATTTTTCCTAATTTGAATATTATAAATAATATTTTGAATATTAAATAAACATACTTGAAGTTAGTACTTCGTGATAAATTGATAAATATGTTTTAACTTTACCTATATGTTATTTTTCAGGTATAAACACTCCAGATTTTCATAGCAAGATATAAGTTAACATTATTTCATATACGTAAATATATTTTTATAACACCAAATCAACATATACCTACCTAATAGATAAGGCGGTACGCTGTGTAAGTGAAAAAAAAACAAGCTTGAATGAACACAGTGTACGCTTTTGATGATGGGATCAGTTAGGTTAACCGTGTAGCCCTTATTTAAAAATAGGGTTATATCGCTCTAGAAAATTAGCGAACCATATTTATATGCCTACGTAGCGGATAATGGATTCAACGAAGCTTAAAATGAAAAGATTTATTTATATAGGTATCAATTTAAATAAAAGTCTTCGATAAATGATGTGAATTACATTATTACACACGTAATTTACCAAAACACAGTATTCATCATTATATTTCAGGCTATGTATTTATTTTGATTATCATTGACTTGAAGTAATTAACATCGTGTTAGGTGTCACATTGAATATGGCGAGATTGGTAGTCCCTAGGGACGGGAAATATGATACACAAAGCTATTATATGAGGCAAAGAAACCTGGTCTCGAGCGTTTAACATTGTGTGACGGTTGTGGAAATTGTAAGTAATGTTACAGGATGGTAACATACATGAATACATGAATGCACATTGGAAACATATTAACAGTTTGTATTGGGAAAATGACCAGAAGAGAAGGCACTCTCACCTCTAGTATACACGGGAAAATCGCCATCAGATCGACTGTGAGTAAGCATGGGTCCGTAGCACCGCCACGGCGGCCGGTCGCGTAGTGCCCGTGGGCCCTCCACGGCCGTTCACCTGCGCCAGGTCATCATAAAAAATAACACGGCACAAAGGCCTACATTTAGAAAATCACTCTCGGCGTAGCGTCCAGCTCACAGAACTAACATCAACTCGCCGTTGGAGGCGCCACAGAGGCAAAAGCGTGTGGAGGCTGCGCGGCGCATCTCACACGCGCATCCCTCACCCTTTCTGTTCTCTAAGCCCGGCGCCCGGCGCCCGTCGCGATACTCGCGATGAAACTCTTCGTACCAATCGCACCCCATACAAACACGTGTACACAGTCGTTTATTTGATCCTTTCTATAATGTAAACGCCCAATTCAAACAGGGTACAAGCTATTACTATAAAAAGTAAAATAATGAAGTGTCACAATTCATTTCACATATATTTAAAAATTTATAAAGTACACAGTTTTCAATGCTAAAACATTTGTTAATATTTGTTAATATATTTACTAGGTAAATATTGTTAACCAGTAAATAATCATTTAATTATTTTAAGCACGAGCAAAACCAATTCAGATTAGTTATTTATCATTATTATTTTAAAGAGGGAAAATTTGTATCTTACTGGTAACCGGTACCTACTGCAACTCTGATTTAGCAAATTCGTAAATCATGCTTTTTATATACCAATCAAAATTTGGCACCCTTCGGCAAACCCGTCCGCAGTCCAGATAACGGGATTATATGCTTAAGAGAGTTGACAGCGAATTGATGCAAAAGGCAGCATACCGGCTCTGTAGTGTGCCTTGGGAGACGCCCATGACTAGCATTAGACTGCGACGGGCTAATGAATTAAAATTTACTTCTAAGTATTAAAGAACTCTAAATAGTCATTTTTTTAAAGGACTCACAGGATGTTTTAATAATACAGAATTCAGTGTTATTCTATTCAATTAATTTTCTCTCAATAAATCAGAAAAAGATATTTTGCAAGTGGTGCTATAGAGAGAATAGCGATCACAAGTTTGATAGATATACCTAGACACACGAATAAAAAAGAATTCGTTCTCCGCATGACGCTTAATTCATCATAAGGGTTTGATTTGACATATTTTATGCGATAATGTTAATTAAAGATGCGGGGAAAAGGGAACAAACAAGGCTTAATTCTATTTCGAAGACGCACTTCCACAGACAACGTTACCAATATCTAATGGGGACATTTCCTTCTTCGATTATATCCGAACGTCACACATGGACATACCCGTGACAGAAACCTGAGTGCTTTGAGATGGTTCACTATCAGCAAATAAATTCAATATCCGTAAAAACAAACCACGAAATAAAGGGTGATTGTGTTATCATATTGACATTATTCCTACCTAGTGCCTATCATCTAAAAACTTTAAACAAGCAATACTAATTATGTTTACATCGAATGTCTCACAATGCACTCCAATGACTTGGATGTAATTGTGTTGAGGTTTTTAATCTATATCTATTAAAGAAACGATGCTACAAATTTTTCATAACTATACATAAAAGTTTTTTATGTATGTAATATATGATTGCATAATTGCTATTAGTCAAGTCGAGTTCAAAATTTTGTCCTTGCACCTACCGCATCATATTTCTGCAACACCTGTAGGTTGACTGGTAGATAATTCCTAATGGCATTAAGTCCGCCTTTGTACCTCATCAGCCTTAAGTTTATAAATAAATAAATTAAAAAAAGAGGGTGATTTGAATCGCATCCAAATGATTAATCTTACATACCTTTCTATTGGTAATATTTATTTTATTCTTATAATTAATCATTGGTCCTTGTTACCTAACTATGGTAAAGTCAAAAGGAAGGGTAATCATTTTGGCATAACTGAGCCGATTTTGTTCAATGTGGTGTTACAAGATTCGTAATAATGGACCGGATGTTAAATTACATCAAATCTTTAACAAAGTTGTGTTATGGTTTTTCAACTTTTTGTTGTTGCGATGGTAACAGATGATAAAAAACACAGTGTGAACACTTTGTTGAAAGAAATACATGTATGTATTAATTTAAATAAAGACTATATTCTTGTTTTAGAACCATAGTAACTAAGTAAATGCTTGTTCTAGATAGACAATGAACATTTCATGTTGATAATTATGATAATATTGAGAGCATGGAGGTGTTACTGTTTATTTTACATCTTTTTACAAAACATTTTAAGTAAAAATTACAATCTTTATTAAGGCTTAATAAGAGTCAAGCTTCCCGAAATATGGAAATGTGAATATATATATTTATATATATATATATATATAAATTGTGTATATATATATGTGCATAATAGGGAAACCAAAGACCTTTTGAGCATTGTGACGAATATATATGATATATAGTATATGACAAACTGCCTTCCAAGTCTTAAAACTAAAATAATTTTGGAGAGGCTATTCTAACTGATAACATCTCTTTACATCAAGTTCAACATTAAAAGACTATTGAAATACCTCAACCCTACAATATTATAACTTTGTACTTACTTATATCACCATTGGTTGTAGCTGCATCAAATGGTATTGATAAATGACGACCACCTTTTCCCACAGGATGTACACCCACATTTCTCTCCTCGTTCTCACCTACATGGAATATATAAAAATATATAAATTCTTATTTACAAAGCCTTTGTAATACATACCCTAAAATCAATCCATTAATCTACAAAGAAAGACCATGTATGTTGTTGTGCTTTATTAAATACCACATAAAAAATTAACAGTACAAGTAACATAATAGTAAAATAAAATTCATGTGAGGCTACCTCAAATAATGGAATTCCACATTGGATTATCAATGTAAGAAACATAATCAGAATATTCCATATAGTCATGCATGCTTCCAGCTCCTCTCTGTCTTAATCTTAATTTATTTGCAACTTTTACTGCATAATCCTTCTTATACAAGTCCTTCCAGTTTTTAATAACCACATCAGGAATAGTCTGAAAATCACGCCTATAAAGAATATGCCACAATCTTTGATCATCAAGTAGAACTTTTAATCTAGTGCAAGTTTTACACATACTAATAATATCAGTAATCGCTAGATGTAGAACAATGTTATTCAACACTTCATCTGGCAGTCCAATCAAACTTGCACTGACATAGCCATTATGACTGAGTATTCTACTCTTCACAGCTGACAATATTTTGTTTTTAAAAGTTACCGAAAAATGTTTTAAATCACGAAAGATCATAGGAACGGATGTGGCTTGCGGTGAAACAACATAACGACTAACAGGTAAACAAGTGGAATAAGTTTCACAGTTTAATTCATTAATCATTAAGTTCACTAGCACTGTTGCTCCTAAAGGACTCATAAGTAACTTTACGGTTGTGTTTTTGAATCCCATCATAACAAACGTAGCTTCACATATTCCCGTTTTCAATTTCCATTTCGATAACTGTACCGCGTTAAAGCTTTCCTCGAGGTCAATAGGTTCCAATTCATCATTAACGGGTAAAAAATTATTCTCTACCATCAACACTACAATCACCACAAAGAACAAGTCTTTTTGTACGGAATCAGGTGTTTGGTTTTCAGACAAAATACTTTTCACACACTCCTGTAACAAAGACGGAACCTCTTCAGTGGTACTTTCCTCTAAAGTTATATTCATGTTTGAGTCATAATTATTTGTTCTAAAACACTAGAATTTTTCAACTCATCCTTGATATAACTAGAATTTGCAATACTATTTACATCTGTTTAAAAGTATCGCCGACTTCACGATGAAACATCTATCAGATCAGCCGACAATAATAAAGGTGACGCGCTGCGTGTCAAAATAACAGAATTTGACAACTCGGCGCGAGTTTACGAAGTCAGTCATGTGTAATGTTACAAAAGTGATACGAGCGCAACCGCTTATTTATATTAGAAGAATATGCTCAAAATAATATGTAAAAAGCAACAATTTGTTACTGAACTATTTTTTTGAAAATACCGCCATATGTAAACCAAGGAGATGTAATAACAAACAATGCAGTATTCTTGCATTGCTTGTGGTGTTTTTTTAAAAATATCTGTTAAAAAAATCACAGTAATTTATTCCATAAAAACTTACTCAGACTCAATTACCACAAAGTTTCAGCAAGTGTATTAAATTTTGGAGGGGGTCACTGACAATAAAATGAAAAAATTACCAATCTTAACATGTTTAGGAAGAGTTACCGGCAATTTCAATACACGTCATTTTCGTAAACTTCAACTGTAAAAGGCAACCCCTTTTGTATCAATATTTTTATCGAGTGCCCATTTCCACCTTAAAATTCATAATTGATACTCTGTTAGGATTGTTGCAGCAGCAATGCTTCATAAAACCATTCCTGCAGAAAGTAGATCTTTCAGATCAGTAGTTATGGTATTTAACAATGGTAATTGTTAGGCTTCATAGTATATATAAAGCACTGTTAGATATCAGATAAATTTAATTTATTCATGTCGTTTGGTGCAGAATTTTATATTTATGTAATGTTATTGGCATACTGTGTACAATTTTAAAAAGAGACTAATAAAAAAGTGATCTGTAAAGGAAGCAACTTATTTCCAAATAGGTATAATTAAATACATTATTATTCGTATGATTGTGTCAACTTAAAAACAAGAAAATGTTTAATAAATTTTTGTCATACAGTAAATCTCTTTTTATTGCCTTAACCGCAATCACTATGCACACACACAATAGTAGGGTACAATAGTGTCTTGCTGATAAAGACAACATTGTCATACACTAACATAATAAAGTTAGGTCCTTGTTTTGTAGTACAACATTCCCTCTTAGACATATAAACAACCAAAAGGCTTAATTGGATGTAAATATGTGTATGACTTAAAAAAAAAATATATTTCACATAAAGTTCCATAATAGAAATAGTGGCGAATCTTGAGGGAGGCGTGTGGATATCTTTCGGCTAAGATGATAATGACAACTTTTTTATATGTGAAAATCCACATTCAAAAATCTAATTTGACAAAAAAAAATTGTTTAAGGAGTCAGTCATAAAAAAAATGTGTCTCTGAAGATGTGGACCACCAATAACAATTTTTTTTTTTTAATATTTAAGCTGCCAAAATGACTCTGCCCTGCCTGATGGAAAGCATGAGCAGAATCCAAGAGTGGTGGTCACCATCCTCCATGCGAAAAAGAACAATGCAGCATGGTGACCCACACTATGGCGGCCTGGGGGGAAGGGGGATGGTGAGGGGGATAGGGGGCGTTGGATTGTGGTATGGACCTCCGGTATCCTCACTCACTCGATGAAACACAGCGTAAGCGCTGTTTCACACCGGTTTTCTGTGAGGCCGTGGTATTACTCCGGTTGAGCCGGCCCATTCATGCCGAAGTGTGGCTCTCCCTAACTAAACTATTAACAGACAAGTTGTAGTTGGTGATAAATGATACCAAGAACATTTTTTGTAAAAAACGAGAGTTATGTAAGGAACCTGATGAAAATAAGAGAGTGAAATTAAAAAAAATCAGCATTTCAGGAGATAGTTAATAAAAAAGAGTGAACAGTGATTTGGATTGATTGCGTTAGATGAGATAAGACGGTTTCCCTGCTGAGCCAAAAGTGTTTTTAGATTTTTCTAACACGAATTCTTAATTACACTCGGAGTATGGAAGTATAACACACCCGTGTCTTGGAGAGCATGTTAAGCTGTCAGTCTAGGTTGGTTGCAGAGGTCTGTTCTCATTTGATCAAAACAAAACTTTAAATTTCTCAATATTGGGACTTTTTTAAGATCATTATTTAAAGACTAATATTAATAATACTGCTAGACATAGGCCCCTTGTGAGAAAGACGTTTTCGGTCTACTATATTGCATTGGCTGGACGGGTTTGTACAGGGTCTGTTTTTTTCTCTTTGTAGTGATGTTGCCCTGTGTAGTTTGCCTCTTTAGTCACCTTTTAAGACACCCACGGGTGGAATTGTGGAATTAGGTTGATGCCACTTCGTATTCTTTGTCACAAAGTGGACAGAATAAATATTTCTAAATGTGCATTATTATTTAAAATAAATTACAAATTAAACACATATTTATGTTCGAATATTTGGACAGAATTAAGGTTACATAGAATTGTATACGATGTTCAAATGATGTTCAGCTTTGTTTGACCACTCCATAGTTTAAAGACTGATTATTTACAGATTTTCGAACAGTTCCATTTCTATACTAGCCTTAAAATGAAACTTAATATAATGCTCATAGATTTAATGTTATCATTAAATCCAATTATAAAAGTACCTTACCACATACTAGTGGTCAAAATTTAACCATAATTAAGTTTTCTTTTTATCTTTCTACAGTCCTCCATTTAAACTTCAACCATTCTGAACTATATACTTCTTAATTTACACAATTTATGTAACAAGGGGTAGAATGTTTTTGCTAAGCTTGCTAATATATAGATACTGCTTTATAAATAATAAATAAATAAATAAATATTTTCGGACATTTTAACACACAACGCCATCTAGTCCCAAACTAAGCAGAGAGCTTGTACTATGGGTACTAGATAACTGATATTAATGCATATATATTTTTTTGTAAATACATACATATTATACACAGAAAACACCCAAACTCCGAAACTAATACTTGCAGATCGTACAAATATTTGGTCCGACTCAGGAATTGAAGCCTGAGACCTCTAGCACAGCAGTCTCACACGCTACCATTGCTCCACTGAGGCAGTCAAACAAACAATAACAGTCTAAAGCTATAGATTAAGCTATAGGTGCAACTACAACAATTGAAATATTTTTATCCAGTATAGTTGAACTGCAAAGCAATAATTATTTAGCTACCTGCTTGTTAAATCAAGTGGGTCATTAAGATAATATATGTATGACACAAATACCTGTTTAACTTAAGTACATATTCTAGTAATGAACTAGACATCAAGAATCTAGCACTTAATTATACTTAGATATTATTAAAAACTTAAGTAATAGAAAATAAGAAATTAAAAACATATTAAATACCAGTCATGATTAAAGTAAAAAACTTTTTTAATTTTGTAACATTTAAATGCATTAGGAAACCAGTTGTCAATTTCTGTTACAGTATCATTTAACAAAGTTTTAAACACAAATTATACTTTGAAATAAGTGAATTTAATAATTATCATAAATAATAAAATATATTACTTCAAATACAATTGATTTATTGAATATATAGACTAGCCGTTACGGGAAATAACTTGCAATGCTAGAGAATAAAGCGTATTGCGAAGTTTTATGTACTTACAGCAGCTAACATGATAATGGCAGCAGTCTGACGAGGTTATTATTATCGTCGTTTAACTATGATATGTGGGATTAGTATTAGTAATCATAAAAAAACGTAAACAAAAATGATCTCACCGTTGCTGCCGCAGTATATTTGTTTCTTGGTACTTTTCACAGAACTATCCAAGTTATGATTGTTTGAACTTTTATCGTTGTCACTAGCCATTGAAAATACTCAAACAGAAAATTATAAAGTAATAGTATCACTATAAAAAGTTAATTTCCATTATATTTTAACTTCACTTTATGTAAAAAGAACTACAAAAGTAAAAAACGACTTTAAAAAGTAAATCATGTTTACACCCTCGGTAACAAACAGATGACAGAAACCGTCAGAAGTAGTACAAAAGTTAAAGTGCGTTCAGAAATAAACACACACACTTTTAGCTTTACAAAAGACCCCACAGACCGACGCCTCAGAATAATAACTAAGTTATCTTTCCTAAAAAGATTATTTTTATGTTGAAAGTAAATCAAAATTATCAAGATTATCTTTGGGTAGAGGTTTTAAAAATATTTAACAAATTTGTATAAAAAAATAGGTACTTCAATTAAAATGGAAATTTCATGGATATAAAGGTTTCTTTTACAGTAGGTTTCTTTATGTAGTCAGAAATTAATTAAAAATAAAAACAATAACCCGTAAAATTATTGTCACTGCCACAAGCTGTGCGAGTATAATAGGCGAGTTGCGGGGCAAGGGGCACAGACATATAAGCCAGAACGAGTAGCTACTTTCTAAACGTATACATACAAATTTCAAAAAAAATTTATACATGTGTTACTTTTTAGATTAATCGGTTCTTAGTTTTTTTAGATTGGTGACACGACTTTCGTCGTGTCACGCATGCTCGATCTTCTTTTAGATCAAGAAGGTCGAGCAGGCCTGAGTCCTTATAATTTGCAGAATTCAAATAAATTTGTTTCTAGGGCATATATAACTGTTTCCTCTTTTAAATATGATTAAGGACAATAAAAGTTTTAACAAACATTAAACTTTCTTTCTTTTTTTAAATATTACTTTATCCAGACAAAATTTTTCACATTTTTATTAACAGTGCACCTGCACATTATGCATATTATTCAATCGCTAACATACATATGATGCTCCTTGTATCATTTTCATGATGTAGAGTGATAGAGACGTGTGAAATGTGTAGATTTCATATCGGCCTTTTTTCGCTTTACCCGTAGTTTTTTATTCGTGAGCTGTGCCATTTTTATTAGAAACACTGTAATAAACGTCTCTCTCTAATTATTATACTCTGTGTACGTTGCTATCAGTCAAATTTGTAGTGAATGCTAAAAGTGTTCTGTGCTATGGCTTGCTGTCCACATCCTCGCATGAAATATTCTGTGTTGTTATAAGATCTGTGAAGATTTAGTCAAAATTAAATTTGAACAACACATCTACTGCTTTACTACTGAATTAATCCCAAAATTTTGGCACTGCAATATTTATTTTACAGTTCCAAAATATTTTTTTTGCTGATGTGATAATCCTGAAATGTCATCTTATATGGCTGGTGTATTTGATTTAGACTTAGATGTGGACGCAGTTCCAGTTGCAGAGTCTGATGAAGATGATATAATTGAAGTTGATGAGGTATTTCTTTACGTTTCAATATAATTTAAAGACACCTCATTATTACTTAACCTAAAACCTTGTTCTATATTCACTTGATTGTCAAGGATAGATTTCGTTTCAATAACACTTAGTGTAAAAACTATTTTATAACTCATAATTACTACTACTATTAAATTTAGAAACGCAATAATATATTTTAATTGCTGTGATACAGTTTTAGTAAAAAACTAAACTAGTTTTAACAAAATTTTCTTAATAGCTGTGTTTTATTCTAGGTGGATTATGATCCTGAGCTCCACGTACATGCTATAGTAGAGTAAGTAATGTCATTTGATCTTAAACTCATTATTTTCAGTGTTCATTTCAAGTTTCTATATTTTTTACAGGGCTGAAGGTAATGAAACTATTCAGCTCTCTGAAGATATTGTAAATCCAGGACAATGTAAACGTTTGGGTCCTCAAGATTTTGAACTACGCAAAGTTTTAGGGAAGGGTGGATATGGAAAAGTGTTCCAAGTTCGTAAAATTACTGGACCAGATGCTGGTTCTCATTTTGCTATGAAAGTTCTTAAAAAGGCGTCCATAGTACGTAATCAAAAAGATACTGCACACACCAAAGCAGAAAGGAATATCTTAGAGGCTGTTAAGGTAATAAATATTTCTGGTTATAAATATAGATATCAAAAACCTAGTATTACTTTATTATTTCACATCCTTCTGAATGTAACCTTTGTTTACTGCACATTTATATATTTGAGAAACCTACATTCATTAGAAAAAAAAAAGATAACATTACATTCTACTTTTACATTAACATGAAAAATTTCTATTATAAGTTATGATTTTACTAAAGTACTGTACAATTATAATAAGTATAATGAAATGTATATGTAGTGTATGTAAAATCTTATAGCTACTTACATATTTATAAAGATTATAGAGAAATAGTGTGTAACTAGGTTACAATACAGTTATAATTAGTTTTGATAGAAATTAACTTAATTACTTTTTCAGCATCCGTTTATCGTGGAATTAGTATATGCTTTTCAAACAGGAGGCAAGTTGTACTTAATTTTAGAGTACTTGAGTGGTGGCGAATTGTTTATGCACCTTGAACGTGAAGGTATATTTTTGGAAGACACAGCATGGCAAGTTGCCCCATATCTATGTTACTTATTGTCTAAAAGAGTCTTTTTAATGTATACTACTATTATAAATTCGAAAGTAACTCTGTGTTTAAAAGTGTCTGTTACACTTTTACAGTTAAAACCACTGAACCTATTTCAATGAAATTTGGCATAGAAATGCTTTTACTCTTGAGGAAGGATATAGGCTACTTTTTACCATAATAACCCAAATACATGTAGGTGGAAATGTGGGCAAAAGCTAGTGAATTATAATATAAACAGCTATCATACCTATGATAAGATAATATATATTTATAGGGTTTTTCAAAGATAATAATGAGATGAACAGAACTTATCTTTCAATTTTGTTATAAATATTAAATAACAAATTTTATTGAATTAATTATGTTTTTAGCTTCTATTTATCAGAAATTATATTGGCCCTTGAGCATTTGCACAGTCTTGGTATAATTTACCGTGATCTGAAACCTGAGAACGTCCTCTTAGATGCCCAAGGTCATGTAAAGCTTACAGATTTTGGCCTGTGTAAGGAACATATTCAAGAGGGTATTGTCACTCATACATTCTGTGGGACAATTGAATACATGTAAGTATATGTTTCTTTTCTTTTAAAAGACACTAGTAATATATCTTATGTCACAAGCAAACATATGTAAAATGGATTTAAAGTACACTGCACAGTAAATTAATACTTCCATATCCATACCAATATTATAAACTCTAAAGTAACCCTGTCTGTTACACTATCATGACAGACCCACTGAACCTATTTAGATGAAAAACAGTTTAGAGATAGATAAGATCATGGAACAGGACATAGTCTCTTTTTGTCGCACTAACCGACATACACGTGGGTGCTGGCAGCGAGTGCAGTAGCTACGAAATCCTGGAGTTCCATAAACAATATATTCTAGACATAACAACAATATCCAATTGTGAACAATAACTAAAATGTATTTGTTTCTATTGCTCATTGTTTCTAGTATTAGTGGTATGTGCGTAGCTACCGCCATATCCGCCATATCAGTGATACGGGGGCCCCGGGGTACAGGTGCCCCAAAGTGTAAACAAAAATTTGTACGTATGTTTGAACCCATGAAAAAATTATCGGGCACAATACACTTTTTTTCCCAAATAAAACAAAATATTTTAACAAAAAAAAATCGACTTCAAGAACTGGGCTAAATTTTAATCTACGAAAATCTACAAAATCGGTTCACCCAGTCGAAAGTTCTGAAGTTACATATATAAAAAAGATACAGTCGAATTGAGAACCTAGTTTTTTGAAGTCTGTTAAAAAATATTGTACATTTTAGTATTAAATAATCGAAATAATTATTAAGCTTTTCATTCTTACATTTTTACAGTTGAAAAATTAAAGTGCATAGAATTACTCTCTGGCACATTCTTTGCGATCGTTAAATCCTAAGTTCTAAATTTTTTCTGCCTTTAAAGTTGCTGAATTGTAATAGTACCTACAAAAATCTTTAAATTATTAAATATATAATGTAGAGACTGTGTTCTTTGTGCTTGACGTATATACAACTATACTCTATCAGTAATGTTATCACAAGGCATATACTGCGCTTATTTAGAACGCAGGGCATACTTAATTACTGAGTACGTCATCTGGCAGTCATCTATGCAAATTACTTCAATTCCAAAGTCAAGTTGCTGTTTCGTTGATATAAATTGTNTCGAAATTGAGCAATTTTGCGGCGACCCGTTTCATGCCCAAATTATCGATTAAAATCGAATAGCACGAGCCAATCGATATGCCTAGGTCCTCGGCAATTTCTCTAACGGTGATCCGATGATTGGTAATGCCATTTTCTTCACTTCGTCAATTTTTGCGTCTGTTGTTGAAGTGCTCGGGCGTCCGTTACGCTCTTCGTCGTTCACATCTTCTCGGCCTTCTGAAAACATTTTGTACCACCGATAAACGTTGCTTTTGTCCAAAGTAGCTTCTCCGTATGCCACAGTTAACATTCGGAATGCATCCGCGCACTTAATTTCGTTTTTCACACAAAATTTGATACAAATTCTTTGTTCCATTTTTTTGAATAGGTAAAAATCGAAGACGAACCAAAACACGCGCAAGCATAGCAGATGTAAACAATTAACTGAACATTCAAAATGGCCGAACTTGTCAGTATAAGAGAGATTTATGTACCAACATAACGCCACAAAAAATTCGAAATTCTTGCAAAAAATTTTGCATTGTACAAGCAAAAGATAAATGTGGGAACAAGGAGTATGGGTGCCGCTTTCGCTGAACATCCATAGAAAGCGGCACGTGTTCGAATGAGCGGAGGTTTATTGCTTCAGAAAGAAAAGATTCTTGGAATTCACTGTGAGAGGAGATGTAAGTGTCTGATGTTCAAAAAATGTAAGAAACCAATACCAATAGACCTAGACAATCTTGAAATCGAGTCTTACCGCCAAAAAAAAGATTTGTTGTCTATAGGAAGGCACGTAATGGAATAATGTGTTTAACCAGGCCATTCTTGTTTCAAAACGAAAGTTGAATGTAGAAAACTAAACCCTCTAATATTCAGATGCAGTATATATAATTTAAAATAATTCAAAATTCAAAGGTGTAATTTCTTTTAAAAGCTTTTGTAAAATGAGATTCTCAAAACTAAACACATTACTGTACAAATAGTATTTATTACACTGACACGAGCCATGTCCAAGGTTAAGATCATTGCTACAATATTGAAATACTTATCAGACAATTAAAACACAATGTAATTCTATTAAAATCAAGCTTAATATAGGTCTTATAAAGTATAATTTAATTACCCGTTGTATCGACTACATAGTTGTCCTTTTGTTCACTTTTAATAATGAAAACTTACAACAACAACAACAACCCATAATGTCCCACTGCTGGGCTCGGGTCTCCTCTCAGGAGAGGGTTAAGGCCATTACATCCCCACGCTGGCCAAGTGCGGGTTGGGGACAGGCAAGAATACGTTGTGGCTACGTAAATCTTGCCGTTGGATGTTTTTAAGCCGCCCGAAGGCCTCCAACTAAGCTTCACGACTGTTATCGTATGATAACAACCGGGACCGACTGCTTAACGTGACCTCCGAATCACGGAGACGCTCATGGTAACATGCCACTAGCGGTCACCCATCCAGGTACTGACCGCGCCATCGTTGCTTACCCTCGGTGATTGTTTCTAATCACCGAGTGCAACTAGGCTATGAGCGCCTTTGGTGACTCGTGGAGGATTTGAACCTCCGCCCTCCGTTACGAACGAAAACTTAAACAATGAATATTACTTTGACCCTTTAGTTTTAACATTGAGTACTAGTTTTCTGCTCAGCCCGTGTGTACTTCAGATATCGCGGTAAATCGTAGTGCATGTGTTATTGTGGTGGTTGAGCTATATTATTGTAAAGTTTCTTATTAATCCGTTCAGTAGTTTTGCGTGAAAGAATAACAAACATCCTCACAAACTTTCACAATTATAATATTGGGCGAATAAGAAGGATACGATCAGTGATAATTACTTTTGTCTTCTTTTGCACTTTATTTTTAAGATTATTTTGCTGACTTTGGTCGAAAGATTCGTAACCGTGACTGCTAACACAGGGGTCGTAAGTTTGATGCCCTCCCAGTACAAAGTAATGTGTGATTAGCACGATTCCTTGCTCTGTGTATAGATGTAGATAATCTATACAAATAAAAAAAATTGCAGTGTCTGTTTGTGATTTCAAATAAACCAATTTCAGTTTTTTTATCTGTCTGCCTTTTTGTTCCGTTTTATCTCTGGAACGGTTGGACCGATTTTGATGGGACTTTAAATGGCAGATACCTTATGATATAAGGAGTAACTTAGGCTATGCGGTGTTGCCCACTGTTGCTCATCATCTAGTCTATAATATATATAAATTTAGAAATCTATAAGTATGTTTATCAGCTATCTTGTAAGTACAGACTGCCTAGTTTTGATCAGACTGCTGCGTGTGTGATGTGTAAAGTTATTATCATTTTATAATTATGTCGTTATAATATCTTAATTTACTTATTACTTTAATTATCGTCTTTAGCTCATCTTTGACAGAGATTGACACTACATTTGATTTTATACAAACATGTTTTTTTTTCTAAATGGACATGACAGCTTTATTTTTTTTATTTTTTTTTTTTTTATTTATTTAATTGGTCAACTGTTCACTACATTAATAAATTGCTCAACACGTATAGCGAGCTATTGAATACAAAAAACCAAAAACAATACAGCAATACAGCAATTATATGAGGACTGGTGTCCGAATTAGACGTGAGTCTGTAGCTCAGATCACCAGGCACTCACACACATAACTCAGCTGTTAGTAAAGTTACAATAGTTTTTCTGAAGAACACAGATATTGCGGCCAAAATATATTGAAGTGTATCAACTCCCGAATCGTTTTATTTTGTAGATTGCCTTATATGATATGCAGTCAATTTACAAATTATCATACAGAGGTACTGTTATAATTTTTCTATTCATTTATTTTTTTAAGGGCACCCGAGATATTAACCAGAAGCGGTCATGGTAAAGCCGTCGATTGGTGGAGTCTTGGAGCTTTAATGTATGATATGCTTATTGGACAGGTTTGTTGATTTGATATTCTTTATTATACTTATAGGCCAGTAGACAATTTAATTTGATTTAATAGATAATAATCTTAGGCCATATCAGGAATGTTTTGAATATATGGTTACCAATTCCTAACGAACTTCGCATGAAAATCGTGCATATATTGCGTGGCTATGGAATTTTGTAGAAGGGTCTGTCATCTGTGCGTGCATATCTGATAAGAACAAAATGCTCGTAGTTCTTAAAAGCCAATCCATTTAATTTTCAGCCACCGTTCACCGGAGACAACCGCACAAAAACAATAGAGAAAATTTTAAAAGGCAAACTTATGCTACCCGCCTACCTTACACAAGATGCACGCGATTTGATAAGACGCCTAATGAAACGATCGGAAACCCAACGCCTCGGAGCACACGGCGCTGCGGCTGTACGCGGTCACGCCTTCTTCAAACACGTACATTGGGATGAAGTTATTGCGAGAAGATTGGAACCACCAATAAAGCCCAGACTGGTAAATATAAAATACATTGTTATTGATATAAATCAAAAGTCAATATTCTTTGCAACCATGAAGATTTAAATAATCACATTAAAAGCCCTTAACAGTCCAATGCTAGATATAGGCCTGTCCTTAAAAGGAGGGGGTCCTTATCGACAGGATGGGGTTTTATAAGGTTTGTGTTTAGTTGTTCTCCTCTTTGCAGTGATGTTGTCTTGTTCACAGAGAGAAGTTAGTTTAATTGTTCTTGATGATATTTATTTAGGTACTAACTCAGTCACGCAATCTCGTCGGCGTCTCCTATTGCCCGTAGCGTGATTAAAAAGCTCTCAATAAACCCGCAATAATTTTTACCCGTTTTTGCAACAGTTTTCATTGGTACTCCGTTCTTTTTTATTGTAACATGATGATGATATATACGGCTTCCTTAAAAACTGAGCTATCTAACTCTTAAATATTTTTAAAATTGGATTAGTAGTCCTGAGATTAGCGCGTTCAACTAAACAAATAAACTCTTCAAGTTTTATATTATTAGTATAGAATATATATACAAATATCTGTTAAAAAAATGACGCTTTGAAACCGTATCAAATGTTATATAACCCGGTCGAGTTGTATTTCCAACTGCACATGTATGGATGTCCATTTCTTTTATACGTTTACGTCAAAGGTTGTCAGTTTCAAGTGTTATGCGCATTCCGATTTCCATGTATAAATAAATCACATTTTCCTGTTAATAGTATGACTTTAACTTTATGTATGTAAATACTATAGGAGCCCGAGAACGGCTCAATGAATCATACATCTTATCACCATATTATTTATTTCCATTTCAGTTCTAACGGCAATGACGAATCCATAATCCAGCCATATTGTTACTCAACATTCATCTGGTTATGGTTTTATTATTTCAGACAAGTGAAGACGATGTTTCTCAATTTGACACAAGATTCACTCATCAAACACCCATAGATTCACCTGACGAATCAACGTTAAGTGAAAGTGCCAACTTAATGTTTCAGGTAATGCTTGACACAATTTTTTGTAGGTTATTCTTACTTACTAAAAGCCTGAACATCCTATTATTAAAAGATCAATAAATAAAACAAAAAACGCAACAGGAATAGAAAATTTAAGCTATCAGCTTATTTAGTGGCTTCATTGTCTCTCAATGCCTTAATAACCGCTTGCTGCCTGCGTCGCGTTGGTAGGCATCAAAAACATTACTATTCTAATCGATTCTATTACTGATGAGCTATTTGCACCTTTTATATTATAGTCCATCTAATCTAAAAGGTTACCATATTTTTTTTTTTTTTTTTTATATATTTAAGCTTCCAAAATGACTCTGCCTTGCCTGATGGAAAGCATGAGCAGAATCCAAGAGTGGTGGTCACCATCCTCAATGCGAAAAAGAACAATGCAGCATGGTGACCCACACTATGGCGGCCTGGGGGGAAAGGGGATGGTGAGGGGGATAGGGGCGTTGGATTGGGGTATGGGCCTCCGGTATCCTCACTCACTCGATGAAACACAGTGTAAGCGCTGTTTCACACCGGTTTTCTGTGAGGCCGTGGTACCACTCCGGTCGAGCCGGCCCATTCATGCCGAAGCGTGGCTCTCCCACGGTATGACAGTTCTTACAGATTGAAAAATAGGGAAGGTGTTGAAAAATCCAATCACTGCAATATCTGATTCTAGATATCATTTTCTCATATTTACAAATCGAATCGAACGTGCAATTTCAAAAGTCGCAACATTCTAATTAAAAACCTAACTACGTGACTTTGAAATTACGTCTGAAGTAAAACATTATAAAATTTTATCATAAAGAGTTGTATCTTGCGATTAATTAAAATGGTTGCCTAATTCCATGTTTTTACGGAAAATGGTTTGATATTGTGAGTGACGCCTATATAAAGTTGTTGACTATAAGGAATAAGGTGTACTTTGGTAAACATTGCGTCACTATGTGAGAGCTATGTGTCGGCACCGATAGGCCGGCTCAACCGGATTGATAAACGATGTCAAGATATTCTTTCTTTTTTTCAATCAAGTGAATGGGTACTGGATCCCTCCTAGCCCTATGAGCAGGGACTCAACGCCCAGACTCAGGCTTCGACGCCCTTATGACTTTTAAGTTGCGGTTGTCTTTTACAGTAGTAGTAACCACTAGGAGACTGGACTCGTCTGCTCGTACCGTTACCGTAATAATAAATTTCAGATTCAATAAATTAATTTGTTTTAACATTAGGGCTTTACTTATGTGGCGCCATCTGTAATGGACGAAATCCATAAACCACGAATAATAACAGCGCGCTCACCCCGACGTCCAAGACCTCATCACCATCACTTCACGGTGCCGCCTACGTCCAGCGCCAATGCCTTCGCGCACGCCCCGCAACATGACGACCTTATGGATGTGCAAGGTTTACCTATATAGTGAGTACCTTACCTTTAGATATAATTCAATCTAGATAAGTGTTGTCTTAATTTAAATACTGGCCTGTATTCATGAATTTAAACGCGGGTTTATACTTGTCCTGTTAACTTTGTGACCTATTCCTATAACTTTGAATTGGTCAAAATTGTCGCATCGCAATATTTCTATTATTCTGGTCACATAAGTCTAAGACTTAGAGAAATACTATGATCAAATAAGTAAGTACACTAAGAAACTTAAGGTACATTCAGTAAATTATGATATTACGATTATATTCATTATTTATTTCAAATGGTTATTACTGCTACATTATACATTGTATGTATAGTATCTAAAGGGATGTGTGGTTTTTACCTAAAATATGCTTAGTTCAATATATGTTGTGAAAAGCCCTACTAGACCCGCCAAAACTAACATTAGCTAATAAAAATAGAGAATGAATTAATACATAGTTTAAATTAGTAGGTATAATTTTAACATAACGCTATTATTTAAGTTTAACTAAGTAATAATATCACATTTGTTTGCCATTTTGATGATTTAAATACAGTTATGAAATGTATGAGCAAAATATTGTGTTTTTCCTATCCTGTAATCTGTACAAAGCCAAATAATTATTTAATTGATTTATTTTAATAAATAATATTGTTATATTCTCATTGTAATAAATTATATTACAATTACATTTCTTTTCTATTCTTATTTTTGTATTATTCCTGATAATAAATTGTTTACAAAGGGAACAGAGGTGTTACTGGAATACAGCATACTAAACATATATATATATATATATAAATGGTTGTACAGATTATATTGAAATGCCTTAAAACATTACCTACTCAAGTTGTTGACTATTACAAATATAAATTGTGACTGAAAACTTTTATTTTTCAGGCCTAGAGTTAATTCAAATAGTTGACAATTTAATGCTAAGGAAAAAATCACTAAAAATAATAATATCGGTAAAATAATGGTACTGTTTTATACTACATATTATTATTAAATGTACATTTTATACGAGTTACCGTTTAGTCTAATCGTTTGGTAGAAAATAATCACGTGTAATAAAATGTTCTAACTCTGATATAAAAAAAAATATACCTTGTTACCATGCTTCATGAATTGAAATAAAATATCATTTTTTATTTTGTAATAAATGTTTTATTCGCTTTCTACAATTATTAAAAACAACTTATAATAGTAGGGCACCCTTAGAAGCATAACAAGGATTCACTCGAGCGCGGCAGATTAATATACGGTGGAATACCTTAAACCCTGTTGAGTGCCTCCAATTGTCATGAGATTATTACTCCATCAGATTAGTAAAAAAAACTCGAAGGTCAGAAATGCTCACGCGTATAAGATTAGGCTAGGTTGGGTTAATTACATGCCAAAAAGTATGTATTTCACTAATTTGACGATTTGAGTAACTAAGACATTGGGAGGTTCACAAAGTGCGAAACAAACACGAGGCCTTAAAATTGAGCTCCGACTTTTTTTTTGAGAAACAATACTAAAAATCTTTAGACGTCTATAAAATTAAATAAGATAAACAACAATAAGAAAAATATTTGTAACCGTCAGATTTAAAATGCAAAATGATTATCAGATCTTTGGCTAGAATGAAAGGAAGATCACAGTGAATCATCTGTATAAAAATTTGCAGCTATCGCATAAATATGCTATGTATATGGAATCACACAACTTAACATCCGAAGGGAATCCTGATGTGGTGCCATTTCTACCATGTGGTGATCACAGACCAAGTAAGGGGAATCCTCAAACTTTACAGCCCCGATTACGTGTAACGCGCGTAATCAAGCAAAATAACACATTATATTAGCACAAATTTATAATATTCTTCAATGCACGTCAAGTAGAACGGCTAGAATCTGAATGTCCCTGCATTACTCCAACCCACGGCATTTTATAATATCTGACAGGTCTAATCATATTCAATACTAAATTCCCAAACTCAGCAGATAATATTACACATTGTTTATCATAATTATTCTAATGATTATTAACACACAATTATTATTTGATAATACGGCATTGTGTAAAAATAAAGATTTATTACGCCGGAAGTGTCATTGTATAAAAAGAAAACAGACGTCATGAACAATATTTGTAAGTAGCGCCGGAAGCTGTTAGCGGAAAGCGCCAAGATATTAATATTATTTAATGTAAATCAACCATTTACTTGATTATTAAGCTAATAATATATCTTATACGAGGTTGGAATCGTTACTTATAACACTATTTTTTCCAACTATACCGGTATTTGCGTTAGGCAGTTGTTATCTCATGCAAGTTGCTGAAGTAATTTTGGAAGGGTTGGGATGATGATTACTAATTATGCATCGGATACGGCACCAGATTCAATGAACTATATTTATTTATGACAAAAAAAAACTATATTTATTAGGATTATTTTAATAAACATATATAGTTTGTTCCCTTTTAAACTAAAAGGTTGCACATTTAGAATTTTTTTTTAAATTTTAGTGCTTTATTTTTGTTTACTTGCCAACATATTGTTTGAAGTAGGTTTATTAGTAGATCGATTACTCTTTTTACATTTTTAAAAACCTGTAGACGCTTTTCCCGACGCTGAAAGTGCATGTATGTAGCTTTATTCAATCTATCAAATACAATGGGTCTCCACGACCCTCGACTAGGTACATCCTCATTTATCATCATGGGCTCCTCTACCATTACTACTACTACTACTCCTGTACTTTTACTGCTACTATTAAAACCTTTATCATAAAGCAATCATAGCAAAAGTATGTGTTCCAGATTACAAGAAGTGGTGTTCTGAAGAAAACTATACATATTTGTTTTTCCTTCCCTGAATATTCTAATAATTCCAGCTAAAAATCCAATACGTATGCCGCATTGGATTGTTAGCTGGAAATATTATAATATTCAGGGAAGGAAAAACGTGTCAAAGGTAGAGGTAATGAGAACCTTCTCTCTGTGTGAAAAGTGTCTTATGAAATGTATTAATCTAGGTCTTGAAAAAGCTTCGCATTGCACTTCGGCCGGCCGGCATTGATAAATTGGATGCGCTACAGTAGCAGCATTATAAATTAAGAAAAAGTTCCTAAAGTTGTTAGCATTGTGAAAAATTATTTTACTAATTATTTATTCGCTTAAATTATAATTAAACACCATACTAAACTGCGTACTATAAAATTTAGGCTAGCTGGTTTTATGTGCACACACCATATAGACCGAAAAGACTATAAATGAACATTACAACTTATTTTTAGCTTTTCCGTATTAATATACGGAAAAGCTAAAAATAAGATGTTATGCTGCATCTACATTTTTACATTTACATTTTTGTCACTTTATTTTGTATTTTAGAAAAAAAAGGAAATAATGTCAGTTGCAAAAGTAGTCTAAAATTACTTGTAACTAGTAGAAAAAAAAGTTTATTATAAGTTGCCAAAATACCACGTGGAATTGGTTCTATTTAAATTATGTCTTTACAACATTAACAGTGTCTTTACAGAACCATTATCCCAAAGCGACACTGTAAGTAAAAATGATTACAATTATTTAACAACAAAAATATCATTTGTTGAAATATACATTGCGGCAACTTCTTTGAAGCTCTTTAGGTTACAGCTGTAGATATCCACATGTTTTGATATAATATTAACAAGTTTTATGGCGCGATGTAGGGGCATACTGAACCAAATTTGTTCATGCAATGCGAACGCTAAGCGAAGGAGGCTGCCGGCCACATGAAACTAGTGAAAAAAACAAGTAAGAATTAATAATTTGAAGTGAAACTTCTTTAGGCGCATGAGGGTAAATTTTTTACAAATGTAACGTCACGCAAGTATGCAACGGAAGTGTCGAAAAAGAGAGAGAGAGAGAGCGATCGAGACCGATTGAGAGAGAGTAAGACAGGGCGAACGTAGCATGAAGCAACTAGCGATGGAGTGAGAGGAGGGAGCAAGCAAGTGAGAAAGATCGAGAAAAAAAGTGAGATAGAGCGATTGTCGTATCACCCACAGTGCCATGGAGCGAGAGGTGGGAGAGAGCTATAGTGAGAAAGATTGAACGAGAGAGTGAATAAGGGATATTGAGAAATAATACATGCTATATTGGTTTGTGTATTCGTTTAGACAAGACTGATAAATTAGTTCGCCAAAGAAGTTTCACTTCTGACATGTGTACTTTGTCGCACGCACTTTTTTTTATTCAACAACCGTCTCTCGTCTGCAACTGCTATGTTCATGACATTATCGTTGGCTGGTGTAGCCATTATGCTAACCTATAAGTACCAGTTGCTTATAGCTGGACATTTTTTCAACTTTCCGACTTTTCTAGAAACTTTCTGCCAAGCACAACAAAACTGTGGAATGAACTGTCGCCTGCGGTATTCCCGGACACCAATACTACCTTCAATTTTTCAGGAAAAGAGTACGTACTCCTTTTTCAAAGGCCGGCAACGCACTTGTGACGCCTCTGATGTTGCGGGAGTCCATGGGCGGTGGTAATCGCTTACCATCAGGCGATTCGTCTGCTCGTTTGCCGTTTATCCCATAAAAGCATATTAGAATACTCGATTAAATACAAGTAGCAGGATCATTTTACTATAAGGTGAAGACGTCTCTACAAACTGTACTGGCAATGCCTTATTCCACTGCTACAATTGAAAGATCAGCTTCAGCAGCAGATTCAGCTCACCCAGATGTAACAAACGTGGCTAAGATGAAATATGATTAAAGAAAGAATAAATGCTCTGTATTCTCAGTGAAGATACATAGAAAATTTGATAACGCTATGGGCGATTCTTTCACGTAAGATAACCAAGAGAAAGCGTAGTAGCCCCTCTAAAGTTACTTTAAAAATAGCTTTTCTGTATCTAAAGAATTTAAATAAAACAGATCCATACAAATAAATAAAGTTGGAGTGTTAGTTTGTAATATTAAAACAATTGCATTTTCGTAAATCTTTGTTTGTCCATTTGTTTCGGTAAGTCTCTGAAACGGCTGGAGCGATTTCGATGGCACTTTTCACCTTTTTCGCTTCGCCCCGCGGCGTTACAACAACAATAATAGCGGGGAACACCGCGGGGCTCAGCTAATCTAATATTTAAACCAGATATGGTCGGTGGCCCGGAACCTGGGTACGCCCATGGAAAACACCCAAACTTCGAAACAAATATTTGCAGATCATACAAACATTTGGTCGAATCCGAGACCTCAAGCACAGCAGTCGCATACACTACCACTGCGCCACCGAGGCAGTCGATACGATTCATGGTTCACAATGAAAGTTTTGCGTTACTGAATAAATGTTTGAATCTCGAATGTTTTATTTGTTTTGAACATGGAAACTCATTAGTCGATGAAGATAAATTTTGGCGAAAAGTCCGTATCAATTATTAAACGGTTTTTATCTAAAGTTGAAGTTCGTTGTCCGTAGCAAAAATGGAATTACCACGATAAATTTTACTCCCTCCGACTCTATTTTATTATTTTACTCTCTACAAAGACCTCATTGATCGGCTTCAAAATGCTTTTGGGATGAAAGCACTATATTTGAGCACTGTAAGACGTTGGTATGCGGTGTTTCATCGTGGCCGTGTTTCTCTACATGGTGGAATTCGTAAAAGTCGACCGTCGAATGCGATCACAGAAGAAAATGTGATTACAGTGGACCTCCGACAAACATTATGCAGGGCATGGTGGACTAGCGAATATATCGGATTATAGAGCACTGCCTAAGACCGCTAGAGTCCGGATTTTTTTACAAAAGAGTACCTTGTAATCCGACAAATTACATATTGTCAACGTTTTGTGCTTTCGCTTCTGGGTTTGTGACGACATTACTAGGTACTATACCTAATACACAATGAATAAATAGTAAACAATGAACGCACGCTAGGCCGTACCGCTATCACTAGTAGTCAAATTCAAACTAAGTAAAACAATGCATACGCGTCGAGCACAATAGCGGTGGCGTGTACGAGTTGTGACCTGTTCAAACCTGCGTGATCGACATTAGTGAAGATTGTCAAACATAATTCAAAGTCATGTCGGACAGGGGCCGGATTATCGGGGGTCCACTTCACTGTCAGACGAATAATTGAAGAAAAACGGCATATCGCTTATGGGAACATTCGGGTATTGGTATGAACCAAATTCCGAAATTTTTACATTTAGAATTTAGGAAACTTTGTTGCCGGTGGATTCCATACGAACTCACTCCAGAACAACAACCTAATCAAGTAGATATGTGTAAAAATGTTGTTGAAGTACAATAACGGATGTTCAAATACTGTTAAAAAAACATAAATATGTTGTTACATTCCGAAAAGAAAGCAACTATCTTCTTGGAAGGGATGTTTGAAAGTGACAACAAACCAATAAAATTGGGACAAACATCAATCGTGGGCACACAAATGATTGCGTTTTTTTCCGTCATTTGTCCTGCCGGCCTGTCTGTACGATGCCGCTTGACCAACAGGAAAAAAATAATACTGAGTGGTACAATGCTTCGGCGCACAATGTGAATTAAAAAAATAATTTTTGACTTCTAAAACAAAGCTCGTGACCCATCCTGCACCCTGTCCAGAACTAGGTCCGTGCGATTTTTTTATTTTCCTGAAAATCAAAGATCCCTTAGGTCAATGGTCCTCGTGTTTACAAAAATGGTTTGAACAAATGAAAAAGTGTTTAAAATGTAACGGACAGTTGTTTGAAAAGCAAAAAATATATTATTATACGAATAAATTGATTTATTTATGAGGTACCCAAAACTTCCAGTTTTGCCTACGTATGACTGAACTTTTACACGGATCAACTGCCATCAGACCTTAACAACTAGGCGTATCGAAATTCTGTTGAGGATATCGAACTTTTAACCGCTCCACCTACCCGTACCGATTTCCAAAAATTGTTCGTGTGGCAATCGGGACCGACTTTTTAACGTGATCTCCGAGATGCAGAGGGATCTTAGTGTGTTAGGAATGAAAACCCATCCATAGACTATCCTGGCTAGAATCGCTTAACTTTATTACCATTGAAATGTACAAATAAATCTGTTCATATAAAATAATTTTACTTGTCAAAGTTTATAGTTCTGTGTCAACGGAAAATACCCAATAATTATGATCAACAACAAAGTTATATTGAAAGGATTCTGTTTTTTCTTTTTGATCGCCGAACTTTTACAATGATATTGAAGCTTAATAATCTTATAATAGATTGGTATATTTCACTTCTTGTAGTCAGTCAGGTACACGAACTACATTAGAAAGGATCTTCAGTTCTTTTATACTTATTTGGAAAAATATTTTTTACTAATATTCCAAATATTATCAAACGCTCCGACCCTTCTATTATTTGCTAATTGCTTTTGTATTTCACTTTTTGTAGTCCTACTCTTCCTACGTCCTATGTCTACCTTTGTAAACTACTCAGGTAAAGGAAGTACGCTTATTGAAAGAATCATCATTAATTTTTTGCTTATTTGCAAAAAACTATAGACTAATATTCCAAATATTGACAAAGCTTTTTCACAAACGGTCCGAACCTTCTATTGTCTTTCCCTTCCTTTAGTGCTTGTTTCGAACGACGGAATGCCAGAATTTTACTTACATAAGAGAAAGCGAGTTAAAAAAATTCTTTAGCATGAAATCTTAAAGAGCACATAGAGATGTTGTGCACCCACATGTAAACTAAACCTGCGGCAGCGTGTTTATGTGGTCTATGATCTTTTTGGAATACTGAATTTGTTCTGGGGTCTGAAAGTCGTCAAATCTAACAGGACTTCTAAAGAGATCTATCTATAATTGTTTAGCACCGTACCTATAAACCATGCTTCAGGCGGCTTCCCATCGGCTATGACGAATTAGATGTCTTCTGAAGGACATCTGTCACCTATCTACAGGAGCCATACTAATTTCGTACAAGCTGGCGTCTGGTATGTCTTCGGTATTGTTAACTGGGATCTGGGATCTTTCGGAAAATCAGTGTACTATACATAGAACTTCTCAATTTCATTCAGAAGTTCAGATTTCAACGCTTAAAGTTTGTCATGATCGGTCTTCGGTCTTCGTCAATGTCTTTGTCCAATGCACAGAGTTCTTACGCATTCTTTCATGTTTTGTTCGATCTAGAGCCTCTAACACGCGTAATATAAATTCGGCGTAGATCTTTTTATTACAATTGAGATTTGTCTATTGGGCTGCCGGCATTTANATTCAGAAGTTCAGGTTTCAACGCTTAAAGTTTGTTATAATCGGTCTTCGGTTTCGTCAATGTCTTTGTCCAATGCACAGAGCTCTTACGCATTCTTTCATGTTTTGTTCGATCTAGAGCCTCTAACACGCGTAATATAAATTCGGCGTAGATCTTTTTATTACAATTGAGATTTGTCTATTGGGCTGCCGGCATTTACAACGTATGTACGAGTATGGTCGGTTTCCATTAATCGGTGGTTTCAACGTAGTTCTCTAGGTGTGCATACAAATAAAGTAGTGGATATTTTTTGGGAGCAAAAAACAGAAGATCTTTCTCAGTCAGTGTAGATAACCTTACATTTTAACACCTCTAATTTTTCTAGAGTTCCGTACTCCGAATCAATAATGGAACCATTTTAGTATCATTTCGCTATACGTCTGTCAGTCTGTCCATCTGTCAAGATCCCTTCACTCAGGAACGCGTGGAGGTATTAAGTTAAAATTGATATCAAATAATCAGGTCTATGGTCCCTTGCAGCAGTGAAAAATCAAACTTCTAATTCGACGCGATCAAAAGATACGGCCATTGATGCTTCGTTTTTACCGCATTTTTTGATACTCGCAAGGGAATCAAAACCTGATACTTCCTGTTGACTTATCATCAACCCATAATGTCCCACTGCTGGGCTCGGGTCTCCTCTCAGGAGAGGGTTAAGGCCATACGTCCCCACGCTGGCCAAGTGAGGGTTGGGGACTGGCAAGACAACGTTGTGGCTACGTAATCTTACCGTTGGATGTTTTTAAGCCGCCNATTTCAACGCTTAAAGTTTGTCATGATCGGTCTTCGGTCTTCGTCAATGTCTTTGTCCAATGCACAGAGTTCTTACGCATTCTTTCATGTTTTGTTCGATCTAGAGCCTCTAACACGCGTAATATAAATTCGGCGTAGATCTTTTTATTACAATTGAGATTTGTCTATTGGGCTGCCGGCATTTAGTACGTATGTACGAATATGGATGGTCGGTTTCCACTAATCGGTGGTTTCAACATAGTCTCTAGGTGTTCATACAAATAAAGTAGTGGATATTTTTTGGAAGCAAAAAACATAAGATCTTTCTCAGTCAGTGTAGATAATCTTACATTTTAACACCTCAAATTTTTCTAGAGTTCCGAACTCCGAATCAATAATGGAACCATTTTAGTATCCTTTCGTTATACGTCTGTCAGTCTGTCCATCTGTCAAGATCCCTTCACTGAGGAACGCGTGGAGGTATTAAGTTAAAATTAATATCAAATAATCAGATCTATGGTCCCTTGCAGCAGTGAAAAATCAAACTTCTAAGTCGCCGCGATCAAAAGATACGGCCATTGATGCTTCGTTTTTACCGCATTTTTTGATACTCGCAAGGGAATCAAAACCTGATACTTCCTGTTGTATAATAATCATAAAATTTGGCATGAAGTAATGTCATGTAGCACAAATAAAGAAAAAAAAATCAAAAATTTAATATTTGTAGTAACATCACAATTTATTTTTACATTTATTTGTAGTTTGTACACTAATCATGACCTACATATGTCGATGTATGGGACAACTGTTCCCTAACGGCAAAGTTAAGTTTCTCCCAATTTAACCAAAAGTTTGTATAGTCCCTTGGTGCGCGAATGCGACTCGCACTTGGCTGGTTTATTCATTTTAATATTACGGATAAAGGGACATAAAGTGCTCTTTCAGTCTTTTTTTTCGTGAAACTTTCAAAATATTTGACACATTATATGATTATACTGTGAGTATTTATATTATTATTTACTGTGAGTTTGAAAAGAAAGAGATCAGTGAGTTAGACTGTCAGATTCTTATTTTTTATACCTATATATTCATAGTTATATATTTAAAAAGTTCATCATTAGGCCGCCATAGCGTGGGCATCATGCTATATTGTCTGCATCCGCAGTATCAGATAGAGAGTAAAGTCACTTTGGCAGGCTTTAAATAAAATAAAAAATGGTCAGTAATCATATTAATATACCTTATCAACAAATTATGATAGGAATTGTTGATATTAGTTGTGGTCTGCGGCCGGTATCTCACCGAAAACGTAGTTATGACTATAAAAATTCACACGGAATAGGCACCATAATAGAAATATAATGACCTACATACATTGTGTTTTCTTTAATCAATGTTTCGTTACTATAAAAATGAAACATTACAAGAAAAGGTTTAAAAAACTATGCCCGATACGTAAAAGCTTTTGATGTAATTTAGGAAGCTTATGTCAACTGGACCATTATTACGAATCTTATTATTATATTCTATATAATCTCACTATTAATCGGTCCAGTAGTTTAGGTGCTACAGTACACATAAAGATATATCACAGACACCAAAACTTACCCTTCCTTTTGCTTTCACTGTAGTTGGGTAAAAAAGAATGGACGTTGAAGCGTACATCACATAAAATATTCTTAAGATGATTATTTTAAAGGAGAATTAATATTGTGATGCATAATTCTTTACAGTGCCTATCAGTCATTACATCATTACACACGAGATGAATCTAAAAATTCTTGATGTTCCTCTAAAAATATGAGAATATTATAACAAATATTTAATTAACACGCTTTTATTAATTTCATCTGTATGTTTGTTTATTTTTAACCGACTTTTGTACGCTAGTTTTTAAACTAATTTTCCCATACAATCGCCCTCTTATTAAATGGATTAAGGACCGATTCTCTTACTTTATTATTCCTTCCACAAAAAAATATGACTGCACGTATTACGACATACACGCGTACGGCGTACTACGTGCAGTCATGTTGTGTTTATAGCAGACTGCACGCCGTCTCTACAGCGCTAACTTTTTGAGGGTTCAAATCCCGCATGGGATAACACTTTATGTTTGTAAACTCCAACTCGAGATACCACCCACATAAACAGAATATGTTGTAAAAGCGAGGAAAACATATTTCTTTCGAGAGGTAACTAGTTAAATTTTATATCTAAGCTCTAAAAACTTTTTGATTAACCTCGGACCATGACCGTAATGTATTATGTTCGTGGGACATACTTCTGTCGATCAAAAGGTCTCGGGTGCGATTCTCGGGTCGGAACAAGGAGTGTTAATGAGTTTTTTTGGTTATAGAAATTTTTAATATCATAAGGGAGTTTGGTAGTTTAGGGCTTAACCACGTGCCTCGGAGAGCACGGGAAGTCGTCGTGCGTCGGCCCTACTCCTAATCTCACCAAGTTCGTTAAAGTCTAAAAGTTAAGAAATTACTACTTATTCCAGACTTAATTCGTATACTCACAAAAAAAGATTGTGTTTTTATTTTAGCACATCATACATAACGAAATTTTAAGAATTCTGAGAGGTGAACTACGGAACCCTAAAAAGGATAGGGACCACTTCAAAATACTATTATGCTCTTTTTAAAGATAGTATATAGTGTTTTTTTATTTATTTTACATGGAAAAGTGATAAACAGAAAATCAATGTAGTTGTCCATGGCAATTAAACGCCGATCTCATTGTGATTTAAATGTGACCACATGAGAATAACCAACTATCGAATATAGTAAGAATTATCAAAACCACACCAACCTACAAATTACTGTAAAACGCTATACTGTACCCAACGTGACCTTTTTTGCGAGAGCGGGACGAGTCTTCGGTGAATTGTATAAAAATCTTTAATATTATTTTAATAGTTTTTTGATAATATTCATTTATCGGACACAATCATTAAATGAACAAAGTGTGTAATTATTAATACACAAGTCGCATACCTAATTGTAATTAAGCCTCAATAGAGTAACGTATAGGCAGTGACAAAATAGGGTATAAATTATTATCGACGATTTGTGCCATCGCGGTATCGCTGGGGACAGTGGGAGAGCTTAAAAGCGGAACGTGTTACCTGTGCCTCATTGGGTTAATTGAAAGGTCATCAATGAATAAGTAATGGCTATAATAGAAATATATAAAAATCTGGGTAAAAACATCTCAAAAGGGGTGATATGAAATTTGATCATGTCGATGAACATTGAAAACCCCTGTTATAAGGTGTATTAAAGTATATACCTTATATATAGGTTAGGTATATATAGGTTATCTCTTTTTCCTTTAGTCGGTAACTCATGACTGAGGCTTGCATCTGAAGAGGATATATTTCTTCACAGATACCTGAGCAATATGTCTCTTATGACTGTGTAAAGATTGTAGCCTTCGGTATTTCCAATCACGATAATTTTTTCAGTAGTCCTATCCCTTAAGCACACTGTGTGGTTGAAATATGAGAGCTTGTGTTGTGTGCATATTATTATTCCGTAGTCAAGCTTTGATTAGAAGCGCATTTCGCAGTCAAAGGAGTTCTTAGCTGTCTCTTCCAACATTACATCTCAAATGCATCATGCATAGAGATTACATGTACTTAATATTAGTTATTATACTAAGAAGGCAACGCTGATAGCGTTGCCTTCGATATACTAACGCTAAATAAATTATAAACATACAACTTCATACAAGTATATAGGTATTTTATTTGCATATTAGGACAAAGTGTTGATACGTACGGAACATAGAAAGAAATGTTGCTAATATTTTTTCTGTAGAACTTGGACCTGCCGTTGGGAAAAAGTGTTTATTATAAACGACATCAGTGCACTTAGTAGCCATGACAAATGAAACCGAACACACACATAAGACTTGCCGCACACTGGGAACATGCAACAAACGCTAAGACAGAGACGAATATAGTCATTCTACTAAGTTAGAATGGGTCAACGGCAGGTAGAATTCCGTATATGAACGTGTTAGCATGATAACGAGTTCGAAGGGGCACAACAGGCGAATAGTCAGCCAGCAGCCTGTCGTCGTGGAGACAGCGACAGCGTCGGACGCCTTGTTGCGGAGTCTATAAAAAACCACGTGGCCGGCAGAAACAAACCTAAAAGGTAAGTAAAACTGCGGTTGATTGACCGATAAATTGTGTTAATTATCAAAAGCTTAACTCTATATAGCGTGAGACAAATACCAGAGTTCATTCAATTCCTATTTAGTTGTAAAGTTCGAGAATTTAACATTTATGTTATTACTGATTTAAATTGATATTTAATTGCAGTGTCATTTGATCAATTGAATTGATAATAATTAATTATCAAATATGTTTTTTCATATTCTTTTATAGAACCATAAAAGAATGTTATCCAAATATATAAATATTTTTTTTTTCATAATAATTTTAGAACGTGTAAATAATGGAACATTGTTTCGTATGTTTTTCCTTTTGAGTACCTAAATGTATTGTTGGTTTCATATACATAATGGCTCAATGATGCAGCAGTAATAAGTCTCAACTACCATTTACTACTTCTGATTTTAAAAAAAATTAAATTTGATGTTTTGCGCTCAACAATAGAGTCTAACATTATACATACTTTTTTTACGCGATTGCAGCGAAACCTTTAGAGCGAATGATAAAATTGTCAATTCAATAGTAGCTCGTGATAGCTCGTCAATCTAAAATTTTAGTTTTGACTTAGGTATACATAGCAATTAACCGTGTCCCTACATCATTATAATGATTTTGCAAGTATATACACTAAGACGTTAATTTTATTTTGGTAAATTTGTAAATTTGAAAAGAATCGACGCAGTTTTGATTTACAGGACAAATAGTAATATTCTTTGACAGATAAATTGAATAATAATTCCTTCTGGACTGACGATATCTTTGTTTGCAGTCTATGCATGTTTGCATGATCAACCGTAGAGCCTACAGTAATGAACCGATTTTATTGAATCGGCCTTTGTGAAATAAGCTATACGAATGTTATCAAGAGTTTTTATGTAGTCGGGTTATAGTTTTTAAACTTATTCTTGTATATTATTAGTAAATTTTCAAATTTTCTCAACCCGATGACTCAATACTAGGTCTCAATTACCAAATACTACTTACTTCAGAATCATAAACATTTTGTATTTTTCAAATCGTGCACGCTACAAAAGTGGGAAACATTATGTAGGTATACTTTTTATTTTATATATTTGTTTTAGATCACCAACAAATGATATACATACATACATAATTAGCTCAAGCATTTGTAAAAGATTACTTGTATCGTAATTAAGTGTGCTATTATTATTATGTGAGTAAAATGTTGATCATATCTTTATTTATTACTAATAATACCACTTACGGAAGTATTTATTCTTAGATTATATTTAGAGGGACGGATTATGGCTACCTGCGTAATTAATTTATCGTAAAATTTTTAAAACATCGTTTGAAGACATCATGTAACCTGTTCCTTTAATAAATACCGTGAGAACAGTTTTATTATAAAATATTTAAAGTGTTAGTTTTTTCTTTATACTTATCTAATGCTAATAATCAGATGTGACATGAATTGTTGTGATACTAACAATTATGTGGTGCAAAATTTATTTCCTTTGAGAAACGCGGAGTATCATTTAGATACATCATCGTTAAATAAATACATAGTAAATACTAGGAAACAGTGAAATTTTAATGTAAAGGTTAGTCTGTATCTTCTTTTGTACCATACATGGAAACTTATCTCTCTCTTTTATTCTCATGGGATGATATCGGGGATAAAAATTATTCTAGAGAAGGTCCAAATTATCTTAAAAAAAATATCTGTATTGTTTCCCTACAATTTTCAATCCTTTACGGGTGATTTCTGGGCTAGTTCTGGAACAGTTCTGTGTCATTTCCTGGAACTCGTAATCTGCATACTAAAATTCATGCAAGTCAGTTCGACGGCTTAGGTGTGAAACATGGAGACAAACTTTGGAATTTATAATATTACATTTTAAGTTTACAATAATGTTCCAATATATAAGTTATGTTGTTGTTTATCAACAGATGACGGTTGAAGATCTGTCGTGTAAAGTGGGGCCAGAATGCAGCTTGGTGCTTTCAGATGGCACTGTATTTACAGGCAAAAGCTTTGGAGCTCGCTTACCAGCGGAAGGAGAAGTTGGTTAGTATTTAAATGTACTCAATATCTTTAAGTCAAGTTTAATGTAGAGGACATTAAACTCAATACAGTACAAGTACAGTAAAAAGTACAGTACAGTAAAAGGAGAAGTTCTTAATTCGTCGTTCTCAATATCTTTTTTTAATGTATGTTTAGCGATATTTTCGTCGATTATGAACGAATTGTCAGATAGTAATTATAGCCAGTTTATTTTACGCTTTTTATGTCATAATGACAACTTCCTATGTTTCTATACAGAGAGTTATCGTTATGTTTTTTGGAGTTAGTATATTTTTTTTCTTGAGAAAGTGTTTGTTGCTAAAAAACTTTAGATATTGAAATAATAATTATGTAATCATTACAGTATTTCAGACGGGTATGGTGGGATATCCGGAATCCTTAACGGATCCGTCATACCACGCACAATTATTAGTGCTGACGTACCCTCTCGTTGGCAACTACGGTGTACCCGACGAAGAGGAACTAGACGACCATGGAATACCTAAGTAAGTTTATATAGATTATAGATTATTCTCAAATTATTTGTGGTCAGCTATTAGCTCAACCAGTTTTACCTAAATTCGCATGGCATCCAATCTCTACAACGCTGATAGCTAACCGAATTCGAAGGTTGAACTAATTGTCAGTATATTTGGGTCCACTGAGTTCCCAATAACGATTGTCATCGATGTTAATGACAACCGGGCCCGACTCTTTAACGTGGTCTCCGAGGTACGGGTGTGAAATACCTATACTGTGTAAACCTGGTTGTTATTACTCGGGAATCAAACCCGAGAGCTCTTGAGCGTCAGTCGTATACGCTAACCGCTAGACCAACGTGACTTTGAAGTAACTTTGTTTTTTTTTATGTATGGCCCAGCTAAAATGACTACACGGCCTGTTAGAAAGTATAAGCGGAATTGGATTTTGCTTATGCTTTCCATCAGACAGTGTAGAGTCATGAAAGAGTGGTGGTTACCATGCTCATTGCGAATGCAGACAATGCAACAATGCAGCAATAACGAGCTGACCCGTTTGTGCTAAAATCAGCGTGACTTTACTACCTCGAAATTATTTTATTTACATATTGTTTATTTAATGTGTAATCTAAATTAAATTGCTCTCCGAGGCACGGGCAGGCTTATTTAAAGATTTTTATAGGAAAATCTAAGACGTTCTGGCCGACCCGGGAATCGAACTCTAGATATTTCGATCGGTAGTATTAAATTAAATAAACAATAAATATAATAAATAAATGGTAATGTTTGCATTAACTCAGATAAATTAATAGTAAAGATCCTTAAACAGCGACAATCGTTAACTAAAAGCGAAATCTTTAGTAAGTTAACTATGTTAACATCAATAATAATAATCTAATTTCAGTACTTATGTGGCCTTCATATTACTTCGATAAACCTACAAGTCTCTTAATTTCCTGTCCATATACGTACATTCCAGAACTTGCATAATCAGTGTCAATTGACTAATATGTCCAACAGATTTTATTTATAACTGATTAATGAAATTTAGAATTACTTACTTACTTTTTCTAACCCTCACTCTACTTCAAGCAGTAACAGAACTAACAAATAAATTACTTCTTCTTAAACTTGTTGTTTTACCAACATTGTAGCTATTAATTGTACCCTCCGCAGCTTTTAACGTAAGACCTTTTTATCCCGGAGACAAAACTTTCATCACGATTGTCGCTGCTTAAATAGATAAAAGAAACTATAACTAGATGTATTATATTATAATTCTAGGTGGTTCGAGTCTAGCCGTATTTGGGCCGCTGGACTGATCGTTGGTGAAGTGAGCACTCGAGCGTGCCACTGGCGTGCCAAACGCTCGCTGGGAGCATGGCTATCAGCCCGTGGCGTGCCAGGACTGTGTGACATTGATACCAGAGCTTTGACCATCCGCCTTCGCGAGGGCGTTACACTTGGTCGTATAGTGCAAGGAGTACCACCTTCTGGTCCACTACCACCTTTAAAAGATCCCAACGCGCGTAATTTAGTAGCTGAAGTATCGGTAAAGGTGAGCATCACTCTACTCTTACTAAAATGTTATCTAGGCTTAAATAATATAGTTGTAAGAAAATATCAAACTTAACGACAGATATCGGAATGTACATCTAGTTTAATTACAAGTTATGGAAATGATGAATTGTTTCAGGAGCCGAAAATATTTAACCCCAAAGGTGCAGTTACTATAATGGCTGTGGATTGTGGTTTAAAAAATCACCAAATCCGGTGTTTGATAAAAAGAAATGCTCGGGTAGTATTAGTGCCATGGGATCATGACTTAAACAATAGTCAATATGATGGCTTATTCATCAGCAACGGCCCTGGAGACCCAGTTATGTTGAAAAATGTTGTAAGCAACTTACGGGCAGTTCTCGAAGACAAACAAACTGTAAAACCAGTTTTCGGCATATGTCTCGGACATCAGTTACTATCTACTGCGGCTGGCTGCAAAACTTATAAAATGAGGTTAGTTTAGATTACAAATCAATGTTATGTTTATTTATATACATGTTTCTAACTATGTCCTTTTTTCTTTTAGTTACGGTAATCGAGGTCACAACTTACCGTGTACCCATAATGGCACTGGGCGATGTTTTATGACATCCCAAAATCACGGATTTGCTGTTGACACTGATACGCTACCAAACGATTGGAAGATTCTATTTACCAATGAGAATGACAAAACAAATGAAGGTATTATCCACAAAACATCTCCATTCTTCAGCGTTCAGTTTCACCCAGAGCACACTGCTGGACCAACGGATCTAGAATGCCTTTTTGATATATTTATGGATACAGTCAAGTCTTACAAAGACAAAAAGCCTTGTGTCGTTGATGATCTTATTACAGAGAAACTTAAATTTGTACCAACTATACATGAAAGGCCGAAGAAAGTGCTTATTCTAGGCTCTGGGGGTTTATCTATTGGCCAGGCTGGTGAGTTCGATTACTCAGGATCACAAGCTGTCAAAGCTTTACAAGAAGAAAAAATTCAGACAGTCCTGATCAATCCAAACATTGCTACTGTACAAACATCTAAAGGATTAGCTGACAAAGTTTATTTTTTGCCAATCACTCCGGAATATGTTGAACAAGTAATAAAAGCAGAACGTCCTACTGGTGTCTTATTAACATTTGGTGGCCAAACCGCTCTAAACTGTGGAGTGGAATTGGAAAAATCAAAAGTATTCAAAAAATACAATGTTAATGTGTTAGGAACTCCCATTCAATCAATTGTTGACACAGAAGACCGAAAAATATTTGCTGAAAAAATTAACGCAATAGGAGAAAAGGTTGCACCTAGCGCTGCTGTTAATTCAGTTGATGAAGCACTTGTGGCTGCCCGGCAAATCGGTTACCCAGTAATGGCTCGTTCTGCATTTTCATTGGGCGGATTAGGCTCTGGTTTTGCTAACAATGAAGAAGAACTTAGAGTACTCGCTCATCAAGCATTGTCCCACTCTGATCAACTTATAATCGACAAATCTTTGAAAGGCTGGAAGGAAGTGGAATATGAGGTTGTTCGAGATGCATTCAACAATTGTATCACAGTTTGTAATATGGAAAATGTTGATCCTTTAGGAATTCATACTGGAGAATCTATTGTTGTTGCTCCAAGTCAAACACTTTCAAACCGAGAATATTACATGCTACGAAATACAGCTATCAAAGTAATTCAACATTTTGGAATTGTGGGTGAATGTAACATTCAGTATGCCCTAAATCCAAATTCAGAAGAATTCTACATAATAGAGGTAAATGCGAGACTATCCAGAAGTTCCGCTTTAGCTAGTAAAGCAACAGGTTATCCATTAGCATATGTTGCTGCTAAATTATCATTAGGTATTCCTTTGCCTGCTATCAAAAATTCGGTTACCACTGTTACTACTGCTTGTTTCGAACCCAGTCTCGATTATTGTGTTGTGAAAATTCCAAGATGGGATTTGGCTAAATTTACCAGAGTTAGCACGAAAATTGGAAGTTCCATGAAAAGTGTCGGGGAAGTTATGTCAATAGGAAGAAACTTTGAAGAAGCTTTTCAGAAAGCGTTGAGAATGGTCGATGAAAATGTTAATGGATTTGATCCAAACATTAAAAAAGTAAATGAAGATGAATTAAGTGAACCTACCGATAAGCGAATGTTTGTCTTAGCGGCAGCTTTAAAAGAGGGATATACAGTGGATAGACTGTATGATTTAACTAAAATTGATAAATGGTTTTTAGAAAAGTTAAAAAATATCATAGATTATTATGAAATATTGGAAACACTAAAAGGGTCTATAACATTTGACATTTTGAAAAAAGTGAAGCAATTTGGATTTTCTGATAAACAGATAGCTGCTGCAGTTAAAAGCACTGAAGTTGCTGTCCGAAAATTAAGGGAAGAATACAAAATTACTCCATCTGTTAAACAAATCGATACTGTAGCAGCCGAATGGCCAGCATCAACTAATTACCTATATCTTACTTATAATGGCAGCACGCATGACTTAGAGTTTCCTGGTGGATTTATCATGGTGTTAGGTTCCGGAGTATATCGTATAGGAAGTTCGGTTGAGTTTGATTGGTGTGCAGTAGGGTGTCTGAGAGAGCTTAGAAAGCAAGGTAAAAAGACAATTATGATAAATTACAATCCTGAAACAGTCAGTACCGATTATGATATGAGCGACCGTCTATATTTTGAAGAAATTTCCTTTGAAGTTGTTATGGATATATATAATATCGAACATCCTGATGGTGTAATATTATCTATGGGAGGACAACTACCGAATAATATTGCCATGGATTTGCATAGACAACAGGCCAATATTCTAGGCACTTCACCCGATATGATTGATAATGCTGAAAACAGATTTAAATTTTCAAGAATGTTAGATCGCAAGGGTATAATGCAACCAAGATGGAAGGAGCTCACCGATTTGGACTCAGCTATTTCTTTTTGTGAGGAGGTTGGATATCCATGTCTAGTACGGCCATCATACGTTTTAAGTGGCGCAGCTATGAACGTAGCTAATTCAAACCAGGAATTAGAAACTTACTTGAAATCAGCTAGTCAAGTCAGTAAAGACCATCCAGTTGTTATATCTAAATTCATAACAGATGCTAAAGAGATTGATGTAGATGTCGTAGCTGCAGAGGGAATAATCTTTTGTATGGCAGTATCAGAACACGTCGAAAATGCCGGCGTACATTCGGGTGATGCAACATTAGTTACTCCGCCACAAGATATTAATAACGAAACATTAGATAAAATAAAAGGTATCGCCAGTATTATAGCTGAAACACTAGATGTAACAGGTCCATTTAATATGCAATTAATCGCAAAAGATAATGACCTGAAAGTAATTGAATGTAATGTCAGAGTGTCAAGGTCATTCCCATTCGTATCCAAGACTCTAGATCATGATTTTGTAGCAATGGCCACGAAAATAATATTAGGAATACCAGTAGATCCCGTTAATGTAATGACGGGCTGTGGAAAAGTAGGTGTTAAGGTACCCCAGTTTTCGTTTTCTAGACTGGCAGGTGCAGATGTCACCTTGGGAGTAGAAATGGCTTCAACCGGTGAAGTAGCTTGCTTCGGTGAAAATCGTTACGAGGCTTATTTAAAATCCTTAATGAGCACAGGCTTTAGAATACCAAAAAAAGCCATTTTACTGTCTGTAGGAACATTTAAGGTAAGAATTACAACTGTAGAATTTACTTGCTTATATTTTTGGACTGTGAGTGGCTTGGCTTGCACTTTATTAAAGATTTTGACTGATTAATATGAAAAAAAATTTTCAGCATAAACTGGAATTACTGCCTAGTGTACGCGCATTGCACAGTATGGGTTACAAACTGTATGCCAGTATGGGAACCGGAGACTTTTATGCAGAACATGGAGTTGAGGTATGTGAAAATATTTTATTATAATTTTTGTAAAGTACTTTACAACAAAATATTATTATTTTTTTATTATTACAGATTGAAAGTGTTCAATGGACATTCGATCACATTGGCGACCCTGAGGACGTGCGTTCGGACGGTGAACTGATGCACTTGGCTGATTTCATGGCGAGACGTGAATTAGATTTAGTTATAAATCTCCCGATGAGAGGCGGCTCACGTCGTGTTTCTGCATTTAGTACACACGGCTACCGCACACGTCGTCTTGCTGTAGATTATGCCGTGCCTTTAGTGACTGATGTCAAATGTGCTAAGCTTTTAGTTCAGGTTCGTTTTTATCACACACATTTTCGTAAAAAGGCGTTTCTTCTAAAATTGAGGCACATTTAATTAATTAATTAATTTACAGTTTCTCTCTTTAACATCCTATTATAGAAATTACTGCTTTCTTATCCACATTCCAATACTACATTTTCCACCAACACCACTTTCACCATTTTTAGGGTATTTTACTCATTTATTTAATATTAGAGTATTATTTACATTATTTTTTTAATATTAACAGGCTATGACAAAGTGTGGTGGCGCTCCAGTAATGAAGACGCATACGGATTGCATGACATCTCGCAACATTTTAAAGTTGCCTGGTTTTATTGATGTACACGTACATGTACGAGAACCAGGCGCTACCTATAAAGAAGACTTCTCATCGTGCACTGCTGCGGCCCTTGCTGGCGGTATAACAATGATATTGGCCATGCCTAATACAAATCCTCCGGTGATAGATCGTGCATCATATGAATATGCATCTGCATTAGCTCGTGTTAGTGCTAGATGTGACTACGGCCTATTCATGGGTGCTGCAACAACTAACACCGACACAGTTGCAGAGATGGCTCCACAAGCAGCAGCTTTGAAAATGTATCTGAATCAAACATTTACTACTCTAACAATGGATGATATGACAGTGTGGCAAAAACATCTTCAAAACTGGCCGAAAAAGATGCCTGTGTGTGCACATGCTGAACGGGAAAAAACTGGGGCCGTTATTTTGATGGCATCTTTACTAGACAGGGCTATTCATATTTGTCATGTGGCTAGAAAAGAAGAAATTCTGATAATCAAGTCAGCAAAAGAGAGAGGGCTTAAAGTTACTTGTGAAGTGTGCCCTCAGCATTTATTTTTGAGTACAGCGGATGTGCCTCATTTAGGTGCAGGTAGAGCCGAAGTGCGGCCAGTGCTATGCAGCCTAGAAGATCGAGCTGAATTATGGAAAAATATTGATGTCATAGACGTTTTTGCCACTGATCATGCTCCACACTCCGTTGAGGAAAAAAATTCAGAAAAACCTCCTCCTGGTTTTCCTGGATTAGAAACTATTTTACCGCTACTTCTCAATGCTGTACACGAGGGACGTTTAACTATAGAAGATCTCATAAATAAATTCCATCGTAACCCTAGAAAGATCTTTAACCTACCAGAGCAACCAAATACTTACGTTGAAGTAGATATGGACTATGAATGGACAATCCCAGAAGCTATGGAATTTACTAAATCGAAGTGGACTCCTTTTGCGGGCATGCAAGTTTGTGGTGCAGTACACCGAGTCACGCTTCGTGGTGAAATAGCTTACGTTGAAGGTCAAGTTCTCGTACCACCAGGTTTTGGTCAAAATATTCGCGATTGGACAGTTCCTAAGAAACAAACCCATCCACTTATTGAAAAAATTGAAAAAGAGTACAGTCGGCCAAATTCTGCACTTGACCTTCATATGTCTGGTGATTTAAGCAGACTGAGTGATATTGACTTGGATCAAATAGACAATAAACCTGAAAGTCAAACTAAACCCAACGTCCATTTCAGCGAAATTGCCACTACGAGATGTCTCTCTCCATTACCACCACAACACACTAGGCAAAGATGTGACAGCACGTCCAACAATCCACCTGCTATTTCAGTCTCTCAACGACAGCGAAGTGAAATATATGGCAAATCTATTCTAACTGTGGACTCTTTCACTAAAGATATATTGAATGATATATTTAACCTTGCTCAATTCATGAAGACAAGTGTAAATAAAGGACGATTTTTAGATGATATCTTACGTGGAAAAGTCATGTCTTCAATATTTTATGAAGTGAGTACTCGAACCAGTTGCAGTTTTGCAGCAGCAATGCAACGATTAGGTGGTTCAGTTATTCACACGGATGCGACAAGTTCCTCTGCTAAAAAAGGCGAGACGTTGGAAGATAGCGTTTCTGTAATGGCCAGCTACGCTGATGTAGTAGTACTTCGTCATCCAGAACCTGGAGCTGTTGCTGTAAGTATCAAATGATTAACATATAAGTATACAACTAGTCTATCCATTAAATGTAAAAGGAATATTTTATAATCTGTTTGCCTGTATTTTTAGCGTGTAGCACGAGTGAGCCGCAAGCCTATAATTAATGCAGGCGATGGAATAGGGGAACACCCTACACAAGCATTACTTGATGTTTTCACAATTCGAGAGGAAATTGGTACAGTTAATGGATTAACTATAACGATGGTTGGAGATTTGAAAAACGGACGTACTGTACACTCCTTAGCACGACTTCTTACTCTATATCAAGTACAACTACAATACGTAAGCCCTAAGGGTTTGGGTATGCCGAAGCACATAACAGACTATGTAGCTTCTAAAGGGATAACTCAGAGAGTATATGAACGGTTGGAAGATGTACTCGCTGAAAGTCATGTGTTGTACATGACGAGGATACAACGCGAAAGATTCCAAAGCCAGGAGGAATATGAAAAGGTAAGTTATACAAATGATGTCACTCGATTTATATCTTAGTTAAATATGATTAGGTACTGCGAAACAATTCATTAATATAAGACCCTTGTACACATGTATTTTATAAATTAACACATCATGTCAACCTTTAACAGTGCACTGCTGGACATAGGCTTCACCAGGAGGCTTTCGTCTACTATATCACGTTGACTAGACGAGTTGGCAAATGGTATTTCAAGTATTCCTCCTCTTTGCAATAATGCTGTCCTAAGTAGTTTAATCCCTTAGTTGCCTCTTACGATATTCATGGGATGAATAGACGACAGTTTGTATTCTTAACCCGCCACCACACGGATAATATAGTACACGTCGACTTATAACCTTGGTAGCGCAACGTATAGCAAAAGGAGCTGACCTCAGAACTTTGTGTGTTTCTTTTCAATCTCATGCTCAGCTCCAACACACACATTTGATAGTTTCGGAGTTCATCGTGAGACCTGACACTTGAAATATAATTGTTCTAATTTAACCCAGTCAAATTAGATCAAAAAATAAATACCGAGGGCTTATCGTCGAGAAACTCCAAAGTTCCTTCACAGTTCGTCTCAATTGGCCACGTCGACTATTACATGACACTCCGTTCCTGTTCCTAACCTACGCCACTCGGAAAACTTCAGTTTATACAATCAATTATTAGTTAGAGCCACGCTTCGGCACGAATGGGCCGGCTCGACCGCAGTGATACCACGGCCTCACAGAAAACCGGTGTGAAACAGCGCTTGCGCTGTGTGTCACCGAGTGAGTGAGGGCTTATATCCCAACCCTTCCCCAATCCCCCAAAGGCTGGCAACGCACTTGTGACACCTCTGGTGTTGCGGGTGTCCATGGGCAGCGGTAATCGCTTACCATCAGGCGATGCGTCTGCTTGTTTGCCCCTATTCCATAAAAAAATTGCCTAGATAAAGGGCATATTGGGCAAATTACTAGGTATAAGTGTTTCTTATTATTGTTTTTTTCATTTTACAGGCACGAGGTTTATTAGTGGTAACGCCTCAGTTGATGACACGTGCTCGAAGGCGTATGGTAGTAATGCACCCACTACCGCGCGTCGATGAAATCTCGCCAGACTTCGATTCGGACCCTAGAGCTGCATATTTCAGACAGGCCGAATACGGGATGTATGTACGCATGGCTTTACTGTCCATGGTCGCAGGAGTGAACCCTCTTACGTAAAGTGCCACTGGAATATTCATGTTACTTTCCAATAATTTGACAATTCTAGCGTCGTCAATATGATTTTTAATAATATAAACGAAGACATAAAGACATAATTCGGCATGCCATAAGTATCATCTTACGTTAAACGTAGGTACTAAGTATGACATATTGTAATTATTTTTATTGCAATCTATTATAAACTTTATATATACTTTAATTACTATATGTGCCATTAATGTGATAAGTCAAGGATCGTTTCTATTGTACAATTTATTATATTTTATACGATATATTTCAAGAATAAATGTCTTTTTACATTCAAAATCTTTAAAATTATTCCTAAACCAAAACTTAAAACAACCACTTTTAAACAGAATTCAGCTTCGAATTTATAGACAACATATAAGTTCTTTGTAAAAGTTTTATTTCTCAGGCTTTAAACTATTAAAATATAGAGAATAAATAAAAAAAAGACCACCTGGGTGAATCACTCTAACAAAATCACACTGATTATGTCGAATTATTTCACCTGGGAAGATTCTTCCAAGGCGAAAATAGGAAATGAACAATATTACCTTATTCTCCCGGGTCGAGCATACATAATAACCAATATTTGTTAATATTTACAATTTATTATTATTGACATCGATGAACATGACCATCATGATTTAAATTTTGATAAAAAGTAGAGATAATTGTCGCCAAAAAATGTGTTTTTCGGGCACTGGTTCAAAAGTTATTAGCTTTACAGGTGGCCGATCAGGGATCAGGGGGTCTCTGCAGAAGGAACACGCTTACTAGGACATCTACGATAGATATGTTTTCTCCCAAATTTAGTCGCGAATAAGTTGGAAATTGTAATCTGTACATACTTTTTGATACGCAGTTGATAGTGTCCAATTATTTCCTTTTGGATTTACATAGCGTGATGGTACTGCTTTTACTTAATAATGAATGCTACTAAGTCATTTACGCTACACAAGTTTGTTGAAGTAATGGACAAATATTACATCATCATCATCTCGGTGGAAGGAAGTACACTGACGGACATAGACCTCCCCCAAAAGATTAAACACCTAAATTAAAATTAAAAATGCACTTTGTAGCAAATAAATTCATGATTTTATTTTCATAATAAATAAAAAAATCAAGAAAACACTCTTTTTGAGAATTTTCCATATATTAAAATACATGATACAAAAGATGTCAATACAAACTAAATCACTTGGTGCAAAGGCAAGCCTGTCGGTTTGGGGTTTCGCCCGACCATCGGGCGTCCGAATCGCGTCGAGCTCCGTATAGGACCATTTATGCAACAGGCGAGTGGAAACCGAGGATAGCCTCTTTAACAACACTTCAGCAAAACAAATAATCTTAAAGATTAACAAAGATACAGTGTACTTTCATCATGGAATGTATCTTTGTAGGCATCTCTAATTTTTGAATGCAAAATATATGTATTTGATCATGATTTTAAAATAATGTAAGTAGAGGTATATAAAAAGCGCATTTATTACACTTCAAAAGTGAAAAAAACGAGATAATTTAGTTTAACCAAATAAAATAAATAAAATATGATAAAAATCATGTATCTAAATTAAGTGTGAAATAATTTACTATTACTTTACATCTAAACAATATAAATGTATTGCAACACACTAAGGAGCTTTGGAACCATCGAGTAATTCGGGCTTACATTTAATTTCAGCTGGTAAATGTGGATCAATAAACCTAAACATTGTGATACATCTTTGGTTTTCTGGACGTTAAGTCGGCCATAGTTCCATAACTCCTCTGAGGACGCAGCCAGACATGGGCACTGGAGCCGTGACACAACAAGTCTAAACTGACTGCTGTCCAAAGTGATTAATTCATAAGTACTTATGTAAGTTACAGATCTACAGCGAAGCTGATGCATCCTAAAGCAAATAGAGAACTATAACCAATTCGAACAATCTACATTAGACGCACTGGTGTTTCCAAGTTATATTTATCATTTCGACAGATGTCAACATGGTTCAAAGTGGGGTGTTCCATACATTTCATTAAAAATATACTGTCTTAATAGTAATGCTTTATATACTATAAGAGTCGATATTTTATTGGAACTTAGCGACTAAAATTACTAGTGAGACAGTTAGAGGAAAGACAAATACAAAAGTAAAATATTTGCTAAAACATCACAGCTCACAAGCCAAGGTGAAAGTGAAGCGTAGTTCGGGGGACTAAGCGAAAGGTGCAATGAATGATAACCTACAATGATATAATAAACTATGTGTTCACATATATTAAGCAGTATCAATTATACTGTCACGTGTGATATTCAAGTCACTGGAACAAAAATGTAATTAGTTGAAAGAGATTTTCATATTCAGCGTTGAATAAAAAAATCTCCCACTAAAATCGTATCGTCAAAGTGGCGCAGACCGTACCTAAAGACAGTGAACTTGCTTATTGCAGCAAGTCGTCCAGGCACACACGCACGTGAATTCAACGCTAACTCACCGGTTATGAGCGGATACTGAAGCTTTATTTGAATATTTCCAATCGTTCTCGTTATCACCCATGACACCTTGTGAACATATACCAGAGGTTTTCGTATCGTTAACTAAATAAATGCTCGCATGTCGGCATATCAACGCTTATCACAATATATAAAAATATATATTAAAGAAGCTTAAACTACAACTACACATTGATGATGCATTCTGTTCTGCATTTGCCACCACACTTAGAATCGATAACGCGGCCGACAGTAACATACATAATAATTTTTTTTTTTGATTTTTTCTTTTTATTTTATTTGTGCGGCAGCATATGCAAGTCTGCAATTAATTCACAGCATAATCTTAAAGATAACGAGATATTGCATCTTGGAAAAGGTTAGTAGAGTATCCACATGGAGTAAAAATAAGCGGCATAATATATTCCATTAATTTCACACAATTGGTAACTGGCTCGGTATTCTTTGTACTGAATGATTGCTAGCGACTCAGTCTACCGCATTTCTTCCCCATAAAGATACTCACATCTAACTTCATGGAACATTATATCGAGTTTAAGCATCCATAACGCGAAACTAAATAATACTTTTTGTCATTTCATAAAAATATTATATCTGATTTAAAATAGCAACATCAAAACACCATAGAAGCTTCGAGACTGCTCAACAGTAATACTTTTTTAACGTGTATTACATCGAATTTACATGAAACCTGATATATTCCGCAGAAAGCTATTCACTGCTAAATCCATGTGCACTTATAGACATTATTAGCTCGAATATTAAGCCTAAGAAATTTCTACCGATTTTTTCATATTTTTTTTTGTTGCACTTATATATTAGGCTTTCCATAAACACAGTTATATATAATGGTTATGATTTAAAAGAATTATTTTTGTCACCCCTGCAAGGTACACCTATAAAGTTTCATTTAAATTCTCTATGATGGAACAGCTATCTCTTCAACTCTCATCTGTAAACAAGGGCAATACTTAGGTTATGAAGAAATGAAACATGTTTTGTTTCTTTTAATCAAGTGAATATGACAACGAACCTCGTGCTCCAACGATGATCGATTTCCTTTTAATGTCTTGCGCAGGCGCGGGTCGGACCACACCCGGCGCTCCACCACCCACCAAGTGTCCGCCTCCGGCTCGGATGGGTTTCGCTGAAATTTATTATTTACACATAGAAATTACCATTTTATAATAAACTAAGGAGTCAATAATTCTACGTTTGTGACAAACTAGTAACAACCACTAAGAAGTTAAAGCGAAAAAAAATTGGCGAAATGTTGATCTCACCGATTTGCGCTTGTGGGCCTCGCCGGGCGAGATTCTTAGCACGCACAGCTTCCTTAATCCTGTCTACCTCGAACTGATATCTCTTACGATCGCGCATAGCACCGTCCTTCGCTTCCTGCAAAACAAATCGAAGAACATAAAACATTGATGCTTGTGTTACCCTCCCTATCGTCCTACTAATAAGCGAAAGTTTATAAGTATGAATGGATGTTTGTTACTCTTTCACGTCAAAAACGACTCAACCGATTTGGATATAACATTACAGTGATATAGCTTATACATCAGAATAATACAGCCTACTTTTTGCCGCGGTAACGAACATTACCGCGGGCAACAGCTAGTGAAAAATAAAGATGAACCACATTATTCACGTTTTTTTCTTATTTTGTACTCTTATTGTTAACAGAACAGTTTATAAATCCGTCGACTAAACGTCTGATCTCTCCCGATCGCGACAGCATAGCCTTCCCTTCATATTGTAAGAGAGAGAGAACAGAGAGTGCACCTGTCCTTACATACACACTTCTGCGATACATTATCTCCTGTGTAGTTGCCTGGTCTATGCTGAGACTGGCTGCTGTGCCTGTTGTAAATCATGTATCTATTCAGTAAATGTTGTGAGTAGTGGTACCTTGAGCGCAGTTTCCAGCGCCTTGACCCTTTCCATGGTGGCTCGCAGGCGCTTCTCCAGCTTGGGCACCTCACAGCGCAGGTCCGCGTTGTCGCGTACCAACTGCTTGTGCACTTTCGTCAGTTGCTCCAAGTTGTTCTCCAGGAAAGATATCTTTTGCTTTTGAGCCAACGAGCCGCCTTCCTCCTCGGTGCCCTCCTCTGAGTTGTTGGATTTCTTTATCCTCGCCTGAGTATCAAATAAATTATTTAGTTTTAAACAATAAATTTTGTTCACAATCGGAGCTATGATCTTATCGTTCGCCCGCAGTTATATATATTTAGATGAAGTATTAATAATGAAAGTTTTAGTACTCACCTGCAAGTCCTGTACGAATAACTTGCGCAGATTGTGCAGTGTCTGCAGTTCCTTCGCGACGGTATCCTCCAAACCTTTGAGATCAGCGCGGGCTTGTTCACGCCGCTCCACGCTTTGACTGCAGGTAACAAACATATCATATTATTTTTGACAGAAATATTACGACCAGGTAATGGTCAATGAACACCCTTATTACCTGCGAATGAGATGTGAATTATCTAACTTCCGGCACGCACCCATCCATATACATCACCACTCCATGTATATAGGCCGAATATTTAGAGAACGTTTACCCTCGGCGGAATGAATATGAATGGGATACGTGCGGAATAAAATGACAACTCAAAGTAAAAAAAAGCATAAGGCATTACAACACGTTGCACTACGTCTACATCGTACTTACACCGATCACGATAACCACTTAGACACCACACTTCGTCCCTACTTACAAGCAATAATTCTAAAAACGTGATTACAAAATAGATGTACTAAATATTGCTCAGATCGAATTGCTAGACCAAAGATTTCGCCAAATGTGTTTAAGTTACATACAGATAACACATTTCATTTGTCAACTCGATGTATCCACTAGTATTAATGATTTACGTACAAGTAAGTACCTTAAACACAAGGAGACGATAATCACTCTTCGGCATTTCAAGTGCACACAGACTAGAGGAAGTGATGGAGAATAGGAATTTATTATATGATGTAGTAAATTGCATTTGAATCGTAAATTAGTGTAGATTGTAGCAGTGAGATGAGTGAATGCAACATGCGGTACGAAATGAGACTTATTCCTATGTGATAAATGCTGATATTGGAATTATCATGTATTTTATTATGGAATGCGTTTTTTTTTTAAATATTACTAAATGGTTCCTCGTCTCTTGTTGCCTATAAATAAGTTTAATCGTTTAACTATACATGAATATGCTCCTATAATCTAATTATTTATAACATTAACGTTCCTATAATATAGCTAAATATGGACAAATAGTGAGATCAATTGTACTACACGTTCTGAAACACGACTATATCTGCGCGAAATCAGTTGTAATATAACGGTCATCAATCTGTATAAAAAAATATTTTGACAAAAATATTACTTCCTGACTCTCTATACAAACACTCAAGATTATTTACAGCAATATTTACATGAAAATATGAAATTTATTAGTATATGATACTAGATTGAATATTTGTGCCTCAATGATATACACAGTTGCGCGGCATACAATGATGCAAGCTGTTCTTACAATCCGTCAGGAGTTTTAAACACTCGTACACAAATTCTTCAATGACTCTTTCAAACAAGTTCTGCAACTGTGCAAACAACTATAACTAAACAACACTGTAAGGCAGTGATTAGAACAAATTGGAAAGCGCACTATTCACGCTGATACCCCTAATATATCGGTGGGGCTCATAAGACGCATAACTTATCTCAAAACACAACACATTTGTATAGTCTTCTATTGAATAGGAAAAATATCTATGTTATTATTATTTAGGTATTTTCACTTAGTACAGAAGGTTCATGCTTCAACAATAAATACGAACGATAGTAAACAACATGCTAAAAGTTGGCAAGGTCTACAATAGACCCTATTTCCACTTACAAGCAAACTAATAATATTAATAAACAACCTACATTCGACTAGGAATTAAATGCTTTATTGACTAGTGTAATGAGTCTTTAAAGCAAAGCATCAAAATGCATAAAAAATATGAACACATCGTTTTGAATATCAAAACAATATGTACTTAATAATTCTTGTACAACTGGCTCACATCAACTTTGATATTGCTAAATATTTTATACTATTGCTACAACAAGCGATGTAAGCGAGTCGTGCAAATTATGATAGCGTCGATAACAAGGTATATGGATCTCATTCACACAACTAAATCGAGCTATAGTTAACATTTCCTAGAAAAATTTATTTACACAATTTCAGCACTGAAATCAAATGACTTGTTATTATTATACTGCTATACACTTATTAACCGCAAGTCACTGATGGCTGAAACAGTGTCAACAAATTGCCAAAAATAAAGGCACTGCAAATAATATTGTCGTAGTGTTAAGAGATCCATATAGATATCACAGTAAAACAATTATTAAAGCTTAAACCAAAACGACAATTTGTGGGTAACGATGAGTGAGGAGGATCATCGTGACAGATATAAGTAGATGGAGTTGAAGAGGGTGGATGTTACAGGAGTGTCGGATATTATAGGACTTTGGGATTGCCGAGAGCGACTTTTCCTCTTTGACGGAAGCTTTCTCTATTTCAAGGCCCATTCCGTAGGCGAATCCTAACTTCTCTCTTTTCGGCGATATGATGTAATCTCTATAGTTATCGCCCTCCTCTTTTAATACCATCTGTTGATTGACCACCTCTTTCTCGGCCTTATCGAGATTACGGCGTGGTGAACGAGACACTAACATGAGTTCCTTGAGTTTGGCCGATTTGTCGGCTTCCTCGCGCTTCAGTTTCTCGTAGTCGTCCTGTAGTTGCTGGCGAGCCAGTGTCAATTCCTGGTATGAGCTGCAAATAAAAATCATATATTAATATGACTACTACTTACGGAGAGAATAATTATATAGTATATCAAGTTGGTATATTAGTATCCTAACATATTTCGACTTCAATGTTTGAAAAAATGGGAATGAGTATAACTAAATAGTAATTTTCCGCCAAACACTTTTACACGTCATACATTCTTTGCTCGGTACAATTTTTATACGACCATCAAATAGTCACAATTACGTAATGTGTTTGGTAAAAAAAAGTTTTAGCTCACAAAACCAAAGTTAATTATGTCGGCACAAAGAATTTTTTAAATTAATTATTATATTTTTGATGAAATAGTGTTTTATAATGAATTTTTTAATACAGAAAAGGAAGGAACATTTTTAATTAGAGATATATTACGCGATGTAACCCATATTTTATGTGTAATATACAATATGTTTTTGGAGAAAAATTATTGTATTTATGATTTGACGTGTTTAAATTCTATGCTATTTTCAGATTAAAGACATATTTCGTTATTGTTATCGTTAAATAGGAAGTTAATAGAATATTTTTAAGCCGTACGGTTGATATTAAAAATAAAACAAAGATTAGATAATCGATTAAAAGATAGAGTAATAAGGTATATAAGAATGTCGGTTTTATATCAATTAAAATGGTAGTGGAATTGGTTAGCAGCAAAATTAAGTTCATAACATATTTGATATTACTTGCACTTCTTAAGCCTAAACCAATGAGCGTTGGGGGCGAATCAGTTCTAATATTATTTTCTGGAAAGAGTATACTTTTGAGAACAACAATAGATGAATATAAAACGAGATATACGAAAAACATCCCATGTGGTTTTGAACAGTCAAAGATTATTCCAATTACATAGAAGAAACGATAATGCTCATCACACACACAATATTTAGCTTAGAGTTACTATTTATTAGACCAACAGGCCAGTCAAAAGTGGTTTTACCGTGGGAGAGCCACGCTTCGGCATGAATGGGCCGGCTCGACCGGAGTGATACCACGGCCTAACAGAAAACCGGTGTGAAACAGCGCTTACGCTGTGTTTCATCGAGTGAGTGAGGATACCGGAGGCCCATACCCCAATCCAACGCCCCCTATCCCCCTCACCATCCCCCTTCCCCCCAGGCCGCCATAGTGTGGGTCACCATGCTGCATTGTTCTTTTTCGCATTGAGGATGGTGACCACCACTCTTGGATTCTGCTCATGCTTTCCATCAGGCAGGGCAGAGTCATTTTGGCAGCTTAAATATAAAAAAAAAACAAAAAAAAACAAACAAAATGAACGTATGCGAGTCTATTGTGGTGCAGTGAGTAGCACTAGTATAGTGGTAGCGCGTGGGGCGTGTGGTGTGGGGTGTGTGGTGTGGGGGGCGGTACTGACTCCTTGAGCTCCTGGTGGTGGCGCTGCAGCGCGGCGAGCTCGTCGCGCAGCGCGGAGAGCTGCGTGGCGTGCGCCGTGCGCAGCTGCTCGAGCTGCGCCTCCAGCGCGCTGCGCACCTGCGAGTCGGCGCGCTGCTCCGCCGCCGCCAGCTGCACGCGCTCCGCCGCCTGCCGACACGGCCACTCATTAACTACCGACACCTACTCACTCATTTTGTTTCCTTTTTAGCAGATATCAAAAAAGCGGTAGGTTCTCGAATCGCCTTAATTTTGTTTGGTTGTTACCTCAAAACTTTCTACTGGGTGAACCGATTTTAAACAAAAAAAAAACAAACAACAACCCATAATGTCCCACTGCTGGGCTCGGGTCTCCTCTCAGGAGAGGGTTAAGGCCATACGCCCCCACGCTGGCCAAGTGCGGGTTGGGGACTGGCATGAATACGTTGTGGCTACGTATATCTTGCCGTTGGATGTTTTTAAGCCGCCCGAAGGCCTCCAACTAAGCTTCACGACTGTTATCGTATGATAACAACCGGGACCGACTGCTTAACGTGACCTCCGAATCACGGAGACGCTCATGGTAACATGCCACCAGCGGTCACCCATCCAGGTACCGACCGCTCCATCGTTGCTTACCCTCGATGATTGTTTCTAATCACCGAGTGCAACTGGGCTATGAGCGCTGATGAACCGATTTTGATGATTCCTTTTTAATTGTAAGCTGGTACTTCCCGTGTGGTACCATTCGGTCCAGTTATTTAGGTCATTTTTTTTCTTCTGTTAAAATTTTTGTTTATTTATTATCAACTAGCCGAGCCCCTAGCCCTAGCGTAAAACTACATTTCTTGCCTGTACGATTTCCGTACATTCCGATCCATAGATAATAAGGCCGTCGATCCAATGACCACAAACAACGAAAAAAGAACTAATGAAATATGTCCACTTGTCCCAAGAATAAACCAACACTAACCATCGTAACTCATAAAATTATATACCCTAAAAATAACTAGGTGCATTTTACAACCAGACTAATTTAAAGTATAACACCTAAGTTCTGAGATCAAAAAAATATAGAATTAAGTGATTAAGAAACTAACTGTCCTTACACACAACTACAATCCAGGATTTTGTATATCAGCAAAGTCGATACGCTAACATATTCCAATAATAACAATACAGCTGTACTTTATTTGACAACAATAAACTACTTTAAATGGAAAAAATAAAATTCCTAACCTGTAAACGTGCACATTCCTCTCGAAGAGCATCAGCTGCTTCCTCGAGCTGTCGTTTCTTGTTCTCGGCCTCGCGCATAGACTCCGCCAGCGAAGCACACCGCGCCTCATGCTGAGAGATTAGCAGACGGCACTCGCCCAGGGAACGCTCGTACTCCTCAATCTGAATGGGAAACACGACTGATAAATTACAACGTACTATTACGATGAGCAACCCTGGCTTTCAATATATAAAACAAGCTGAATCGCCTTCATTGACGTAAGCGACGCAATTCGTGCTAAATGATTCTTTAATATATGACGGCAAACTTATTTCCGATTTCGTTGAGTGCACTAGGTTCATATTTTTTTAAATCATATTTCCGTGTTAATTAATTTGTTTTTTTTTTAAACTTCTAGACACACCCCATAACAGTACCTTCTAAACACACACAACACCATAGGTTTCATAAACAGACCTTAGTCCACTGTTGGACATAGGCGTATAAGTCAACAAAAGCTATTCTGGTGGTCTCATTACAATTCATGATGTATATTATAAATAACTAATAACGTTTGTCACGATTCTATATTCAATAGTTTAATTTGTATGAACACACTAAAACTAAAATTCAACACTATTCTATACTTATAAATAACAACCAATAATTAAGTAAGGTCGACGATTAATAGGGATATTATAGTTGAAGTAAATGTAAATACCTTTTGGTTAGCGTCAATGTTAGCAGACTCCAAGGAATGACAACGTTGTACGATATTTTTAACTTCACTCTTCATCTTGCTGATATGTAAACGAGCGACTGTGAATTCCTCTTCCAGTTTGCCAACGGTGTCCACGTTGAGCTTGAAGTCGAGTTCTGAGCCTCCGACGGCTGCGCCAATCTCGGCAAGATCTCGTAATAAGTTCGTGAGTAGCTCCGCAATACGCTTGCGTTGATGTGCTGATAGGTCACGGAGTTGTTGGAGTTCAGAGGTAGCACTTGTCAAAGCACTCTGGATACAAAGATACAAATTGATAGTGAGTTTTGTTTCATATCCATGTTCAATGGCATTATATTCTCGCTTTCTAATTTATACTTATTTAATCAAATAAAAAAAAAACTGTGTTCAAAAGCCCCACACACTACAACCAATATGAGAGCAGTATCAAAGAGATTTTAATTTTTAAAAGACAAATCCCACTTTAAGAATATACATCCAGTGTCGCGGACTTTACAGACATATATGAGACGGACACAAAGAACACTTCCCCAGTCTCAGAACAACAATATGTGGATCACACAAAGTGTTTTCCCATGTAGGGTTTGAACCCACAACACTTAGCGCAGTAGAAAGGAGCGTGGCGAATATTAAAACCCAGGCCCACCATGCAGTCATGTAACAAAGAGAATGTTGCAAAACTGAGGAAAAATTATTTCTTCTGAGAGATGCAGACAAAGTTGTGCGGGCCTCGTAGTGTTAAAATAAAGCTTGTAAAAATTTGATAGTAGAATGTTTATCAACAGCTATGTACTTAATAAAGTATCTCCAGTAACATTAGAATGTCCTAAATGTTGTGTATATTAGTAAATATGAATAAATTTGCACCCTAACTTCTTTCATTTAGACATTATTGCAGACAGACATTTTAATCACAATAATAGTCACAATTTTTTAATTTTCAAAATTATTTTTGTTATTATTTATTATAATAAGCTTATAACTAACCTGCTTAGTCTGCAACTCTTCAGAGAGCTGGTCGCACTCGCGGCTCTTGCTATCAACTTCTTGAGACTTTTGGTCATAGTTGACTGCAAGCTCTTCGAGAGCCTGCAGAACCTCCTTAACTTCCTCCTTAGCGGCCTCATTCTCTTGCTGGATGCGGTTCATGTCGCCTTGCAGGGCCTCGTAATCGCGCCTAGTGGAATTAATTTATAAGTTAATGATAATTAACCCTCTCCTGAGAGGAGACCGGAGCCCAGCAGTGGGACGTTATGGGTGTGATGAAAACATCTCACAAGTGGCAGTCTGAATAGAGCCATCATTTACTTAGGTAACCAAACAGATAATAACCAACTTGAATGGTCAAGTTGTTTCAAGCCATTGATCAATTTGGTATTTTACTATCTTACTATATACTGAACAACAATGTCACAAAAACAAGTGTCGTCATGCTCAATTGCACAATTGAACTATGAGAATTACAGAGCAATGATAAAAAAGATACTTCTATATCCTTGTTTATAAACAGTAATGGGTAAACAGAATTTTGTTTTCATTTTATGTTAAATATTATTCATGTATATTAATAAGACTGATCAACACAGACTGTTTAGCTCATGCAATATAATATTTCGAGTAATTTATTCTCCTTTTATTAGTCGGAAATTTCATCATCATTATTTTTAACCACCCATCTGAGACATATAAAAAACATTGCTTTAATTTGTCTTATAATTAGATTGTTTGATGTACAAAATGTGTTTCTTACCTTGTGCAAGCAATAAGTTCCTCTTGTTCCATCATCTGTTCTTTGAGTTTCTCAACCAGCTGAGAATGTTGGTTGATCTCCTCATCTTTGTCATCCAATTGTTGGTACAAGGCTTCCAGTTTACCCTGCATGGCCACATCTTCAACAGCATTGGACACAGCAACTGGGACAGGCTAGAAAGGAGGAACATTTATTTACTTAGAATTTTTAATATAAGTACCGTTTCAAGAAGTATAAAAACAAGTCTCACATTTAACATAAAGCTCAATTCCTTCAATTTTCATGTATATCATTTTCAGGTGTAATAAATAAATTATATTGTGGGGTTTGTGTTATACTCACTGCTACTGGTGGTTTCTCCTCGATGAATGATGTAACAGGAGTGACAGCTTCCAGCTCCAGTAGGTTGACTTGTTCCTCAAGACGAACAGTCTCACCAGATCGCCAGCGACTAATTTCTCCCTCTAGTTTCTCAACCTAATTTCAACAAACATACAATATTAAAGGAGAATTGCAGATACTGTACTGCTGGCAATATGTTATGAATGGTTATAAGATTTATACTGTTTATTAAGTTATTAATCTTAACTATTTTCATATATTTATTATATTTTTAGAACTGTGCTAAAAGAATTTTAATTCTGCGCATAAAGTTGTTTAACCTGCATTAACAAAACGCATTCCTCCAATAAACATGCCCTGATTAAAGTCTACTTAGTCTGAAAATAAGATGGCGTTATGTGTCAGATTGTTGAAAATGTTTTAAATTAATCTAAAATATTAAATACTAAAAACGTAATTAAATATTTTAATCTATACTTATGAATAGCTTAATTTTGTAAAAGAGCAACATTTTATTGACAGATCACGAAAGTCGTAGATGAATGATTTTGATTTCAAAAATATAATATTACGTCATCTTGTTAACAATAATGACAATTCATTTGTGATCTTTGTATTTCATTGTAATCAAAAACTTATAGCATCTTTTTAAGGCAATGTATGAACAGAATTTAAAATGTTATTGTCAGTGACATTAGCAGCCAAATAAATACAAAAACAATCCCTACCATAAGATACTCCAGGCGGTACTAAAGTCCCATACAAACCATTGTCTTTTTAACAAACATTTCCATTATATAATAATTATAATGTCATTAAAATGTCTAAAGGCCATTGGTTTAGTACGAAGTTAAGATATACGATTACAAACCTTGCCCTTTAGCCTAGCCACCTTCTCCTTTTCTCTCTCATAACGACGCTTCCATTCCTCAGCAGTAAGTTCCTCGTTGACGCAAACAACATTCTTAACAGTCTTAGCTCTGAAAAGAAAAGTTAATATTTGTTAAAACTCAATTATTATGGATTTCGTCTGCTCAATTACGTATTTATTTACCTTAAATATGCTTTATCTCATTAGAATAGCTTGTCTTGACTTTAGATACTAATATAATGTGTAAAAAGAAAATAAAGTATATGTACCTTTTACCAAAGTCAAGTGTGCTCTTGGTCTCACTCTCGTTAAACGAGGCAGGGGAGCAACAGATAACAATAGTCGTCCTGGCGTTACCTCCGAGCGACTCTTGTAAGATACGTGTCAGTTTTGAGTCTCTGTAAGGGATGTGTGACTTGTTACCGTCGGCCAACGCCGAAATAACGTTACCCAAAGCTGATAATGATTTGTTGATATTTTTTGCTTCATCGAGGACAGTACCTTCAGCACCAGTTTTAGATACCTGAAAAGTCAGCCTTTATTAATGTTGTTGCTCTATAATTTGTCGTTTCCTGCAATGAAGTGAAGCAAAAATGTATATCTTTTAATCATATTAACCTATTGCCTGACAGTCACAAATAGAGGTTGAAATGAATATTCAAGTGTCCAGAACCTCATTTGTGAATGTGTCAGTAGGCTAATTTTCTCTTTCTAGAGTCATACCTTCTCAGAACCAGCCAAGTCAACCAGATATAACTTTCCCGAAAGTTTCTTTTGGTTTTCGAGATTCTCCTGTTTAACATTTATGAGGAAGACTGAATGAGATCTAGATGAATGTTCATTCATGTCTGAAATCAAGATGTATTGTTAATGGAGCTGTAAAACACAGTGCACTTAAATTTTTTATGTAATAATTACATACTTGTGACTGCAATGTGTCGATTTGATTTTCCCTCCTCAATAACTTCAAACACTTCTTCAGGACTTGACACAAATCGTTCAGTAGCACCTTTGACAAAGGGGACTCTATTTTTGTCTTCATGAACACTAAGGTTCACTTTTGAAACTGTAAATAAAATAAACAAGAAGTAATATTATACATCGCAAAATACCTACGAAATCTTCAAGGCTACAATATTAATTTGTACTTACCGTCCAACAAGTCCCTGATTTTGTCCATGTAAATTTCAAAGTATGACACTTTAATGTGAAATTCCAAATTTTCTTCCATGGCATATATATGATTGAATATGTCATTAACTATCCGTGGAATAATACCCTGTTTCCCTGGATCACCTATTCAAATATAATCAAAACATGAAACACAAATAACATACATTTGTAAACAATATTATATACAATATAATTTCTGCATACCTATGACACCTTCCATAGTATGTGTTTTCCCTGAACTGGTTTGTCCGTATGCAAAAATAGTGCCGTTATACCCAGCCAGGACATCTGACACAATACTCTTGGCAGCTTCATTGTATACCTTTTCTTGAGTTGCATTTGGTTTGAATACTTTGTCAAACAGGTATACTTTGCCCTAAAACAATATAAAAGTCAACTGTATAAAGTGACTGTACTATACAGTTACACTGTGGTAATAAAATATGCAATGTGTTGTATTATGAAATATTAATACAATTGCATTTGAAATAGTTAAGTATAGTGCAAACTGTGTAAAGAATTTATACTTATGACACGGACTTAAGGTATGCATGCAATCAATCTTTCTTTTTGTGATCTAGGGCGACAAAATGTTTTATAGGAATCCTACAGTTCGTTTTAAATTTAAAGGCACAAAATATTTAAAATTCAATAAATCTGATATTCTTTCTATTCTCCTGATATTACTATTCTATAGCTAACATATTGAACCCATCTTCCCCCTAATCTAATTGCTGTAAAAATACCATAAATGAGTAATAAATACATAAATCTTTACCCACTGTGCATCAAATTAAAAAAATGTAAGTAAAAATGAAGTCCATCTTTAATAGCATTGCCAAACACATTCATTTTTGTCTTATATAGGAACATTCTCTAGTGGAGTTTTAATACTATTATAGCATAATTGTCATTTAAAACTCGCAAACTTTCATCCATTTTAGTAATTAGTCACTTAATTATTTATCATAAAGAAGTTATTAGTAATGTACATTTACATTATTAGTACCTCTTAAATTATCCAAGTAAGCTGTGAATGGATTTATCCAGTTATGCTTAAAATTTACTTGTGCAGAAATTTATATTGATGCGGAACTGAGTAGGGTTGAGAGGAGCGGACATTAAATAGTCAATCATCATATTTGAAATCTTTACTCTACTGCTTCCAAAATTGGATTGGATGAGTTTCCACAGCAGATATTTTGGGCACTGTAATTGGCTTATTCAGAATCCACTTGGTCCAAATCTGTCAGTGGAAACACACCCCAAGTCTGACTATATTTGAAAGTGAAATTTACAAAACAAAACACCTCATACATGTTTAACATAACAAATATTTAGATGACCAAGAAGGCTCACAATGAGTGATGATGTAATAATCATTCTTAGGATGTTAATTTACATAGAAAATTATGAGTAATCACTTCAAAAATAAGAATTGTTTAGTTTTTACTAAACATTAATTCAATGGTTAAGTGAAGTAACAATAGTATTTTCTTTTTCTTTTTTTATAAAAAGAATGCAAGTCTGGTATGTATATGAAAGTAGAACTGAAATAGGACTGTTCCCATGGAGACCAGAATGAGAGTACATCAACTATGTACTATATTCAGTGTTAATAAAATACTAAATTATTACTGACAATAGCATTATTTAAACTTGACTTCCTACTCATCATATAAGACTTCTAAATGACTTATTTCTTAATTATTTATATTCATATTAAAAGATATGATTAAAAAACTGAAAGTGCTGTCTAACTAATTCATGGACATAGTGAAATGTTGTGTCTAATAAGAATCTTCAAAGTCTAATTAAATGCATATATAGTATAATTTGGAGACTGACAAAAAAGGTTTATTAAATTTTAATAACTTTAACTTTTTGGCTAAAAAAGAAATATTAAAAAATAATTACTGCCAAAAAAACAGATTGTTTTATCCAAAAATATTATTTTAAAAGTAATAGATCAAGTGAGAACCAAACAGGTTCATTACACTGCTATTTATAGACTACAAATATTTAGTATAGTTCAATCCACCCATACCATATGTGCTGTAGCATAGCATGTGTGTATAGTCTACTGTCTAGAGCTAAAATACCAAGTCACTCATAAAATTTACAGTGGGCTATGAATCAGGTCAGTATAAGTATCTGACATCATCCACTAGAGACATTACTACTACATAGACTACCTGGTATTTTTAATCTAATTATAATTTTTTAAAGTACTGTTTTCATTTTTTTTTAATTAAATAAAAGCTATACATAAGAAGCTGCTTATTTCAAGTGTATTTATGAATTATACATTCATCCTGGAAATTGGAAAGCATAAATTTAGGCTTATTGGATTCTTTTTGGTGTTTACCCTGAAGTATTAAACATTTAACAGTATGAAATCACTATTCATACCCATAATAATTAACAATCCACAGGATGCAATAAATTATGTAACAGTGCAGGGTCAGTTCTGTAACTATTGTTAGCCTTTTAACTATTCTAATAGACATTAATGAGCCTAACATGTATATTTTGACTATTTAGCCTTCCATACATATTTCTTTAATAGACATATACTAAAAATAATATTTTCTATACAAAAGAGTATATAATTATAGCGAATTTTAATTAAAATATTATCAGAGTATGAAAGAAATTCAAAATTATGGGTAGATAGTTACACAAGATGTTAATAATTGCAGTAAAAAGAAGGTAAGTAGAAAAATAATAATGAAGCATAGTTACGATGGTTTTAGACAATGAATGTCAGAATCTTAAATATGAACACAAAATCATCATCGAATTGTGGTATTCCTACTTAGGTCAAGGTCGAAGAGGTATTTGTATTGATTTTCGACAAAACAAAGACGTTGTTGCTTTAATTAAAATATATTCGATAAAATTCTTGAAGTTTACGCGATTATAATCATAATCATCGAAGCGGAATGAAAAAGAAAGGCCATTTCGAAGCAGGTGAACAACTCTGTAATGTATTAGTCATCATGATCTAATTTAGGGCGATCATAGAGGAAAGTAATTTCAGAAATTAAAATTATTCGTACTTACCCCTATAGAAATGCAATTGTCATCGGGTCCAGATGGAAATTTCACAATAAATTTAGATCCAGCTTTTTCTTCAGAGTCATTCAGTGGCCGAAATCGGCAAACCACTCGGATGCTGTCTTCAGCAGCAATCTCGCGGTCAGCTGCCATTTTTTTTTTAAATCAAATAGCTTACACTACACACCTTCTATGCGATTAAAAAATAAAACGTTTTGGGAACATAAAACCGTGCATGAAGAACTACAAAGTTAAATTTTTGTCACTGAAAAATCTTCATGACAGCAATATCAAAATGTCGGCCATGTTCTTCGAAGAAGAAAGGCCCAAAGTGTCTTATTGGCGGAATTGTAGACTTGAGTTGCAACCAACATTATGAAAAAAATCGATTTTGGAATTGCGGTTCGTTCTCGTCTTATGAACATAAGCCAAGTACACTAACATTTTATCATAATTTGAATTGTTATTATTCTATTCCTAAATAACAAAATGAACTTTTCATTAAAAATAACTTTTTTATTGTTTTCGCTTTGGCAGTCTGTACGCTTAGATCTTTTAAACTATTCGAAGGATTCAAAGCAGTTTCCAGTAATAGATAGAGTGATTCAAGAGGAAGGTATATCAGAGAATTTCAAGAATATTACCGTTCTTAAGACAAGTAGATAAAAAGTGTTTGGTTCGATTTTAAAAGATTCCAAAGGAAGGATTCCATTAAAAGGGACGAAATGGTGTTACAGGAAGCTAGTAAAACACGTTGCCTAAATGATTTCATCAGTAATCATGCTCGTTGCTAAAGTTGGTGAGATGATAGGTGCAAAATGCAAATATAAGGTGACTATCTTGTCACAGCGATTGCGCCAGAAATTTATCGTGTGTATTTTTCTTTGACACATTAAAAACCTAACCAAAGTTTTACAGTAGATATTACTTTATTTTTTCATAAGTGTTTTTAAATTGCCCTATGCGCTCAAATGGTTAATGAAATATTGATGTTTAAACATGGTTTAGGCAAACGTAGTCGAGTAATGATAAAATGCTAAGCTTCAAACAATTATGCCAGTTCCATGTTGTTCGAAGCTTTACCATTACATTTTTGTTTTGCATTCTCTGTTTTGCTGTTATCAATACTCTGTGATTTTCTGGGACCGAATGATGAGTAATGTAGTGAATGAATTGAGTGAATTACCTATAGATTCATTCATTTATTTTATTGTACATTTAGTGATTGGTATCGGAGTGCTCCCTTTAATCTTTAAAATAAATTCAAAATGAATTAGTTTGTGAGTGTTTGTAGTTTGTAAGAAAGAATTACCTGGTAAGTTCTATATCTCTTATACGATAATGTTAAGGTTTTCACATTTTTCTTGTTCTAGTTAATACCTCAGTGTGGTCAACCCACGGGCGACCTAATTAAACATAATATATTTCGTGAAGTATTAAAGCTAGTTTTGTAGAAATATTACATGAGCCTGTAGTTTTTCAAACACGGTTAACAATCAAGCTATGTCCAATATTTTCTAATGTTATGATATGTTGGATATTAAACATTTTTAACCGACTTCAAAAAAGGAAGAGGTTTCCAATTCCACCGTATATATATTTTAAATTGTAAAAGTTATAAACTTCAATGTATAGAATATTTACACTTCACTAAATATATGTATATTTGTAAGCCTTTTATTGAATTAAATTTTTAAAACTACACAATAGGCACTTATTGATTTTAATAACTAGGGTATCCTAATTTCTAATTGTTATTGAATGGATAGTTTCTACCTCTTTATCATTTCATTAACACCAGTAAGTGCAATAAACATTATTTTGCATCTTGTATTTTATATCATAGATAAAAAAAAAACTGTATTTACAAAACACATTTAGAAAATATTAAAAAACCCTAAATCAATTAACTGGCAGTATTTTTGCTTCAGCTAGGATAGTATGATAAGTAACTCACTACAAGAATATTTCTTTTAATAAATCATACTTTACTCAATATAATTAATTAATCTCTCAAGAAGGGTGTAGGTAGATAAAGCATTATTATATTATAAAGATTTTTTGCTCAAATATTTAAATCAAATTGATTCCAAATGCCAATATTATGTACTAGCTGACCCATATAGCCCAGTCTGTGCCTTCTATTGCCTGTCGCGTGATCTTATAATGTAGAAACAGTTTTGTTTCCCATAAGAAAATATAATACTGAGCCAACCATAAAATATAGAGATATGCTGTTGTGGACATTCTTTATAACTTTTCAAGAGAAATAATTATTTCATACATTATTTTCAGGAATCTTTAACTATATATGCAGTGCACTTGTGTGCACTGCATATATAGTTAAAGATTCCTGAAAGCTCTCAATAGAAATAATTTGCCCCTGTTTTTAAATAATTTTTCATTGATATTAAGCTGTTATTGGTATTGGCATGATGATACATACCCTATGAGGAAAAAAAAAGTATAGAACATATTGATTCTAAACAGTACTTAAAATAAAAAGAACTAACAATACCTGTTCCGACTCATTTTGTTTTTTTTTCATAACACATTCAAACCAACCATAACCCATAGCAGCAGCATATTTATGAAGAATATATGTATACCAGGTGAATAATGGGAAACAACAATTTCCCATGGTACACCTAGGTAGGTGTATTATAGGCAAGAATAATTTCTTATTAGAAAATAAAGGTCCATTTGTGCTACTAACTTTTAACAACGACAGTAATAAGAATTGCTATTTTAAATGCAAAACCTGAAAAATTTGCCAGGCTTACCAGACTTAGCTCCACCCGCTGTTTGTGAATTTTCGAAAAAAATAAGATATGTTACACCTGATGAAAATGTTTTAAGTACCGAGAGGCGGTGAAAAGTATTAACAACTCATACATTATTATTCCTTTTATTATTAATTTTTTTAATGGTATTGGAGGCAAACGAGCAGCCGTATCGCCTGATGGTAAGTGATTAGCGTCGCCCATGGAAAAATGCCAAAATGGCAAAATATTAAAACTGAACCATGCATGACAGACAGAAAAATATATTCTTGTCCTAATATAGGCGATGCTTTAACACTTACTATATACACCATAAACCAAATGTCATAACAAAACATATGCATGCTTTACATAGTTCGTAAAAATGGTTTGACAGAATTGTTAGAATAACAGTAAATTACAAAACATAATCATCTTCCTAGCCTTTTTTATTCTCTAGACTATTTGGGGTCGGCTACTAGCTTAACCAGTTTTACCTTGATATCAGTTTGCCACAGAGCGACTGGTAAACCTCCGCAATCCTGAGGGCTGACTAAATTCGAATTTTGAACTAGTTGTCCGTATATTTAATGCCCTTGATTTCCCTATAACGATTGCCATGGATGTTCATGAAAACCGGGACCGAGGGCTAAACGTGCTCTCCAAGGTACTGCAAAAACCTGTGTTTTCATTTGCGAAAGAAAGATAAATAAGCCTACTGTTTTCTCAGGGCCAAAAATACCTATAATTGTATTTTATTGGTTAAAAAGAAAACAAAAATATTGCTTAATTCACTCGAAACATATGATGCATCTTAAAATTATTCATACTGTGGTCATGTAAGGAAAATTACTTTGTAGTTTGTTGCATTGACACATTTACTTCCATTGTTAAGCAAGGTCGAAATAGTTTTGCTGACTTAACCACGACAGAAATTGACCTCAACGATTACATTGTACCAGTAGTGCAAGTTAGCTTTTTTGTGAGGTTCTTTCTTTATTTATAAAAGATTCGACATGTTGCCCTAAGTGGCATTGGCGACGGCACGGCGGCGGTCACCGTGCCCGCCAAAGTAAGCAGGAGGGAGCGGTCGTTGACCTGCCTGGTCTACCCCTTAACCGTTATCATCGATATAAGGAAACCCGCCTAAGGCTCTTCAAGATGTAACTTGGTTCTGTTATTCTGAGATGTTACTATTCCAAGAAGCTTTATACCACTGATTAAAGTGAATGAATCTGTTTTCGAGTTTCTATCAATTCGTTTTAATTATTCTGATTCATAAATAATGAAATGGCGATAAAGTGCAGTCCAGTGATATGAATATTTGTTGTTTTATATGTATTATCTAAAAAGGTGATTTATTATGAAAACCAAATGACATGGTAAATAGTAAATACACTAAAAAAAATAACCATGAGAATTTTACAGCAGCCTAGAAATAATTACATACATAAATTTAACTTAGATTATTTTATGGAGACCAACTGTCCCACGTAACTTAATCTGCGTTTCTGAAAAACTTTGCCCGTTTTTGCAACATTTTTCTATCTGAGCTATCCGAGTTAAATTTTTTTTTATTCGAATTAGTGGTTCTTGAGGTTATGCGAACACACTAATTCATAAACATCACCTGTTTAAAATATTAGTCAAAATATCATCGACATCATCATCTGCCTTAAACAGTCCACTGCTGTAAATAGGCCTGTCCTTAGAAAACGGGTTTTGGTCTTATATACCTCGCTGGCCAGACGGTTGGTATAGGGTTTGTTTTCTTCCTGATGGCATAAGAAAGCGGTTCCTGAATTTCTCCCGTCTCAGGCGCAGAGTGGCACACCGTATGGTTTTAGTCGGTTCGATTCCGACACACCGCCCCGCCGCAAACCCCGGTGGGGTGAAGGCCCGAGGGGGTTTCCACACGTAAAAGAAAGAGTTTGTTTTCTTTCTGGATGTCGTAATAAAGCGGTTTCCGGATCCCTCTCGTCTCAGGCGCAAAGTGGCACACCGTGTGGTTTTAGTCACACCGCCCCGCCCCAAACCACGGTGGGGTGAGGCGAAGGCTCGAGAGAGTTTCTATAAAAAAAGGGTTGGTTTTCTTTGTTCCGTGATGTTATCCTGCATAGCTTGCTCTCTTAGTCGCCACTTACGACACGCATCTGTTGAATAGGGGTGGTGACAGTCCGTATTCTTAATCCGTCACCACACGGATGTTAGTATGCATACGTTCCTATAACTGTACAACTAAACTACATAAGTCGATGTTCATTTACAAATTAAAAGTAAAAAGGTCCTAATACTTAGAACTTGGACTCTTTGTAATATATTTTTAAAAAGTAATTCACATTAGAAACAATATTTTGTTTTGGATAACAATTAAGTATTAGTTACACCTGACAGTCGTTATTTTCCAAGCGTTACTGCGGGTTAGGCGTGGTTTGATTGACTTGCTTATGTAGGCGACCTGATTTGAATGTTTGTAAGGTCTTCCAATGCCTCTGAAGGCGATGGAATGCATATAATAATCACATTTTGAATCATCGTACTACCGGTGCTAATGACGTAATTGAAACGACCTCGCAGAAATACCTGTTTTTGTGTTGTTGAGGTTGAATTAAAATATTATCACATAGACAGTAGTAAAGTTCACATAGGTCAGTCATATTTATCTTCGCCGATAAAGTAATCCACCAAGAATGGAAAAATAAGTAATTATCCAAAATGACATGACTTCAAAAATGTTTTTCGCTGTAGTTTAACACGTTTTGATAACTTTCGGAAATTAATAATTACGTATTTTGTAAGTATGGCCTTTACAACCAGCGTATGCCGTTCGTTTGCCATAAAGTTTACATCTGTAAAAACTTCTTTGTATAAAGTATGAGTAATAGTTTTCAGAGATTCAGAGCGTCTACACGATGTTTGACCTAAATACTCGTAAATAAAGGTCAACTTCTACTTTCCTAATAAGTGTTTACCTGGCCTAAGTATATTGCAATGTTATGATGCGAGTGGATTGACTATCGATTCCGAGAAAGAACTGTGACGGTGCCCGTTGTATCACCCGCTGACGAAGTTATTTTCTGTACAATTCACGCGTGTATCCGGCGCGGGCGCAGAACGTATCGCGCGCTGTTTGAACAATATAGCAAATATAATAAAAAGTAGTGACGAAAATACACGCTGTTGATAGATATGTTTATTTTTTGGTAAATTATATATAGTATTTACAATTTGATAGTCGTTTTATTATAAACAAAATGTATTATGGTTCAGCGTAAAAGGGGAATAAACATACTGATTTAAATATTTATTATCTTAATTAAACTTACATATTTCTGTGGTGGTGTGTGTGAGTTATTAAATGCATTTTGTGGCAATCATTTGATGAGACTGCAGTGAAAGAAGACTAAAGAACAGCGGTGTTGTAATTTACAATTAATATTTAGGTATGTCTCTGTCAGTTTACATTTACAGTTTGAATTAACTTTATAAAACACGACTGCATTACTAATCTATCACGGTTTCCCAAAGAATCAATTACCTAATAATAAGTACGGGTTTTCAAGCTGTTAATAAAGATTTACATTTAAATGACTCATTCAATTGCCATTGTTTGTCAGGACTGTGAGTTATATTCTTATAAGTCCCTCAATAAGTGTTAAGATAAAGGTTTGCTCAGAAGTTTTACTTAGTCACTCGTGTCATACAATTTGTACCTTGCTTATTCAATTATGTCTGGTTATTACGTGAAATGTTTCATGGCATGGCATAATTTTTTTTCTAAATAACTGTGTCACATTGCTATGGCATATTGTTGTTGCAAAAAAATTATAAAAATCATTCAAGAAGCGTATTATACTCGTATATATACAATATCGGACATATCTATAGTCCCAAACTAAGCAGAGCTCGTAGTATGTATACATTTTTTTTTGTAAATACATACATATTATATATATAGAAACACCAAAACTCCGAAACAAATATTGGCAGATCATTCAACAGTTGGTACGACCCGGGAATCGAACCCGAGACCTCAAGCCCAGTAGTCGCAAACGCTACCACTGCGCCACCGGGACAGTTAAAATGTGTGTTTTAAGCTTAATCGGTCCAGAACTTTCCACGATAAGTCATCCAATACACATATTTAAATTGGCCGAATTTCAAATTCTCGTAATATGGCATACTTAAGTTTTTGTTCACAGTTTTTTCATTTAAAGGTTACAGAAATGAATTATGATCATGTGAAGAGACTACTGTGTATTAACTTTAAGCGTATTCAAATTCTGAAGGCCAATTCTCGTGATAGAAGTTCAGTCGAAATTTAGTTTCGGTGAGCACTTGATAGTCCCCAACCCGCACTTGGCCAGCGTGGGGACGTATGACCTTAACCCTGTCCTGAGAGGAGACCTGAGCCCAGCAGTGTGACATTATGGGTTGTTGATGAACGCTTGATACTTTCGTAGTAAATAGTAAGGTATTACCTACAAAGACAAGCAGATTAGCGAATTTTCGGTTACAATACGATTAACACATTACAGTCAACGTCGAATGTTTAATAATTTACTAAGAATACACTTTTTATGGCGTAAGAAAATGGAACTTAATTGCGATCGTACTTTTATAACGAGAATTGGCCTTCTGGTCCAATTTCAACACTCGTTCAGTCATAAACGACTCGATTTTTGCATTGCCTTTAATCGTCCATATGTTTCCCTATGCTTGCTTATATTTATTTCTTAATATAATTTTGTCAGATTTGAATTTGGATTTAACTCTGACCTGTGATGCGTCAGATATTACATTAGGCATAACCCTTTATTTGACGTAGATTANAGGCACTTATTGATTTTAATAACTAGGGTAGCCTAATTTCTATTTGTTATTGAACGGATAGTTTCTACCTCTTTATCATTTCATTAACACCAGTAAGTGCAATAAAAAATATTTTGCATCTTGTATTTTATATCATAGATAAAAAAAAACTGTATTTACAAAACACATTTAGAAAATATTAAGAAACCCTAAATCAATTAACTGGCAGTATTTTTGCTTCAGCTAGGATAGTATGATAAGTAACTCACTACAAGAATATTTCTTTTAATAAATCATACTTTACAATATAATTAATTAATCTCTCAAGAAGGGTGTAGATAGCTAAAGCATAATTATATTATAAAGATTTTTTGCTCAAATATTTAACTCAAATTGATTCCAAATGCCCATATTATGTACTAGCTGACCCATATAGGCCAGTCTGTGCCTTCTATTGCCTGTCGCATGATCTTATAATGTAGAAACAGTTTTGTTTCCCATAAGAAAATATAATACTGAGCCAACCATAAAATATAGAGATATGCTGTTGTGGACATTCTTTATAATTTTTCAAGAGAAATAATTATTTCATACATTATTTTCAGGAATCTTTAACTATATATGCAGTGCACACAATGGAAGCTCTCAATAGAAATAATTTACCCCTGTTTTCTAAATAATTTTTCATTGATAATTAGCTGTTATTGGTCGCAGCCGTATCGCCTGATGGTAAGCGATTAGCGTCGCCCATGGAAAAATGCCAAAATGGCAAAATATTAAAACTGAACCATGTATGACAGACAGACAAATATATTCTTGTCCTAATATAGGCGATGCTTTAACACTTACTAAATACACCATAAACCAAATGTCATAACAAAACATATGCACGCTTTACATAGTTCGTAAAAATGGTTTGACAGGATTGTTAGAATAACAGTAAATTACAAAACATAATCATGTTCCTACCCTTTTTTATTCTCTAGACTATTTGGGGTCGGCTACTAGCTTAACCAGTTTTACTTTGATATTAGTTTGCCACAGAGCGACTGGCATTAAACCTCCGCAATCCTGAGGGCTGACTAAATTTGAATTTTGAACTAGTTGTCCGTATATTTAATGCCCTTGATTTCCCTATAACGATTGCCATGGATGTTCATGAAAACCGGGACCGAGGGCTAAACGTGCTCTCCAAGGTACTGCAAAAACCTGTGTTTTCATTTGCGAAAGAAAGATAAATAAGCCTACTGTTTTCTCAGGGCCAAAAATACCTATAATTGTATTTTATTGGTTCTTGTTAAAAAAAAATCAAAAATATTGCTTAATTCACTCGAAACATATGATGCATCTTAAAATTATTCATACTGTGGTCATGTAAGGAAAATTACTTTGTAGTTTGTTGCATTGACACATTTACTTCCATTGTTAAGCAAGGTCGAAATAGTTTTGCTGACTTAACTACGACAGAAATTGACCTCAACGATTAAATTGTACCAGTAGTGCAAGTTAGCTTTTTTGTGAGGTTCTTTATTTATAAAAGATTCGACATGTTGCCCTAAGTGGCATTGGCGACGGCACGGCGGCGGTCACCGTGCCCGCCAAAGTAAGCAGGAGGGAGCGGTCGTTGACCTGCCTGGTCTACCCCTTAACCGTTATCATCGATATAAGGAAACCCGCCTAAGGCTCTCAAGATGTAACTTGGTTCTGTTATCCTGAGATGTCACTATTCCAAGAAGTCTTTATATCACTGATTAAAGTGAACTGTTTTCGAGTTTCTACCAATTCGTTTTAATTATTCTGATTCATAAATAACGAAATGGCGATAAAGTACAGTCCAGTCATATGAATATTTGTTGTTTTATATGTATTATTTAAAGAGATGATGTATTATGAGAATTTTACAGCAGTCTAGAAATAATTATATTGTGACATACATAAAGTTAACTTTGACTAATTAATGGAGACCAACTGTCCCACGTAACTTAATCTGCGTTTCTGAAAAGGAATAAACTTTGCCCGTTTTTGCAACATTTTTCGTTGATGCTGTGCTAATACTGGGCTTATAGCGTATTTAAACGTGCTATCCGAGCCTAAAATATTTTTTATTCGAATTAGTGGTTCTTGAGGTTATGCGTACAAACAAATTCATAGACTCTTTAAAATATTAGTCAAAATATCATCGACATCATCATCTGCCTTAAACAGTCCACTGCTGTACATAGGCCTCTCCTTAGAAAACGGGTTTTGGTCTTATATACCTCGCTGACCAGACGGTTGGTATAGGGTTTGTTTTCTTCCTGATGGCGTAAGAAAGCGGTTCCTGAATCTCTTCCGTCTCAGGCGCAGAGTGGCACACCGTGTGGTTTTAGTCGGTTCGATTCCGACACACCGCCCCGCCGCAAACCCCGGTGGGGTGAAGGCCCGAGGGGGTTTCCACACGTAAAAGAAAGAGTTTGTTTTCTTTCTGGATGTCGTAATAAAGCGGTTTCCGGATCCCTCTCGTCTTAGGCGCAAAGTGGCACACCGTGTGGTTTTAGTCACACCGCCCCGCCGCAAACCACGGTGGGGTGAGGCGAAGGCTCGAGAGAGTTTCTATAAAAAAAAAGGGTTGGTTTTCTTTGTTCCGTGATGTTATCCTGCATAGCTTGCTCCCTTAGTCGCCACTTACGACACGCATCTGTTGAATAGGGGTAGTGACAGTCCGTATTCTTAATCCGTCACCACACGGATGTTAGTATGCATACGTTCCTGTAACTGTACAACTAAACTATAGAAGTCGATGTTCATTTACAAATTAAAAGTAAAAAGGTCCTAATACTTAGAACTTGGACTCTTTGTAATATATTTTTAAAAAGTAATTCACATTAGAAACAATATTTTGTTTTGGATAACAATTAAGTATTAGTTACACCCGACAGTCGCTATTTTCCAAGCGTTACTGCGGATTAGGCGTGATTTGATTGACTTGCTTATGTAGGCGACCTGATTTGAATGTTTGTAAGGTCTTCCAATGCCTCTGAAGGCGATGGAATGCATATAATAATCACATTTTGAATCATCGTACTACCGGTGCTAATGACGTAATTGAAACGACCTCGCAGAAATACCTGTTTTTGTGTTGTTGAGGTTGAATTAAAATATTATCACATAGACAGTATTAAAGTTCACATAGGTCAGTCATATTTATCTTCGCCGATAAAGTAATCCACCAAGAATGGAAAAATAAGTAATTATCCAAAATGACATGACTTCAAAAATGTTTTTCGCTGTAGTTTAACACGTTTTGATAACTTTCGGAAATTAATAATTACGTATTTTGTAAGTATGGCCCTTACAACCAGCGTATGCCGTTCGTTTGCCATAAAGTTTACATCTGTAAAAACTTCTTTGTATAAACTATGAGTAATAGTTTTTAGAGATTCAGAGCATCTACACCATGTTTGACCTAAATACTCGTTAATAAAGGTCAACTTCTACTTTCGTAATAAGTGTTTACCTGGCCTAAGTATATTGCAATGTTATGATGCGAGTGGATTGACTATCGATTCTGAGAAAGAACTGTGACGGTGCCCGTTGTATCACCCGCTGACGAAGTTATTTTCTGTACAATTAGTCACGCGTGTATCCGGCGCGGGCGCAGAACGTATCGCGCGCTGTTTGCACAATATAGCAAATATAATAAAAAGTAGTGCCGAAAATACACGCTGTTGATAGATATGTTTATTTTTTGGTAAATTATATATAGTATTTACAATTTGATAGTCGTTTTATTATAAACAAAATGTATTATGGTTCAGCGTAAAAGAGGAATAAACATACTGATTTAAATATTTATTATCTTAATTAAACTTACATATTTCTGTGGTGGTGTGTGTGAGTTATTAAATGCATTTTGTGGCAATCATTTGATGAGACTGCAGTGAAAGAAGACTAAAGAACAGCGGTGTTGTAATTTACAATTAATATTTAGGTATGTCTCTGTCAGTTTACATTTGAATTAACTTTATAAAACACGACTGCATTACTAATCTATCACGGTTTCCCAAAGAATCAGTTACCTAAAAAGCACAGGGTTTCAAGCTGTTAATAAAGATTTACATTTAAATGACTCATTCAATTGCCATTGTTTGTCAGGACTGTGAGTTATATTCTTATAAGTCCCTCAATAAGTGTTAAGATAAAGGTTTGCTCAGAAGTTATACTTAGTCACTCGTGTCATACAATTTGTACCTTGCTTATTCAATTATGTCTGGTTATTACGTGAAATGTTTCATGGCATGGCATAATTTTTTTCTATATAACTGTGTCACACTGCTATGGCATATTGTTGTTGCAAAAAAATGATAAAAATCATCCAAGAAGCGTATTATACTCATATATATACAATATCGGATATATCTATAGTCCCAAACTAAGCAGAGCTTGTAGTATGGGTACTGGACAGCTGATATATGTAAACATATTTTTTTTGGTAACTACATACATATTATATATAGAAACACCAAAACTCCTAAACAAATAAATATTGGCAGATCATTCAACAGTTCATCATATAGCTTCATATATCGCTCATAGCCCAGTTGCACTCGGTGATTAGAAACAATCAGCGAGGGCAAGCAACGACGGCGCGGTCAGTACCTGGAAGGGTGACCGCAGATGGCATGTTACCATGAGCGTCTCCGTGATTCGGAGGTCACGTTAAGCAGTCGGTCCCGGTTGTTATCATAGGATAACAGTCGTAAAGCTTAGTTGGAGGCCTTCGGGCGGCTTAAAAACATCCAACGGTAAGATTACGTAGCCACAACGTTGTCTTGCCAGTCCCCAACCCGCACTTGGCCAGCGTGGGGACGTATGGCCTTAGTCCTCTCCTGAGAGGAGACCCGAGCGCAGCAGTGGGACATTATGGGTTGTTGATTGATTGATTGATTCAACAGTTGGTACGACCCGGGATTCGAACCCGAGACCTCAAGCCCAGCAGCCGCAAACGTTACCACTGCGCCACCGGGAAAGTTAAAATATGTGTTTTAAGCTTAATAGTTCCAGAACTTTCCACCATAAGTCATGCAATACACATATTTAAAGCCAAGTTTCAAATTCTCGTAATATGACATACTTAAGTTTTTGTTCACAGCTTTTTCATTTAAAGGTTACAGAAATGAATTATGATCATGTGAAGAGACTACTGTGTATTAACTTTAGCTAAGCTACGAGTAAGCGTATTCAAATTCTGAAGGCCAATCCTCGTGATAAAAGTTCAGTCGAAATTTAGTTTCGGTGAGCACTTGATAGTCCCCAACCCGCACTTGGCCAGCGTGGGGACCTATGACCTTAACCCTCTCCTGAGAGGAGACCTGAGCCCAGCAGTGTGACATTATGAGTTGTTGATGAACGCTTGATACTTTCGTAGTAAAAAGTAAGATATTACCTACAAAGACAAGCAGATTAGCGAATTTTCGGTTACAATACGATTAACACATTACAGTCAACGTCGAATGTTTAATAATTTACTAAGAATACACTTTTTATGGCGTAAGAAAATGGAACTTAATTGCGATCGTACTTTTATAACGAGAATTGGCCTTCTGGTCCAATTTCAAAACTCGTTCGGTCATAAACGACTCGATTTTTGCATTGCCTTTAATCGTCCATATGTTTCCCTATGCTTGCTTATATTTATTTCTTAATATAATTTTGTCAGATTTGAATTTGGATTTAACTCTGACCTGTGATGCGTCAGATATTACATTAGGCATAACCCTTTATTTGAAGTAGATTAAAAAAGTCTATTCCATTGACACGATCTGCCTAATTGTTCTGAATATCCTTCGAAATTATTCATTAAAATAATTATAATCATAGGTAATACTAAAAATCATCATTATAAAATTTTTGTGATTTAATCCACTGTAATTGGTTTCTCCGTGTGGTGACGGATTGGGAATTCAGAGTACCTACTCCTATCCATCCCGTGGATGCTGTAGGAGACGATTAAGGGAGCAAGTTATGCAGGACAGCATTGCAAGAGAAAGAAAACTTGATCAAACCCTATAAATACCCATTGCTAGCGTGATATAGTGTGCTAAAACGTCCTTGCTAAGAATGGCCTTTCCTTAGTAAGGGCCAAGGAAGTTATCTCCAGAGCAGACTGTTAGAGTTTGTTGATGTGTGATTAACAAAAACAGTTTTCACATTAAAATGTAAGTACCTAGTATGTACCTAGTAGGTACCAGCATACCGAATACCAAAGGGTACCTTTAACAAACTCCTGTTTGCTAAATGTACACTCTATGGTTCATATAAGGTTGAAAACTTAGTATATATGTATAAGTCAGTATCAAAAATATTATAAAATAAACTATTGCTGCCGTATAAAATCGGAAAAAAACTGATAAACAAGTTTTAACCCAACATTATTGAGAACAGCAGTGCTGAGGTAGTTAAGTGTAGTCAGGCGGGCTGGACACGATATATCAATGCGTAGGCGGCGCCCTTTCTCGTTTGTGATATCCGCCTACAGTTGGCCATATGTCCCGAGGTTGAGATCGGTTACTCAACGTTATTTACTACGATGACATGCCGACTTTGTAGACACACACTTATTCCACTCACCACTACCTGATCAATGGAACATCATGACATCATTACTATTACGACATTATGACTGGATATTGATGATATGATGATGATATTGATAAATTAAGTTAAGCGAATTCACATATTTCCCGTCAGTGGGCTATTGAATTTTTGCCGCCCCAAGTAATGGTCCGGGAGCCAGTTAAATTCGGCCATTTATTTCATCTAGAGCGTAATTTAGTAAAATGCATTAGGAATGTATATTATTAACACTCGCGTACCGTCAGCTGCAACTCCGTGAATGGGGCAGTGGCAGGCTCCTACGCATGCAAAAAAAAAGTTTTTCAGTCACTTTCTCCCATTTGAAAATTTTTAGGATTAACATCATCATCATCAATCATCAACAACCCATAATGCCCCATTGCTGGGCTCGGGTCTCCTCTCAGGAGAGGGTTAAGGCCATACGTCTATGCGGCTATAGGATTATAGTTTAACTAATATCTTGAAGGAAAAATAAAATCAGCTGACCATAAAATGGTGAATTATACGTCAGTTGGAAGCAAAAAATATTTTCAATGATTTCCTTTCAACTAAAAATTTACCTGATGATAGTTTACATGCTACTATGAATAAAAATTAATGTCAACTTGCTTTATCTTAGTGGAAAGTTTGGCAGCTGGTACCTGAAAAGGTGTAACGCAGCAGGATCTATCACCTACTAAATCTTATCAGCTGACGACTTTTTCCTTGACTCACAGCTAGCTTTTTTTCATCATTTACTAGATGTTAACAATCCTCTTATAAATTTTCATTCGAGAGGAAATTACGTTTATTATATTTATTAGGGGTATAACTGTGCCTTCCAGAAGACTTCCGACACGAGCAAGGTGTAATCCGTTACGCCCATGAGCCTTTGGTTACAGCCCGAAAAAAGCCCTTTAAAAGGGCTTGGTATTTGGCCACTTGGGAAATCTCTCTAAAGATTGGGCGCATTGATACGCTGGATCTGTATAAAATGTAGGTCCTATTATGTCATGGATTCCGTCGTGGATTCACGGATGTCACGGATTATCTTTTCTTGTTCAATTCATTCCTCGTCGATACGAGACCAGACCGACCCAGACCCAGATACTTTGATTGGGCCCGATCATCGGATCGGGCCCAATCAAAGTAACTGAGTTTGAACCATACCGCGAAGTGAGAGGGTGGGAGTTTTTATTGTTTAACGACTGTCTGGCCACCAGGGAAATCTCAAGAGGTTGGGCGCATTGAGACGCTAGATCTGTATAAAATGTAGGTCCTATTATGTCACTGATTCTGTCGTGAAACATTCCCTGGCGCCTGTTTCTTGTTCAATTCAATCCTCGAACTAAGTATCAGAGTTTGATCATTACCGGTTGGTGGGAGTTTTTATGTTTAACGAGTACTTCAGACAGCTCGCTCTAAACCTGATCAGCACTGCGTCTTCCCTTTGACGAGTTTCGTGAAATTTGGGAGAACCTGGCGACATGACAAATCTGTATGCGGAATTGTCCGGTCAGTGACACTATGTGGTACACTGGTATGTACAGCGGTTATTATGAGTAGAGTACGTATAGTAGTTACCATACCATGTCTTTAGAGACGATGTGCACGTCGCCGAGGCGGAGATTTCAGTTAATCAGCCTCCGTGTGTTGCTGTTGTCTTTACCGCCGTAGAAACGTTCCAGCTTGTCGTTGTCAAGTGGATAAGGTGTCAGCACGGGAACTTTTCCTTCCGACTGCCCTAGGCAATTTCTTCGGCTGCGTCGGGAAGTACCTGCACTCGGTTATTCGTAGGGAATTGAATCCTTTCTGTCTGGAGGAAGCGGTGTAGAGGGCAGTAGGAAGAAAGTTACCTCAGAATCAATTCGCCACCGGTGAACCGGGATCAGGGGCAGACATTCAAGGGCCTCGTGCCGCCCTGAGTGATGGTTACTAAAAATGTTTTTCAAGATCACTAAATTTAATTATAATATTAAACTACTATTGCAATAATTTGAAAACCCTTATTCACAAATATATATTTCACACAGCATTTAGTAAGTTTTCAAATAGTCAGTATTGAAGTCGAGAGTATTCGCTACACCATATAGTACTATAACATTTTTATTTTTGTTTTCTCCATGTAATAAAAATGTTTTTCTAGGTCTGTAAGAAATTTTGATCGAAATTTGCCACCCCTAAAATTTGCCACCCTAAGCTCCAGGGTCAGAAGCCTAGTGGTAAATCCACCACTAATAAAAATACATTCCAACTTAAATTCCTGGAGTGTTTGCAGAGTTTTATTAAACACTCATTGTCTAGCGATAACTTGGTTTAATAGAATATATTTATTGAGCGTTTAAGGATAATGAATAAAACAGGAAAATATTCTATCTATTTAAATAAAAATGAATCACAAAAATATATGTACGCGCATAACTTTCGAGCGCCTGTACAAAATTGGATAATTCTTCTTTTATGTGTGTGTTATTGCCAGGACAAGGTTTGTATAGAAAAAATAAAGAGGAGGTGTTATATTTTCTTAGTCCGCTTAATTGTATACTTGGGGCCCTGCGGAAAGTTAACACGTGCTTACTAAAATAAGTATTTCGGTAATTCAGAACATTTTCACGAAAATGAACATACGATACGAAGTTCGTCGGGTCAGCTAGTCATTCATAAAAATTTTGTTCCATGAAAGTTTTCTTTTACATTTCGAAGTCAGTCATATCAGTAAGTCCTAAGAGGTATAAGATTTAGTTTTTAGGGGTTCCCTAACCTACATAAATTTTTTTTAATGTATGGCCCTGCCTAAATGACTACTCTGCCTGATTGAAAGCATAAGCAGAATCCAAGAGTAGTGGTCACCATATTCATTGAAAAATCAGACAATCCAACAATGCAGAATGGTGACCCGTACTATGGCTGCCTAGTGATGTTTCTGCATCATTGGGCCGCCTCTTTGGGTCTCGCACTCATCAACGAAACACGACAGCACGAACGCTGCCATTTTATGGTGATCTTCAGTGCGAGGGTAGTAACGACCCGGTCGAGCCGACCGTTTATTCTGGAATCAGCGTGGCTTTAATACCTTTAAAATCCAAAACCAATCCTGTGAACTATCTGATTCAGTTACATCCTCAAAATAAAGATGGAGAAAATCAAACCTTAAAATTATGACACAATAACATGCATGCACGCATAACTTTCTACTACTATGTCTTTACTATAAGTAATATTTTTTTTTCTTTTGTTGTTACAGAAGTGATCTGAATACGAATCTTTACAAAACACAAAATGTACATACAACGATCGATTTTACGAATATGTGTGTTGGTGAGTTTGTTGGCCGTGGGTTTTGGCCAACGCGCGGAGCAATTATTGGCCCAGAACCCTTGCTACAGTAAAACGACTTGCAGCGACTGCATACGAACGCCCAGCTGTGCGTGGTGCTTTGCCGCAGATTTTAACGGTCCAAGATGTTTCAACCCTTCTATGGAAAGGGGCGGAACGGCAGGGTGCGATGAAGCCTATATATTCAATCCAGATAACCAACGCTCTATAGACCCCAAATACAATTTGGAATTGAGTAGAGGTGAGCATCACTGTAAATTATCTTTCCTAGCTATAATATTTTAGAATATCTTGCAGAGATGTGTAATAATGGAATTAAATTATATAAATATTGTACTGAGCTAAGTAAAAGACACATAATTTTAAATAAAACAAGGCTAACAAGTTTTTAAATAAATAGAACTTTAACTCGCCAATCCATTAATTTATCTAGCTAATTCTTGGATATCCAAACGTACAGTCTAATCTGTACTTAATAAACTAGTAGGAAGGTTATTTTTGCTATATATGTTGTGTAGTCCTTCTATTGCCGACCACATATTTATATTGTTAATATTCTTGCTAACACACAAACTGGCTTAATAGGTCTTATCGCTAAAAGCGGATGTTATATACTTTATATAATTAAATTGAAAAGTACAGAATTTAATGTTACTGTAATATAATTAATTATCAATAATATTCTGTATTATTGAAGGCAATATTGACTATTTACACATTCTGGAACAAAAGCTTTTTTGTGTATTTTGTCAAGTCTTTGTGTCTTATATGATGTTATATACGGTAAATGTTGCGACAGGTTATATTTGACTACAAAGTTCATAAAATATGCACTATATTATAAAAAAAACCTAATTATATTATATCTATTTTTTTATTTAAAACTTTATGCACTTATGTACATCGACGGACTTAATGCCTAAGGCATTGTCTACCAGCCAACCTTTGGGGTGGGGGGGGAGATAATAGATTACTGTCTTAACTTCGAAAATGTCTAGTAATACCAAAATTGAACGTGTTTTTTAAGATGACTAGAATGCCTACATCGTTAGTAATCTAATTAAGTTATAAGATTATTTTTTTCATTTTTCACTGCAATCTCTAATAGGCATGGCCTCTGGTTCATCCTTCCATGAAGAATCCATGAGTGCGAAGGGTAGCAGCAGTAGCAGTTTCTCTTCGTCAAGTTCAGCAAGTGCTGCCGGCGGTGCGGGCGCAGCAGAGAGCATGATTCAAATGAGGCCACAGAGGGTTAAACTTAGCTTGAGACAGAGTGAGTTTCGCTTAAAACAACTGACAGTGTTATATTAAACTCTTGCTTTGTAAGTTAGTAGCAGTTCCCTGCAGTTACGCTGCGCGTTAAAGTGGTGTTACGTCAAGGTATGGTCACGCTGGGAAAGCGATCTAGTTTCTCGTTCTCGTCGTGACCGACACAGGACTGAACTCTCTTAGACGTCCCTAATGGATTTCAGCTCTGACTCGCTAAGACTTGTTTAACTCCGTTTGGGCTCACGTGAACTATCCACAAAGGGCCTAGTGTGAAGTTTTTTCACATTAATTAGTACTCGATGGCGAACGAGCTTGGCATCGCTATACTGAACTCGGTCATTGGACAATCTAGTTGATGTGAAATGAACTTGCAATATCCATCTGTAGTTAAATGTGTGTGCTGAAACGGAGTACTTCTAGTTTCAGCGAGATATTACTGGACGAGGGCTGAACTCCGCTAAATCTACTGAATCAGGGATACTATGCGAATTTTTTTTTTCAAAGTAATCCAGCTTCATAGGAATGAAATTATAAACTCTCTTAAACATAAAAAGAAACATGTTAGAGAATAACTAAAACAATAGTTACAAAGATTGAAGAGTAACTCATTGTTTATCGCATTGCACGTGTAAAACCATAACATTATATATATTGAAATCCTGCTTATAAAAACAAATTCACTTTCTAAAGGACCTTCGTTTAAACACGTTTTTTATTTTAAAGCTGGACATATTTTGTGTAATTTTATCAGCTTTTTTTATTGTACTACAACTAATATTCACAGATCAAATGCAGAAACTCGCCTTTTCATACTCACGAGCCCAGGACTACCCAGTTGACTTATACTACCTTATGGACTTAAGTAGATCAATGAAGAACGATAAGGAGAAGCTCAGTACTCTGGGCAGTTTGCTCTCGGCCACAATGAGGAACATGACATCGAACTTTAAAATCGGTTTTGGATCTTTCGTTGATAAGCTGGTCATGCCTTATGTTTCTACTGTTCCCAAAAAGTAAGTCTCAGTAAGGGTCAGCGCCGACGGACTGAGTGACGCTGAAGAAATAATTCAGTAACAATTTAAATTCAATCTAAAGTAAAATGACGGCGAACGACGAAGCGAATGTTAGTTTCGCTTGTTAGAATTCGGCGCCGACCCTAATACATATTTCAATTTCGGTTTTTTATTTGGAAATGGTGTCCTAATTTCCATGTTTTCCAGCTTGGAGTCTCCATGTGACGGCTGTGCTGCACCTTACGGATACCAAAACCAAATGTCTCTCAGTGTAGATACCGACTATTTTGATGTGAGTACAAATATTTTACATGTTCGTGATGTTGTGACTTATTGCCCAAAGACTTATGCTTACTAAATTATAAACATATTAATTCAATGTAACAAACAAATAATAAGTACAATTTAGAATCTTAATATTAATAATCTCACTGATCAAACAC